>PVKA01000024.1:291098-344986 GCA_004027165.1 Ctenomys sociabilis | reverse complement strand
ATTCTTTCAAGAGCTTCCCGTGTGAATATATGTTTGTTCATGAACTCTTTACCTACCCCTATGTCTTCAAGAGTTCCTCCTACTTTCTCTTCCAGGAGATTGAGTGTTTCTGTTTTAACGTTTAGATCTTTAATCCATTTTGACTTTAACTTAGTGCATGGTGATAGAGCTGGGTCAATTTTTAGTTTTCGGCATGTAGTTCTGGCCTTTGCCTTTAGGAACACCAGCAGGTTTTGCCTGCTATTCTTTGGGCTGATGAGAAACTATGAGAGGTCTACATTGCCCTGGTAGGAAGGAAACTATGTGGGGTGCACTGAGGCCCCCACCATTTGCATATCTGTGCTGCCTTGGATGGCCAGTCCTATTGGGCCTTCAGCTTTCTCCAGCCCCAGCTCTCCTCTGAGTGTGCCACAGAAGAGATTCTAATCAATAAATGCCAACCAAGCCCAGGCAACTCACAAAGCAGTAAGAGAAGGGCAGCCAGATAGCTCAGCAGACTAAAGCACCTGCTTAGGCAGAATGCAGGGTCTGGGGTTCAATCCCTGGCATGCCATGCAGGCCTAGCCCCCAGGGTGCACTGAGACGGTGTTTGAAACTGGGCATAGTGGCACGCACCTGTAATCCCAGCGCTTGACAGACTGAAAACAAGAGGACCACTATGAGTCCAATCTGTGTAGTGAGACCCTATAGACCCTGTAGACTCTGTACTAAATAATTTTTAAAAAGCAGTGAGACACTAATAATTTTTTATAAAGTTTATAGAGTTGGATGTGCTAGGGCAACTATAATTACAATTACTCAAGAAGTTGAAGCAGGAAGATTCTGGGTTTGGGGCACTTACTGGTACCTCATATCATGATAAAAAATAAAGATGGTGGGGATTGAGTTCAGTGGTACAATGCTTGCCTAGCATGTGTGAGGCCCTGGATTCAACCCTCAGCCCCCCAAAAAGTTGCATGAATGGTATGATGGATTCCAGGTATTCTGAGTCCCAAATGCTAATTAACACTTAGTTGTATTTTCTTTACTCCCATTCCTCACTCTCTGACCCCCTATCCTCCATCCCTATCTGTACTTTTCTACTTATCAAAAAGAGTGATTCACATTGATTTAATGTTGTTGTGTAACCTATAGATCTGATGTGAAGTTCACCAATCATCTCAATAATGTTCCTTATATCAAAACAATAGAAAACAAAAAGGTCTAAAATATGTGTTGCCTTCAGTTATGGCTCTTTAGTCTCCTTTTGCTTGGGACAAGTTCTGACACTTTCTATGTATTTTATGACATTGACATGTTTTGAAGAATGCAGGAGAGTTATTGGGTTTCACTTTCAATTTGTCTGATGTTCTTCGTAATTCCATTCCCATGTGTTTTGGGCAGGAATCCCATGGTCACAATGCTCAGTCCTTCTCAGGGCTCACATCAGGAAGCACATGCCGGTCATGTACTCCTTTACTGCAATGCTCTGTGTGTGTGTGTGTGTGTGTGTGTGTGATGTTTTAATTTAATTTAATTAATTAATTTATTAATTAATTAATTTATTTATTTTGTCGTTTTGAGACAGGGTCTCACTATGCAGTTCAGGCTGGCCTTAAGCTCACTTTGTAGCTCAGGCTGGTCTCGAACTCACAACAATCCTCCTGCCTCAGCCTCCCGAGTGCTGGGATTACAGGCATGCGCCACCACGCCCGGCCTCAATTTCTTTTATTTTAATGAGAAAAAAGATAAAATAGCAATGAGACAGTTTCAAAACAGGTTAGTAGGGCAGTTAAAATAATTAACACATAGCATATTGCTGTCTTCGTAGTATTCAGAGAACAAGATGCAGACATGATATCTTGTCTAAACATTATTAGTAAAAACCTTTCCTTTCATTGAACCAAGAAAAAGTAGCTGTGTATCTATCCTAACTATCTTGTATATACACGTATTATTTTCATGAGGTATAAAAAGTAAAGCTATATTAGTATGCTGAGCTGTAAATGGCTCAAGTCAACAACTTTGAACAATTGCCAGCTGTGCTGGTAACCCACTATTATTATGGACCATTGGACTATATTGGATTATTTTGCTAAATTCAAGTACCTACAATATTTGGACTGGCATCAAGTATGAAAAGGTCCTTTAAAGACTTCTCCAAGCCGGGTGTGGTGGCGCATGCCTGTAATCCCAGCACTCGGGAGGCTGAGGCAGGAGGATTGCTGTGAGTTCGAGACCAGCCTGAGCTACAAAGTGAGCTCGAGGCCAGCCTGAACTGCATAGTGAGACCCTGTCTCAAAAAGACAAAAAAAAAAAAAAAAAAAAAAAAAAAAAAAAAAAAAAAAAAAAAAAAAAAAAAAAAAAAAAAAAAAAAAAAAAAAAAAAAAAAAAAAAAAAAAAAAAGACTTCTCCAAATACAGCTTCTCTAACAGCAATGGAACACCCATTTTTGACAAGACAAAACACAAAGCAGGGATATAAATAAAGAACCATTTTGTAGTGTCAGTGCTAATTTTGATCATTTGGTTAAGCTGGTTTCTTCCATGACCTTAAAGAAACTGCCTTTCCTTTTGTAATCAACAGCTCTTTTTGGGAGCCATGCTTTGAGATTCTGTAGATTTCTTATTAGTACTCAAACTTCCATCCATTGGTTTCCTTATCCATTAATGATTCCTGCTTGGATCAGTTAGTATTTATGATGGCCACCAAGTTGTGATTTTCATATTGCATATTCTTACCACGTGTTTTGGCTTTCCACAAATTTGGCTCTTTCCCTTCTTATGAATTTATTGATAGTTTGTTTACTTAAATGAGGATTTACTTTTATGTTCAAATTGTCCCAGAGTTAGCCAGTAAAAATTCTCCATGCTGCTCCCAGTGGCCTTTTAATATGTATCCATCACTTCTTTTGAGTGCTCCCTCCTTGTTAGCACAATAAGATGATCCAGGCTCTTCTTGTGCATCCTTTGCCCAAATCCTGAAATCAGTCACTTTTTCTAAAGATCCCTGCGTACTTTTTTGTGAAGAGTTATTTAGAAATCACATTCTGAGTGCTGGGTGTGCTTGTTATTAGTGAGAGTTCATTACTGCTACATCCTCTCAGAGACAGAACTGGGAAATACATGTATGTATGTACATGTATGCATGCACACATGTATTGAGTACATATCCATACATATTATTGATCTATATCATCTATCCATATAAACTCATGGCTTTCTACTCTTGTTCCAGTACAACAAAGCGATGTTCAATTGATTGTACCCCATTTCTGTAATTCTAACAGCTTTCTCCAAAAATCAAAAAGCTTGGATCTCCTTATTCACAATATATATATTTATTTCCTTAATCATAGAAAGCAGTTTTGAAATGCTGAACACATACCAGTGCAAAAAAGAAGCTTTTTCACTTGAGTATTTGCTTCATGTTCTTTTCTCCTTTGGCATGAAGGTGAGAGGCCAAAATTTTATGTATCAAACTGTTCTCCAGTATGATTATGTTATTCACTTGAACAGTGCTTCTGTTCATTTACATCTGGCTGTATTCAGTTTCAAGTTCCCCTCCTTGCTTGTTACTTCAAGCCACTATGTGGTGCCTTATTGTGCAGCAGTGGATAATTCAGGCACTGATGCATCACAGAGGGAAACAAATGAGGTGTGATCAAAACATACAGTGAATGTTTAAATTTTCAACTACATATTACAGTAAAATACTCATTGCTGTTAGTGCTCCTTAAAATGCTCCCCTTTCCATTGAACACACTTACCATTTAGTCCAGCTTCTGCTGTAGTTCTGGAAGTCCTCTTTCATGAGTATCTTAACAAGGCATGATTAAAAATCTGCTGAAGGCTTCCACACCATGCCATCCAACAGAAAGGCGGCTTATACAAATACCACCGTGTGTCCTATGCACCTTCTGACTCTTCCTCTAAGTCAAAATAACCAGAAAAGGTAAACAACAATCAACTCAGAACCAACAGACAGCCAGGACATCACAATTAAAGGCACAAGAGCAAACAGAAACTTCCAGACAGCATAAGAAAGTGGCAAGAAGGATGAGATAAGTGTGTTCAAAGCGATGCGTATATCGAGGGAGACTGAGAGCAATGGGTTTTTTACTGCAATACATGTTATAAAGATTAAATTTTTATTCTATTTTTTAATCATGCTGTATCAGTCAGTTAGTGATGAAACTTGGAGGGCTGGCCAAATAGCTCAGCAGATTAAAGTGACTGCAAGCAGGCTCAGGAGTCTAGGGGTTTGATCCCCTGGCCTGCAGTGCCAGCCCCGCCCCCAGGGCACACTGAGATGGCAATTGAGACTGTTTGTGGTGGTGCCCGCCTGCAATCCCAGCTCTTGGGAGGCTGTAAACAGGAGAATCACTATGAGTCTGATCTAGTATGAGACCCTGAACACCCTGTAGACCCTTGCCTAAAACAATACAAAAAAAAGAATCTTGAGACAAGTGTAGTGGGACACGTGTGTAGTCCCAGCACTTGGGAGGCTGAGGCAGAAAGATGGTTTTAAGTTTTGAGATCAACCTGGGCTACATAAGTGAGTTCCAGTCCAGTCTGAGCTTATCTACTAGAATCATTCTCCACTATAATTAATAAGTAATCTCTGGGTTGTCTTATTTTTGTTGTGTTTTATATATATATATATATATTTTTTTTTTTTTTGGTCTTTCTGAGACAGGGTCTCACTATGCAGTTCAGGCTGGCCTTAAGCTCACTTTGTAGCTCAGGCTGGTCTCGAACTCACAACAATCCTCCTGCCTCAGCCTCCCGAGTGCTGGGATTACAGGCGTGTGCCACCACGCCCAGCCAGTGTTCTATATTTTTAAGGCAGGATCTCACCATGTTGCTGAGGTTGGTCTGAAACTTCTGGGCTCAAACAGTCTCCTTCCTCAGCTTCAGGAGTACCTGAGAGGGTCAGGGAGATAGCTTGGAAGTCTAAATGCCTGCCTGGCTTTGGAGGTAGCTCAGTAGAATAAGCACTTGCCTGTCAAGTGCAAGGGTTTGAGTTTAGTTCCTGGTTTTGCCCAAAAAAATAATGCCTACCTGGCAAGCGCGAAGACCCAGTTCGATTCTGGGTTCCCCGTGCCATGCTGGCCCCGTGCTGTGCTGGCCACTGAAACAGGTTGTGGTGGCACATGCCTTTAACCCCAGTGCTGCAGTGGCTGAGGCAGGAGGATCACGATGAGTCTGAGCTGCGTAGCAAGACCCTGTACTAAATAAATCAATAAATCTTTGAAAAAGAAGAAGAGTACCCGAGAATACAGGTGTATACCGTAGAACTCAGCTCATCTGTGTGTGTGTGTGTGTGTGTGTGTGTGTGTGTGTGTGTGACTCTATATCAATTTAAGACTGTCATAACTATCATAATTAAGGGACCCTACCTGAGATTTATACTTTTCTCTGTGAAAATGTCTGCTTTGATGCCGTAGGAATACAGAAAGACAGTGTGCATCTATTGACTGATCATTCAGTAAGTGGATCTCAGAGCTGGCAAGAAAGGTGGAAATCCAGCTGTGATGAAAATACTTGGTTCTATTTGTGTTTTGACAGGCTATGCTTAGCACAGAACTCTGCCAACTCCATTGCAAGTTATAGCTCAAATCACAAGATTAAAAAAAAAGAACAAGAAAAAAGTAGCCTTTGTTTAAAGTTTTTCACTTGGACTTAGGAATGAGTGCCTGCTGAGAAGGTCTGTTTTGTAAAGACACTGCTTCTTGTTTTAACAGTAATGCAATGCTTTCCTTGCTAGCATAAGTGTCCTACTGTATAAAACTAGTTAGATCCACACTGCTTTCTTGGTTCCATGACTTTAAATATATTATTTGACCACACTCAAGCAACTGAGCCAGAGCCTCTTATGTGGCAAATTTGCAGATATTCATAGCTATGTCCCCTGTGCCTAGGATGGAACCTAGTAGGAGGTAAGCGAGAATTCCTATTTTCTGCTTTTTCGGCAGATTTACCACATGGCCCCTTCTGTTGTTACAAGTCAAGAACTGTCATAGGCATGGAGCTTAGTAGACTAGTTATTGTCAGGGAATTGATTTAATTGAATTTCCTATGCATTGATGTGACATTGAAATGTGTTTATTTGAATGTTTTGTATGCACTGCATGAGACATAGTAAAATGTATGTGTATTGTAATTGGTAACTAAATTCAAATGTATGTGGTGTTATAATTTAATTAAATAATTTTGAATAAAAATAAGTATGAAATAATGATTAAATGTGAAATGAAGACATAATAGTAAGACAGAATTGAGCAGAAATGTAGATACTACTATTATATCAAAGAAATGGGAAAAGCAAACAGATTGAAATAAATATTGCAAATTTCATGTAATTTCCTGTGGCAGAACAAGACAAAATAAGTTGTGTGATGTGTAAAACATGTTTAAAGAAAATAAAGTGGGCAGTATAGATAACCATTTTCAGGAAATACAGAATAAATTGGATAATAGCAATTGAAAAATAATCACTAAAATTAGTGCCCTCAATTAAAGACTCAATGTTCAATAAAAGTCATTTAAAAAAAAAACAGTTTTCAACTTATAACTTTTATGTTAGCTTAGGCTCTTGCACACACACAAAAACTAATTGCTTTGTTTTTGAGGCAAAGTCTCACAGTATTGCTAAGATTAGCTTTAAATTCACTGTGTAGCCCAGACTTGCCATGAACTCGCAGCAATCCTGCCTCAGCCTCCCAAACACTGAGATTATGGGAGTGTACCACCCCACTCAGCTATAAAACTAGTTTTAGATAGCAAATGGTAAAATAAATTGTTATTGAAAACTCCTTTTAAAAATAAAGCAAGAGGTTCTACTCGCACAAAAGTTCCTCCAACAAGGGCACTGCTGGCTCCTGTGCGCTCTCTGACCTTGGCTTCCTGGCACCTGCACAGCCCACATGGCTCACCATCGTTGCTCTGCACTAGGGCTGGGGACCCTGGTGCTGGGGGCCAACCTGAATATCAGGCTGCAGAGTAAGATGAAGATGGGGCACTTACAGCTCAACATTGTGGTCGTTGGCTGCAGCACCTTCCGCGGAACTCCTGGGATGACCTCGTGGACCCCAACACTGCATTATTGGCTGGAAGGAGCCACTGCAGGCCCTGAAGAGCTACCGCCTGCATGACTCCTCTGTGTACCATCTACACCAGTCGTCCCCACTCTTTGGGGTCCATTTTATGGTGGAAAAGATTGGAGTGCTGAGAGTTGGGGACCCTGTGTAGCGGCTGTTGGACTGAGGGACCCACTGGACTGACATGGAATGAGCATCCAGAAGGCATGGACGAGGTTCTTAGCAGGAAGGTTAGCTTGAGGAGTGAATCCGTTACCGGGCCTTGGACAGTCTTCATCCAGAGAGAAGAGCCAGTTTCTGTTGCTTCAGAGCTATGTGTGCTCCAAATGAACACAAATAAGGCCTTTGAGGTGATTTGAAAGTGTATAAATTGCGATAACAAAGGCTCTTTAGAACAACAAAATTATCTTTTTTTTTTTTTTTTTGTCTTTTTGAGACAGGGTTTCACTATGTGGTTCAGGCTGGCCTTAAGCTCACTTTGTAGCTCAGGCTGGTCTCGAACTCACAACAATCCTCCTGCCTCAGCCTCCCGAGTGCTGGGATTACAGGCATGAGCCACCACGCCCGGCCCCCAAAATTATCTATATTATCGTGGATGTTCTTGCAGCTATTTTAGCTATTGCAATCTCAGACTTTAATACTAATCAGTGAAGAATGTTTAAAGAGCTAAAAAGGTGTAATTTTTTAGAAAGTACCCTTCATTTCCTACTTACTGTTCAGTGTGTGTGTGTGTGTGTGTGTGTGTGTGTGTGTGTGTGTGTCTGTGTTTTGATGGAACTGGGGATTAAACTCAGGCCCTTGCGCTTGCCAGGGAAGCGCTTATTACACTGAGCCATCTCCCTAGTCCCTGTTCAGTGTTTTAAGTCTTTGTTGCCCAGCTGCTTTTCCAAGTTTACAGGCTCACAGATGCCCGCGGTCCCTGGCCTGGTGACCGCCCCAGCCTCTGTGTTTCCAGCCTGTGCTGTGGAGTCAGGGACTGTGTATTGGGGGTTGTACTGTGCTTCCCATAGATTCTTTTATGTTTGATTTTGCCTCTGTTATCCTATAAAAAATCATTTGTATCTGTTGATATCTGGAAGTCCAAGTAAGAAACTGCCAGGAATGGTATTTAAACACAAACAGAATTTGGGGAAGGTGGGGGCAAGAAAACACAAACACATTTTAGGTGTATTTGTACAAATAAGAGAAATGAACTCTTTTCAGATGACGAAGCAAAAATCCTTGAGGTACTAATTAGCAAAAAATTAAGCTGTTTAGTACTGTGTGGTTTGTTTTTTAATAAACATGGGTCTCAGCTCTAAAAGGAACAGAAAACTAAGAAAGATTTTTATTAAGAAAGGTCATCAATTAAACCACAAACCAACTGTGTGCAGAATGCAAGACCAGTGTCCAAATTAACTGATTCAAAGTTTGAAAATTGGCAAATGCTGTCTTCAAGATTTAGACGATTTTTCTAATTAATACTTTTTGTGTGTTTTTGCTCAAGGGACTCCCTCTCTTTACAAATGCCAACCTATAGCTTTAAAAGCTTATCATATATGTACTTTTAACATTTTACGTTATCCAAGAATAATTTCAGTTATACATGATAGAAAATATACCAATGGATAATAGTCCAGCTATATTAGATCCAAGTTCTAGTTTTATCAAAATTTTAAAACAAAAGAGTGATTTGTTTTCCAGGAACTTCATATTTCTGTATGATACATCCTGAAAATATTTGAGCTCAGTTCTCTAAAACAGACTATAAAAAACATCATGAACACTGTCATTAAAATTATTCAGCCTATATGTACAAATGCTATGACTCATTGCTGCTTTATGGAACCGTTGAAAGAAATAGACAACAAATTAAATGCTGAGTGCATTGCCAGTGCTCCTTGGTCTAAACCACAAAGAGTTTTACAAAATTTTATTGCGCTGTTTACTCCAATTCAAGATTTTCTTGAACCAGAAAAGGTTCCCAAATATTCATTAATAGAAGAGAAAATGTACATAGAGTTTACATGTTTGTCCACTGCATAAGGAAAAAAGATAATATTTCTTTGAGAAAGATAAATTTGAACTGGGTGTGGTGGTACACACCTATAATTCCAGCACTTGAGAAGCTGAGGCAGGAGGACTGTTGAGAGTTTGAGACCAGTCTGGGCTAAAAAGTGAGCTCAGTACCAGCTTGAACTGCATAACTAGATCCTGTCTCAGAGAGAGAGAGACAGACAGAGAGAGAGAGAGAGAGAGAGAGAGAGAGAGAGAGAGAGAGAGAGAGAGAGAGAGAGAGAGAGAGATTTGAAACTTATAAGAAAAGCACAAGCTTATTTGTCACTTAGATAGACAGGTACTCATAAAAGGGTTTATGTTAAAATTGAAATTTTTTATGATGGGCCAGGGAGATGCCTTATTCAGTAGAATAAGCACTTCCATGGCCAGCGCAAGGGTCTGAGTTCAATCCCCAGTTCTGCCAAAAAAAAAGAAAGAAAGAAAGAAAGAAAGAAAATCTTTATGACACAAGTCAATACTAATGATTCCATACATTTTTCTAATATGAATCAAATGTACAGATTTTAATTAGCAGCATTATGTTAAGGGGCTGCAAAACTAAAAGTTGAAGAATGCTTTATTTACATTAATCAATTTAGAATTCCTTCCCAAGTCATACCATATCCCTTTTAATACAGTGTGGATAATACTGAGCTTACACAAATTAGTGAATTTTCTTAACTTGGACAAACATGTTTTTGCAACTGCTGGAACTCAGACCATAAATCAAACTGCAGGTCTCAGAGGCTGCCTCTGAAGCAAAGTTCCTGTCTGATCTCCTCTTCCCCGAGACAAGCCATAAAAACTAGAATTTCTCTTCTTCCCTGTAGGTCATAGAGAAGAACTCCTTTTTCCAAAGGTCAACCAAAAAAAAAGCCTAAAAATATTACTCTAACATTTCCTCTTCTTTCTATCTAAGAGCTGACCTTAAAGAAATTATCTGACTGATGTTGCTTGATTTTAAGTCATAAGATCTTCATTCCAGAAAGGATCCTGCCATACACCCAGGAGGAAGAAATGCTGCAGCTGTTGTCAGGCCTTGCTGGGTCTCCTGCTCTTGTCTCTCACTAATAGCTGATAAACAATCTTTCTTACCTCCTTCTCTCCCCTCCTGCTCTAATCCCCTCCCCTTGCCTCCTCTCCCTTCTCTCTCTCTCTCTCCTTTCCTTCTCCCTTCATTTTTCCTTCCTTCCTTCCCTCCTTAGCCATCTACTTTTGCTTTTTTCAGTACTGGAAACCTTCACATTGAGGTATAGCCCTAGATTGTTTTTAGTTTTGAGACACTGTCTTGCTAAATCACAATGTTCCCAAGGCTGTGTTCAACCTGGCTATCCTGCCTCAGACTCCCAGAGTGCTAGAATTACAGTCATACAGCCATACACCCAGCTAAACTCATACCCTTTCTCCCCAATCACAGTTCTACACAGCTGCCCCAATTCATGGAATTTAAGCATAAAAATTGGCAGATCATCCTTTGTCTTTAATCTGAAGGCTCTCAAATCATAGAAAGCTATGATGATACCCTATCTCTTGTTATAAGGATGTTGGTCATGACCCTTTATAAGGAGCAGGAAAGAGATTGCTCCTTTTCCACAAACTGACATTCTTTTCTTCATAGTCAAATCAATTTCTCCAAAAACATAACTACAATCATAACCAGACTTTTAAAATTGAGGATATAAATATTAAAGGAAAATGAAGTTTGTTACTCAATTCAGTTAGTGAAAAACTTTTAGGTATGTTAAAAAACTTGACTATGAAAATTTACCTTTGGGGCTGAGGATATAGCTTAGCAGTACAGCACCTACCTGGCAATGGAAAGATCCTGAGTTCAATTCCCAGTACAAAAAAAAAAAAAAAAAAAAAAAATCTATCTTTTCTTCCCATTGTAAATTTTATGACAAAAAATATAGGAAGCAGTACTCATGAGAATGTAGTATCCAAAAATATGCTGTAAGTTTAAAGTACATACTGGGTTATAATAAATAAGAGACTCTAAAACAGTTCATTAGCTGGGTGTGGTGGCTCATTCCTATAATGCCAGCACTCAGGAGGCTGAGGCAGGAGGATTGCTGTGAATTCAAGGCCTTGCACTACATAGTTAGTGCAAGGCCAACTTGAACTACAAAGGGAGATCCTATCTCAAAAAAATTAAATAAGAAAATTTAAAAAAATAAACTATCTCATTAATTTCTTTACATACACTGAAATAATACTATTTTGGATCTATTAAGCAAAGTGATATGTATAATTAACATTAATCTTTGCATCTTCATTTTTTTTCTTTTTTATACTTGCTTGTACCCATAAGGTCAAGAGGTAGTTTTATTTCTTTTTTTGTTAATGTGGTTGCTAAAATTTTGAAAGTTGTAAAATTATATCAAATCAAAAACTGAATCTGTGGCTCTTTTGAACAGCAATGGTTTGTATAATATGTACTTACTTAATAATACTCCAGTTCAACATTGAAAGAAAACCAAATTCTTGCCTTATGACTTAAACAATAATCTGAGTTTCAGATTTTGGATAATTTTTTCACCACTTAGCACAAGAAAAGCTGTACTGTGTCTGAGATTTCCACTACATTAGCAGGTTTTGAGCTCTGTGTCTTCAGAGGAGTAAAAAGGGTTGGGTGAGAAAAGAAAGGCTATAGCCAGATCATGAAGAGTTGTTAACCCGTATATAGCACCTACTGTTTATTCTATAGGCAACTGGAAGCTGCTGTAGAATTTTAGCAAGGGAGTAATTTCATCATTTGATTTGTACTCTGAAAAAAGTAGGTGAGCCATAATTATTGGAACCTGTTGGCCTCTTGGTGGTCCACTGGAGAAAACACTGTGAGGTGATTTAGAAAATAAAGACAGGAGACAAAGGCTGAGGTCAGGTGGAGGCCTCTTTACTGAATGGGCAAAGAACCTGAACAACAACAGTAGGGGCATTTATTTATACTCTGCAGTATAGATCACAAGGCTGCCTAGTGACTAATGGCTGAAATTGTCCAGGCAGTATGCTTATCTCAAGCCTGAGGTAGCTTGACTGCTTTAAGTCCACTGCACTGTGGACTTGAAGGCATATGTCCTGCCTTCAGACACATGACAAATTTCCAGCTTTAGCTGTTTCCAACACACAAACTGTATGGAGGTAGTTTTACTGCACAGGGTATAAAGGATAAAGCCAGAATATAGGTAATAGGGAAAAGTGGGTGAGGGGAATGAGATGGACTTAAGGGAGATTTGGTGACTGGTAGGGTATTGGTAGTGAATTGAAAGAATCTAGAACAATTCCAAAGTCTCTGCTTTTGTCAGCTCCCAAAGTGTCTGATTTTGGGACAGTTCACATCTCTTCACTATTTACAAGCACATAAATGTCTCATGTCTGAGATTACACAAGAAAGATCGGGGCACAAGGCTCTAGGTTGGATTCCCAAAACAGGATGGAGTGGGAGCGTGGCTAGCCACAAAAGGTGAAAGAACACTACTGAACAGGACAAAAGCCCAGTTTTATTGAGGAAAACACACAAGTGTGTGTGTGTGTGTGTATGTGTGTGTGTGTGTGTCCCAGTTTGAGATTTTTCTCCCTTATCTTAAACAACAAGTGAGTAAGACATGGGGAAAGTAGCTACTTTCTCTTAATTCAATGAGAAGAAAGGTTTGTACTAAGTGTTTGGAAAAGCTTCTTTTTTTTTTGACAGAACCGGGGATTGAACTCAGGCCCTTGCGCTTGCCAGGGAAGCACTTATTCCACTGAGCCATCTCTCCAGCCCCTCTAAGTGCTTGGAGAGGATATCATGTCTACATCTTGTGCTATGAATATCCACTATGAAGACAACAATGTGCAATGTATTAATTATTGTAACTGTCTTACTAACCTGTTTTGAAACTGTGGCATTACTATTTGGCTTTTTTTTTTTGTTTTTTTTTTTGTTTTTTTTTTGAGACAGGGTCTCACTATGCAGTTCAGGCTGGCCTTAAGCTCACTTTGTAGCTCAGGCTGGTCTCAAACTCACAACAATCCTCCTGCCTCAGCCTCCCGAGTGCTGGGATTACAGGCATGCACCACCACGCCTGGCTACTATTTGTTTCTTAATAAAATTAATAATAAATAAAAATATAAATAAAAACAAAAGACATGGGGGAGACAAAAGGCTTTTTTGAACTAAGTTTGGGAGCTTGCAGCACAAAGGATGAGGGTGTGAGAATGTGATAAGAGAGTGGCTAAGGGGACCAACCACAGGGAAAGAAGTGAAATGAGAGTGCAAGTGATAGGGGTGGTCAAGGAACTCAGAAGCTGAGGGGCCCCCCTCCTCCCACTCAGTTCCTCACATACATCTAGAATGACCGGAGCTCAAGAGGTCAAGGAATTGAGGTGGGGTATAAGTTCCGTCATCTTCAGAGATGCCAGAATTCCACTTGGGTTGGAGGCAGGCATTAGGATTCCAAGTGATATTGCAAATGTCAGTGAAAGTAAACATGCACCTAGATGTCTGGTAGAGAGTGCCAGAGCTGAATGGGCATGAACCTCCTGAGGGAGTAATGTGTTGAGTTCTTAAATCAAGTCTGTGAAGAAAGGGCAAAAGTATCAAAAAGATTATTCTGTTTTCCTCTAGTTTATCCTTTCAAGGACAGTCTTCCCTAAATCATGCTCATTTGTACTAATAGATTTCAAAAAGTCTTAGGCTCTGCTGTGTCATATATACTTTGGGGGGATTGCTTCTTTTAAAAAAATATTCTTATATTTATATACATTCAGTGTTTTGATAACCTTTAATTTTTAATTTAATTAATTTATGTTTTTGGAATCAGGAATCAAACTCAGGACCTTGAGCTTGCCAGGCAGAGATACTTTGTCACTCAGCTATCTCCCCTGCCCCAATAATTTTTATACATACAGTTTAAATACACTTGCAGAACAGGTACAAAACAGAATGTCTTGAGTACCCTTCACTCATATTTAATTGTTGACATTTTATGCCATTTACTTTATTCATCTCTCTCTAGATTATTATTTGCACATGCATATCAATTTTTCCTCAAAACATGTGAGTATAAGTTGGCAACATTACACCCTTTTACCCTCATTTCTAAGAACACACATTATCTTACGTAGCCTGACCACACTGCACTGATCAAAGTCATTTAAACTTTACCATCAGTACAACATTATTGTGTAATCTGCAGTCCTTGTTGCACTTTGGTCATTTAGTTCTTTCTCTTTCTGGGTCTAGGCTTGAATTCAGAATCCCACATTATGCTTTAGTTGTTACCTTCCTTTAATCTGTTCATCTGGAACATTCCCTTAGCTTTTCTTCATCTTGACCTTGACGTTTTTTTGGAAGAGTATAGACCTTACATTTTGTGGAAGGTCTTTTAATGTGCATTTGTCTTTTATTTCATTCTAAGTAGTTGAAGTTGTGTATTTTTGACAAGATCATCCTCAGTACATCACATCAGAAGGCACATGTTGTCAATCTAGCCCATTGGTTGTTATGCCAATTGCTTTGTGATAGTAAAGGAAAGGTTTTGGGTTTAGTTTTTTTCCATTTGAAAAGCATCTTGGATTATAGTACAATTTTCTACTTAGCATAAGCATCATTACCTAGAGTTTCTATTATTATTATTGTTGTTGTTGTTGTTGTTGTTGTTGTTGTTATTTGGAGTCTTGCTATGTGGCTTAGGCTGACCTCAAATTCCTGGACTCATGTGACCAGAATAGCTGAGACCACAGACATACCCCACTGCTTCTGGGTCTAAATTCTTTCTGATTATGTACAAATGACTAATGAAGGTTAAACTAGTTGTTTTTTAAGAAGGCAAATTAAAAATAATGCTTTTTTTACACATGTGGTTTTAATGTCAACAGGTATACTTGAAAAAACATCTACTCTTCAGATCAGACAAAAGTGAGAAAACTACACATTTGTAAATAAGCTTGAAAAAAACTCAATTTTAGATTGTTAAGACACAAAGCTCTGGCATAATGAATGCATTTTAAAGATATTAATATATTCTTACAGTGCAAGATTTTTATTATTGACATTCAATATGCTAGAAAATATATGATATAACCAAAAGGGAAGTATATCTCAGTAGAGAGGAGTAAAGAATCTTCTGTGGTAAAAGAAAGGCTTGGGGCAGTTCCTCAGAGCCTGAAAGAGGGTCATTAGACCGGTTGTGGTGAGGGGAAGAAGTTGAAAGGGAACCAAAGAAGATTTTAAAATTAGGCTTGCGTCAACATCCATAAAATTCTTTGCTTTGAAGAAGCTGTAGTGTGGTCCAGGCAAAGGAAAAAAAGTATTTATTGTTATGCCTTTGCATGCCAGAATATAATTTCTCCTTTTCTTCTACCCTTTCATTAAAAATAACAATTGCCTGCATGCAAAAAGAGTATGCTTTAAATGAACCATTCAGTGCTTTTTTCGTGCACTTATTTGCAATACTGAGCAGCAGCAGGACAGCCAGGAAATTCTCTTGCCTTGTCATCAAGGCTGACCCTCACCCTGAGCCTCACTCTCTTCCATGAGGGCATGTGGCCTTGAGTAACTAAGTCACCTGGTCTTAAATGGGAGCGGATGCACTTTGCTAGGCTGGGAGGATTGGAAATAATATATAAAGGACACAGAGTACTTTACAAATTCTGTGGTCCACTCTAGTCATTCAGTGATGGAAGCCAGGACATAAAGAGAATGTACCAAAAAGTTTAGTTTAATGAAAAGAGCCCTGGCCTGGGAAGTAGGATGCCAAACAATTAACTGTCAGTCCTATATTTAACTACAACCTCCTGATGTTGGGTTTTCCCTCCAAGTTTTGGGACTATAGTTCCATTACAGGAGTGTTGGTAAGAAAGAGGTGTCATCCTTGAGGAGCTAGCTCACTGTCACTAATTCAGTGTGCAATGTTTCTCACTGGCAGGCTGGATCCTGTGCTGTGGGAATCCAGAGATGAGCAAAGGTGCACTGGAATTCTGGGAAGGCAAGGGCCTCCAGATGAAAAGGTAGAGTTCTGCCAACTCCAAAATGCTGTCCATATGCAGACATGCTGCACCCAGCTTCCTGGACTGCCCCTGGCTGTTGTGTTGAACCAAATCCTGTACATGTTAAGATAAGTGGATTTGTTGTGGGCATTCCAAAGCTTTAGGCCTTGTGCAGGGAAAGGTCACTGAAGTAGAGATTACTCTATAAACTGCCAGCTACTCACCATTTGGACTGGGACAAAGGAAACTGATGGTTGAGCATCAGTCATAGTGAAATAATAGCAGCTATTTTTCCATGGGGATTTCTATGTGCTGGGTACTGTTCTAAGTGATATACTTAAGGTAATGAATTTAGTCCTCAAAAGAATTTTATGAAATAAGAGCTGTTACCCCTCTTGTACAGATAGAGCTCTAGGCTCAGAAATACGAGTCTGCCAAAGCAGACTTACAAGCAAGTGGAAGAATGAGGATTAGGACCCAGGTAGACCAAAAAAAGACCCTGCTCCTAACCATATTGCTGTCCTGCCTCTGGAGAGACTGAATAAATGAGGATCCAATATTCCATCGGGGGGAGCTAGAACTAACAACTGAGAATTTACTTGCATCTTTAAGTATAGCTGTAGTAAATGTTACACTCAGATGAAAAGCCAAGGAATTAATTTTTACACCATGACACACTCTATTATTTATTTTGGTAGCAATTTCAGTTGTTACTTGGGCATAAGCATTTTGGTACCACGTTATGACAGCTCACCTTTCCTCTGTGGGTGTGTCCTTTGCTTGGTGTGACAGGAAAGAAGTAGGGTAGCTTGGATATCATTTCATGTGGAGAAACGAGGATCTAGTTGAGCTACAAGGGGATGTTCTCTCAGGAAAAGCTGGCTCACTTTTCTCCCCAAGCATGTCCTCTCCTCAGTGTTGAGGAGCCAGTGGGTCCCAACAAACCTTAGGGCTGCCGCCCTTTGCGTGACACCAGGCTTTTCCACTGGAGGAACCCTCTGGGGTGTGCAGATCCATCCTAGCGAAACTGAATCCATAGGGCTGAGCAATGGCCGCATGTTAGTAGCAGGAATGGACTCCTCATCATTTGTGTTCCGAATTTAAATTCTATGTGGGACAGTGGAGATGCAAATGAAGACTATGACACAGCAGTCAGGGTGTAGAATTGCATCACATCCAAGAAAATTAATTTTTTTGTTGTCTTTTCTAAAATAATCATCCAGAGAGTTCCACTCATGAACTCTTGGGGGTTTTCTGAGCAGGCAGTGGACTACCTGGAAGCCTTGGGATCAGCAGTATGGGGGACATGATTATGAGCCTGCTTCTGCTGGGGGTTTGGACTGGCTGTCACTCTCCTCTCCCTTCCTCAGTGGCCCAGCTCTAGACAATGCTCTCTGCTTGGTCTCATGCTTTTCTATTTCTCAATTAATTGCAAAAGACACAGGCAACCCATTATGTTCCAGGCATGGAGTTAAGTAATGCGCACATTTTGGGTGAGAAGTAGGGAGTTCTAAGGGAACTTGAACTTCCTAACACCTATGTCCTCTTTGTTGTGTTTTTCTACCATTTGCTAAATACATGCCACGTGTCAGACACTGCTTAGTGCTTGTCACATAGCTACTCAATGAATCCTCACATTCACTCTGTGAGGTGTGGGCTCTCCTTAGCTCCATTCACGGAAGGGAGAAACAGGTTAGTGAACTTGTGTGTGGTCACACAGCTAGAAACAATCAGGGTAGAAATTTCATGCCACATACTGGTGGATTTCTAGATAGGAGGGAAACGGGCCATTTCCTCCAAGCACACACACCTAGGGCTGGATGCTTGCTGGTGTGAGGGAGGCAGACTCCCACGCCTGGGGGCTGAAGTGTCATAAGAAATCTAGGATCTGGGCATGGTGGCTCATGCCTGTAATCACAGCACTCAGGAGACTGAGGCAGGAGGATCTTTCTAGTTTAAGACCAGTCTGGGCTACAAAGTGAGCTCAAGCTGCATAGCAAGATCACTGTGTCTCAAAAAGATAAAAAGAAGAAAGAAAGAAAGAAAGAAAGAAAGAAAGAAAGAAAGAAAGAAAGAAAGAAAGAAAGAAAGAAAGAAAGAAAGAGAAGAAAGATTACTTGGGGACAATTAAAACTGTACACAGATAGCATGGTGGGGAGGTGAAATCCCTTGGTTTTGCCTGCCTGCTGCCAGGGTTTGTGTTCTGGCACTACCTAGCCTCATAGGACTATCATAATGATTAAGTACATGAGTTATTTTTGTTATTCTGGTGCAAGAGATTAAACTCAGGGCCACCTGCTCTACCACTGAGCCGTACCTGTAACCCCTGCAGTTTAGCATTTGAGCGTGAAGAACCTATCAGTGTAGCTAAGTAGGAGGAATTGGCTCATAGTACTAGTGGCCAAGAAAGTTATTTACCCCAGAGCATTCAATAGGCACCCTTGTGAGAGGTCTCACCTCTTGTACATTAAAATATTTAGGTAGTGTTGACTTAAGATTTGAAAACTTTTTATGGCTTGGGGTCACACAAAGAAAAACCTTTCAGCTGCTGCAAGTCCTTGGAAAACACTGGGCAGTACTGCTTCTGGGGAGAAAAGATTGTTCCCCCTAAATGACTACAAAATCTCCTGTCTCAGAGAAAACCATAACCATGAGTCTGGTCTCCACACAGTCTTCAGTTTTGCTCCTCACTTGAGTGTTGTCCCATTAGGCAGTTATTCTGCCTGAATTTGCTTCAGGTAATAAAATTCACTTATCAAAATTTTTTTTGCAAGGAATGGTAGTACACACTTGTTATCCCAGCACTCTGGGAGGCTGAGGCAGGAGGATTCTAAGTTTAAGTCCAGCATATGGCCAACTTGGCAATTTAATGAGATCTTGACTCAACTATCCCCCCACCAAAAAAAAAAAAAAAGAAAAAAAAAGGGCTGTGAATGTAGCTCAGGATAAAGATACTGGATTCAACCCCTAGTTCCACCAAAGCTTACCTAGAGCTGTGGGCCCCACTGTAATGCCATTGATGGGTAAAGGGAACTTTGAAAGTACTAGGCTATGGGCACTCCACCCTCATGGAGAGGTCACTTGGAGATTGTGACTATGCTCTTGTGCAGAGGTCCTTCCTCTGTTGACACTCTTGCTTCCTTTCTTGCCTTGTGATCTCTGCATGCCCCTTGTTGCTCTTCTGCTTTTTTGCTCCAGATGGAGCAGCCCGTAGTTCTCTCCACCACCTAGCCAGACATGCTGCCTGCCTACAAATAGAGCTGCAAGCAGGTTAAAACTAAAACAAAACAAAGAAAACCCTCCAGCTTCACTAGGTCTTACTTATTTCTTTCAGTTGATTTTAAAAATTACTAATTTGGGGAGCTAGGTATTTGAAACTGTGGTAGAACACTTGCCTAGCAAGCTGGAAGCCCTAGTTTTGGTTCTCAGCTCCAAAAACAAAACCACCAACTCCTAAAAAACAAAAAAATACAGTAAAATTACAATTTTGAAGGTTACACAACTGAATAGTATAACTGTTAGTTTCCCACTAGGTTTGCTGTAGATGATAGATTGGCATGCAGGTCAGCAAAACTACATTTGGTCAGTTACTTTGTATGGATTTGAAAGCCACTTTTGTTAAAACTGTTGACTCTTATCAGGGAGTGGTGATAAACAGTTATAATCACAGCACTAGGAGGCTGATGGCAGGAGATCATTGTGAATTCAAGGCCAGCCTGGTCTACAAAGTAAGCTCAGGGGCCAGCCGGAACTTCAGAGAAAGACTCTGTCTCAAAAAGACAAAAGCAAAACAAAACCAAACCCCTACTAACTCTTCACTTGGGCTTGAGCAAATGTCCAGTGGTGACCTTTGGATGTCAGAGGGCAGAAAATTTCACCTTCCAATGGAGATAATGCTGCATTTTCTGAATCTGTGTCTAATAAAACCTCATGAAGATTGATTTACACATCCACACAACATGGATTGCTTCACCACCAAATCACCTTTCAGCCTGTTTCTTTGGCTCACACATAGCCTTAAACCCTATTCTGGGGGAGGTGGGGACTTCCGTCTCCCACCTTCATGCTTGAAAGCCTTGCTTCTAAACAGTTTTTCCTTTGCAAAACTCATCATTTTACTGACTAGCATACAAATGGGCCTGCTTCAATCACAGTGCCAGCAGCCAAAATAAATCACTGTGCTTTACACACTTTCCAGCCCCAAATACTTTATTATTAAAACAAAAAATGGACCCAAATGGGTTGCAAGTTCATTGTTGTAATTGTTTTAACTCAAGTAAAATTCAGATAACAAAGACTTACATATTTTTAAAGTGGGTAGTTCACTGGCATTTTGCAAATTCACTACAATGTTCAACTATCACTGCCATTTAATTTCAAGAAATCATCCCTGGGAGTGCTATTTAAGAACTTTGGCAGACTCTGGGAAACCTGTGAGACTCTGGTAAGCTCTGGCCTTCCTTAGCCCCCAGAGCACAGGTGTGGAGTTTCTGCTGGTGCTGGTCTAAACTTTCAAGAACTTAGGAAGACTCTGAGTGGCCTGAGGGATGCGGGAGAGCTGTGATCCATGAGTCCAGTGCAAGCAGGCATGGACCTTTCCTGGAGCCATTTAAGAATTTAGGCAGACTCTGGGTAGCCTGTGGGACTCTGTCTGTGTGATTACTGGGAGCTTCAAAAATGTCAAAACACAGGAGAAGAAAGCAATCTCAATCCTCTAGCCCACCCTGCACAAATCCAGGAGACAAAGACATGCAAGAATTTGGAAATCACATACTTGAAATCTCTGAAATGATAGCAATTGAAGTAAAGAAACAAGTACATCAGGCTATAGAACAAATAAGAACCAAAATAATCTCACAGGTCCAAAATGAAAAGGCAACAGTTATGAAAGAATTGCTTAGTACAACTAAAGAAAACATAGATAGAAAACTAGAGGAGAATAGAAAGATAATGGAAACACTGAATGAAAAATACAGGAAAGAATTAGAGTGCATAAAACAGATGCAAGAAGATATCTAAGAAATCAAGAACCCCACTGAAAGCAGGCAAAAGTGCTTGAATGAAACTGATGGTAGATTTTCAGACCTCGAAAACAATGCTGCAGCTAACGAAGGTGAAATAAAAGTTCTCTGAAAACTAACAAGGAACAGGGAAATAACAATTCAGCAGCTACCAGACAATGCAAAGAAAGATAATATAAGAATAATATGTGTTAATGAAGCAGCAGGAGGGAGCAAAATGATATAAAAAGACTATTTGAAGAAGTATTAGCAGAAAAATTTTCCAAACATGAGAAAAGAAACTGACATACAGTTAAGTGAGGCACATAGAACTACACACAGCCATAATCATAATAAATCTACACCTAGACAATAATCAAGATCTCAGAAATTCAGCAAAAGAATAGAATATTAAAAGCTGCTAGAGAAAAGAAACAGAACACCTACAATGGAAAGCCCATCAGAATCATGGCAGATTTCTCAACACAAACCATCACATCAAGAAGAGCTTGGAGTGCAGTATTTCAGGTCCTTAAAGAAAATAACTTCCAACCTAGATTGACATACTCTGCAAAACTATCTATCAAATTCAGTGGTGAAATAAGATCCTTCCATGACAAAGAGTAATAGAAGAAATTCATGACCCCCAAACAAAGAGCACTGACAGATACTCCAGAAAGAGACAGAAGTTATCACAGCTTCAGAAACAACAGAAAGGAACCATCAAACAGAGCAAGTTATTAAGAAGAAGTAAAAAGTACAGAACCTGTAACAGGAACATAACTTGACAAAGATAAGCCAATACATATCAGTTAGCATCATCAATATAAATAGCCTCAATTCACCAATCAAGAGAAACAGACAAGCAGAATGGATTAAGAAACAAAATGCAACAACATGCTGCATACAAGAAACACATTTAACTCAAAAGTAAATTCTCAGACTAAAAGTCAAAGGATGGAAAACAGTCCTCCATGCTACAGGAAATTAGGAAAAAGTAGGGGTAGCTATCCTGGTTGCTGACAATATCAACTTCAAACCAAAAAATAATCCAAAGAGATGAAGAAGGTAACTATATACTTGTTAAGAGAAAACTGCAAGAGGAAGAGATAACGATTATGAATATATACGCATCCAATGTAGCAGCACCCTCCTACACAAGATAACTTTTAAAAGACATGAAAAATCAAATGAACAAAAATACAGTAGTAATGGGGAACGTTAATACACCACTGTCACAAAGAGATAGATAAACTAGGCAAAAATTCAGCAAAGAAATAACAGAACTAAACCAAACTTGTGAAGAAACTGACTTGGTAGACCTTTTCAGAGTGTTTCACACTGCAATGACAGAATACACATTCTTCTCAGGTGCACATGGAATATTCTCCAAAACAGATCACCTACTAGCACACAGCACTCTTAAGGAAATGCAAAGGAGTTGTAAGTATCCCATGCACACTAACTGATCACAGTGCAATAAAACTGGAAATTACTGACAAAGGAAACTAGCAAAACACCATAAAAACATGGAAATTAAATAACAACCTCCTGAACAACTAGTGGGTCACAGCTGAAATTAAAGAAGAAATTTACAATCAAATGAAAATGCAGATACAGCTTATTAAAACCTGTGGGATGCAATGAAAGCTGTCTTAAAAGGAAAATTTGTAGTGGTAAATTCACACATTAGGAAAACAGAACAACCCCAAATAAAAAAATATCTTATGCTGCACATTAAGCTCCTAAAAACAGAAGAGCAAGTCAAACCCAAAGCCCAAAGAAGGTAGGAAATAATAAAGATTAGAGTGGAAATTAGTGCATTGGAGATGAGAAAAACAATATAAATAATGAATGAATCAAAGACTTTGTTCTTTGAAAGAATAAACAAAATTGATACACTCCTAGGCAACCTAATAAAAAGGCAAGAAAAAAATCAAATTCATGCAATAAAGAATGAAAAGAGCAAAATCACTACAAAACCTAGAGAAAGTGAGAAGATCAAAGATTTAAATATTAAAACAGGAATACTAAATCTTCTGGAGAAAAGCATAGGTAGAAATCTTAAAGACATAGGGGTAGGTAGAGCTTTCATGAACAAAAACCAAATAGCATGGGAAATACTTCAAAGAATCAACAATTGAGATTTCATCTTTTTGAAAAGTTTCAGCACTTCAAAGAAAATCTCCAGCAGAGTGAAATGAAAATCCACAAACTGGGAAAAAATATAGCGAACTGTCGCTCTGACAAAGATCTTCTATGTAGAACATACAAAGAATTAAAAAGTCAGGCTCCCCAGATTCAATGTCCCAATCCAAAACTGGGTATCTGTGATGAATACAGACTTCTCAGAGGAAAACATGCAAATGGAAAGTAAATGTATGAAAAAATGTTCAATGTCATTGGTCATTTAAAAAATGCAAATTAAAACAAAACTGAAATTCCATCTCACCCCAGAAAGAATTACTACTATTAAGAAGTCAGCTGATAACAAATGCTGCGGAGTCTGTGGAGGAAGAGGAACTTTGCTGCACTGTTGGTGTGTGTGCAGACTGGTAAAAACACTATGGAAATCAGTGTGCAGATTCTTTAAAACGCTATGATTGGAGATCCTATTCAAGCCAGCTATTCCCCTCCTGGGTATTTTCCCAGAAGAACTGAAAACTTCATACCACAGCGATATACGTGTACTCATGTTTACAGCAGCACAGTTTGTCATAGCTAAATCCTGAAAACAACCTAGACTCCCATCAACTGAAGAATGGATAAAGAAGATGTGGTATTTTTACACAGTGGAATATTATTCAGCTATAAAAAAGGATAAATTTGAGTCATTTTCAGTAAATGGATACAACTAGAGAACATATTCTTAAGTGAAATAAATCAGATCCCAGGCATGCAAACGTATTCTCTCCTAAGTTTGAGATCCTGAAAGAAAAAATGGTGTTTGAAGGGTACAATAGATACTGGGAAAAGGGAATGAACTTATCAAAAGGAAAGAGTTACTGAGTTGAGGAGAAGGGTAGGAGAGGGAGTAGGGGAAAGAGATTTATCTATGTAGGTAAGCAGGATGGTTTGGCCAATTGTACTGTGCATTTTTGATGGTCTGTGGAAAGAAGCAGCTAATGCTTTAACTTGTTTCATCTCTTTTTTTCAATTGCTTGGTTTTCTCTTGTCTTAATTTCTTATACATTTCTTCTTTAATTTTACATGCATATATCTGAATGTGAATAACTAGTTGAAAGACAACACTATATATTACAACAAATACTGTGAAATTCATATTACTTTAAGTGAAATTCTGTATCACTTTTATTTTTTCTGTTTTAATTCTAATTCATACTGTCTTAAAAAAATGAAAAAGACATCATCCCTGAAAAAAAGTCAGTTTTCTTTTTTTCATTTTAATAATTTTATTGAGAAAGAAGTAGCAATGAGATAGTTTCAAAACAGGTTAGCAGTACAGTTACAATAATTAATACATTGCATATTGTTGTCTTTGTAGTAGTTGTTCCTAGTACAAGATGCAGAAATATCTTTTCTAAACACTATTAGTTCAAAATTTTCTTCTCATTGAACTAAAATAGCTGTATATTTATGCTATTTTGTATATATATATATATATATATATATATATATATATATATATTTCCACTACAAAAGGGTCCATTTATATCCCCTTTTTTGTTTACCTTTGTCAGAGATGTGTATTCCATTGTCATTCATATATTGTAGGTGCACGAATTCAGCAGAGTAATCCAGTATAGTTCAGTAGTCTATAATGGTAGTGGGTTATCTGCAAGACTGGCACTGTCAGAAGTTAACTTGAATCTTTTACAGCTCAGCATATTAATAGGGCTTTAGTTTTTATACCTTGTTTTTACACTTTTCTGCTAGATGTTTAAGACCAAGATAAAGCAAGACCTATATTATGAAAAATGTAACTTTTGTATCTGACAAGGCCAGCCAAGTCCCCTCAGGACTTACCCTGAGAAAGTCACTTTTCACCTCCCCTTTCTGTTTCTTATAGCTTTATCTATTGAGGACATTTCATTGATATGGAATTGTGCATAGGTTGTATCTATGAATGGCTTCTCTCACTTTACACAATATTTTTGAGGGTCAGCATAATGTTTTTGAGGCTCACTCATCCTACAGCATGTATCAACTTCATCTGTAATGACTGAATAATATTCCAGGATATGAATAGACTCCATTTTGCCTGTTCCTCTACTGATGGCTATTTATGGTGTTTCCACCTTGAGCTATTGTGAATCATACTGCTATAAACATTAGCTTTTTTGACATCTGTATTTAATTATCTTGCATAAATAGATCCAAGAATAAAATTTTTGGATTATATAGTAATGCTGTCATTCCCTTTTACTCTTCTTTTTTGCTGCGGATCAAACAGTCCAGGGCATCAGGCATACTAGGCAAGTGCTCTACCGCTGAGTCACATCCATAGCTCAGTTGCGGTTACTCTTTTTAAACTTATGGGGAGACCAGCAAATGATAGTATTTCCCCTGGCAGCTGCCCCATTTTACATTCCTACCAGCGATGTACAAGCCTTCAAATTTCCCTGCATGGTCATGTACACTGATTATTTCCTCATTTTAAAAATTGTTCATTTATAGCCATCCTCCAAAGGGCAGAGTAATATGTGTTGTGGTAAAAATAGGGCAGTGGCACCTCTTAGCTTCACATGAGAGAACCTCCTTGGCTTTTACAGATTTACTTTAAAAAATTAAAAAAAAATTAATGCCAATTTTATGAGATGCTAGGGATGGGGCCCAAGCAGTAGCAAAAGGTTTCAAAGCCATCCAGTTGGTTCCAGTGTGCAGCTGTAATTGTGAACCATGGTGTCAAAGATCCAAGCACCCCCTTCTAGAATTACAGTCTTTTTAATGAAAATTTGAAATACTGCATTGTTTACATTGCTGGGTGAGTCCCACATTCATCTGGAAAAATGGCAGGGGAGATTTCCAGATTTGTGTCTAACCCTAATAGCTAATGGCAAGTTTTTAAAATAGGAAGTGATTTCACCACAGCTGCACACAGGAGGCAGAGAAGTGGAATCTCTCTAAGGGTCTCAAGTGAAATGGTGAAAGACCAGAAAACAAAACAGTGGAATAAAAGGTTACCTAGGCTTTAATGGCCAGGGTAGCTGTCAAGATTACCAACTGCCTCCATAACCTTCACAAGGAAAGTTTGGGATGGCAGCGTAATGAACAGCCTTTAGATACTTTTCACAGTCTATGGATGCTGCCAAGGACCCTAGCCACCCTTCACTGCTGCCACCACCACCATGTCCATGGCAGTTTTTTTGGTGTCAGGAGTTGAACTCGTGCCACATAGCTGTATCCCTGGCCCTTCCATGACATATTTAACAAGGGGCCTTTTTTTTTTTTTTTTTTTAGCTTTTAACTTTCTGCTTCCCAGGAAGTAGGTGATGTTGCTATCTGTGCAGGGCAGTATAATTTTTCCTTCTGTTGTTGATGTCCACCTTGTTTATACCACGAATGAAATGATTATTAGTCTTAAAATAGGCTTTGAAGCCAGGGGTCTAGGTGATAAAACTCAAGCAATAAAAATCATGTTCCAGAATCCAAAGAGATATTTAAAGCCCATGTGGAGGTGTTTTAAAAGGCATTGAGACTTTTGTTCCTGCCCATGTCTTGAGTCCGTGGTAGGTAGAAAAAAAATTGGGAACTACTTTGCAGCAACTCCTAATAGTACCCTAATAAAGTTGATCTTATATCAAGGTGCACTTGCCTCTGATGTTGATGTGGTACTTTATGACATATTTTTATTCGTTTCATTTGCTTTTTTTTTGTTTCTGAGACAAAGTCTTGCTATCTAGCTCAGGCTGGCCTTGAACACACTACATAGTGCAGGCTAGCCTCAAACTTATTGAGATTCTTCTGCCTTATTCTTGCTGCATGCTGGGATTACAGGCATGCATCACCATGCCCAACTTTCTGGCCTGCAGCATTTTTGTTAAACTGCTTTTCTTTCAAATGGCTATCAACTTACTAATGGTAAAATTGCAAGCTTTCTCATTGCCATTTATTTTGTTCCTTGCAGAAAGCAGGGCGAGGCACAAGTGCTGGGTGTCATGCATGAGCTCAGGAAGCAGCCCCAGTCCCAGGGGGGCCTGCACTGCCCAACGTGAACTGGGGAGCAGCACTAGCTACATACTGTTCTCTTCTATTGCAAAGTGAGATCAGTGGGTCCCCTGTTCCAAAGTTCTTAAGAATTTCTGGATGGTGACAGTGGGTGATTATACCAAGTGCGGGGCACACCCTGGTGCTGAGCTGGGAGAAGCATTCCCGAGGCCTGTGGAAGCCCACCACTCCTGCAACATAAACGGAGAGACAACTACATTCAGTGACCTGACTCCAGAGGAATGAGAAGAACTGGAGGACATCTCCTGAAGAAAGAAGAGTTGTAGGCTGCTGCAGAGCGCTGAAGGATTGAAATGCAGAATAGTGACCAACAGTGGGGATCTGGACTCCAAGGAAGGAAGAAAACCATGCAGGGTGACAAACAGGTGTCTGCAGGTAGGGTAAACCTAACTGACTGAAAAAAGATTCAGTTTTTAAGAGAGAATGGTCAGTAGGACACCAGCAAGGACATTCCTGGGTTCCTGTAGCTCAGGGAAGGACTCAGAAAACAGCTCTGGAGACTGCATGACGGAGGCATGAATTTCAATCCAGGTTCTTTGTGCTTTTGTGGAGGCGCAAGAGTTCCATGACCTAAATTTTGACGAGCCATTAGAACAGTGGCTGTAGTCTCAAGAGGCACAGAAAACCAGAGAACAATACACGCATCCGCCCAGGAATATTATCAGTCTGATAAGGGTGTGTGTGTGTGTGTGTGTGTGTGTGTGTGTGTTAGTCCACAGACACATCAGCTTTCTGTGGTCTCATCTTGTTGAATACCTGCTGCAACCTCAGTGTTAGAAACAAGCCAATGAAAAGGTCCTTTGCTGCCCATGGAGGCACCAAGCAATGGGGTCCTGCCCGAGAAGTGTCCAAATCTGCAACTTCCCAGCCCAAACTTAGCATGTGCTATCCTCTTAAAGTACTTCCTTCTCCTCCCTTTCTGTCTATCTTGGGAATTTAGATTACTTCAGTGTTCAAGAGGTTTCTATTGTGTCTTCAAATGGAAAGCAAACCCTTGCCGATAATAAAGGCAGTAATAATCCTAGTGGTTTAAGTGTAGGAACAAGGCAAGCTCCACTTTTCGATCACGTGTGGCGCCTAGCATTTTATATCTTTGGCTTTGTCAGAAAATAACAAGGGCCTTCGTTTGGGGGAAGGTATGGGGAACTGCCCCCCCGGAAGTCGCGCTGCGCAGTGTCAACCTAAGGTGACCTAAGGGATAGAGGGAGCGCCGGCCAGAGCCTCGGCGCGGGGCGCGGCCATTGGTGACGCATGCCTAGGAGCACAGCGCCCACGTTTCCACCATTAGCGAGGCCTCACACCCCGCGCTTCAAGTTCGGGGCTGGAGGCGTCCCCGCTTCCTCCCTCCCGGAGGCGGGCCGTCCCCGCCCCCGAGCCCCAGTCGTTCCCCGCGGCCCCGCCTACCTCCTACTCCTGGCCTCCCCCGGCGCTGCGCCCTCCCCGCCGGCCGCAGCCTGACACGCCGTGCGGCCCCCCGTCTCCGTGGCCGCCTCCCCCAGGCATGGCACAGGGCCTCGCCTCACTATGGCAGCAGCACGGCACAGCACGCTCGACTTCATGCTCGGCGCCAAAGGTGAGGGCGCCTATCGCCACCTGCCCAGCCGTGCCCACTGCCTGGCGGGCGGGCTGAGGCCGGGACCGCGGCCGAGGCCGGGGCCGGGGCCAGGGCCAGGGCCTGGCCGGGGGTGGGGTGGGGTGGGGGTGGGGGCCGGCGGGCTGAACAATGCGGGCGGCTCCCGGGCTGCCGCGCCGAGCGCGCCTCGGGGCCTCGTGTACCGGCGGCGAGGCGGAGGCCGCGCTGGTACTCGCGCCGCGCCCCTGTTCGCGCCTGGCGCCGTCCCGGCCGCAGTGCGGGCCTGGCAGTGGATGAGCCGGTTGTGCGTCGGCCTCACTGCCGCTCCGGGCCCGTCCGCCCACCCGCGCACCACGCGGGGGGCTCGAGCTCCGGAGCTCCGCCAGGGGCTTCCTTTCGGGCTGCTGGGCGCGTGGCTCCTCCCGTGGGGCTGCGGTGCCGGAGCATGGTGGAGCGGACCGGGCGCCACCGCACACGCCTCGGGGCCACCGGAGCCACCTTTCCGTGCGCGCGGACAGAGAAATTTCCCTCCTGTACCCGGGGTTTCCCCTGGTGGTGCACTTGGGCTGCCATGGGACCTTGGAGCCCCAGGCTTGCAGAACTCATAGTCACTGAGTAGGAGGCTTTGCCCCCGGAAAGGGACGGGGGACGGGAAAAGGAAGCGATTATTATTATTGGGGGTGGGAAGGTATGAGGTCTGGGCGCGGGAATTATAACTCCTGAAATACGGGAGGCTTGAAAGACGAAGCCGGCCACGGCGGAATAGGCTGGGAAAGTCGGAACTGTGTGCGGAGACTTCGCAGTGGTGGGGCTTCCACCGCTGACTTACAGGCTGCTGTTCTACCGGTGCCGCTAGCATGCAGGCTGGAAGTGGGAGGGACTGCTTTTCTTATTCTTTTTTTTTTTTTTTAGTGACCTTTAAACCTGTGACTTGCGAACTTGAATCTGCACTTGGGATGTGTGGCCCACGCCCACAACTTGTGTTTTCACTGTTTTCTCCAGCTAGACGCGATAGCTTTTTTCCCTTCTTTTCTATTTTGGTGTTTTGAGGCAGGGTCTCGATATATAGTTCAGGCCAGCCTCAAAGTCTCTTGCCCCAGTGCCTGGCTGGCGATCCTCCTGCCTCAGTCTCCCTAGTGATCCAATTATAGGTGAGCACTGTCACAACCACCTCTCCTGTTACTGTGTTTTTTTATGTGTTTGTCTTTTTGAGACCAAGTTTCACACTATAATTCAGGCCGGTCTTGAACTCACTTTGTAGACCAGGCTGGCCTCAAACTCGTGGAGATCCTCCTGCCTCAGCCTCCTGAGTGCTAGGATTACAGACGTGCACTGCCACACTCATCTATTACTGGCTTTTTTTTTTTTTTTTTTGTACTGGCATTCGAGCTCGGGACCTCACATTGTGCCGCTGAACCATCTCCCCTGCCCCTCATTTTGAATTCTTTACTTTGCATTTTACCCCTAAATCTAAAGGCTCTCTTAGCAAGATTTAAGTAAAAAGACTGATGATAGAGAACAGCTTGTAAGTTTGAGCACTGTTTTCTTTGTGCCAGGACCTGGCTATACAGCTCAGTCATATCTTGAGCTCATGGAGCCCAGGTGAGCTACGAACTTAGGTCGACCCTCTTGCCTCAGCATGCCAAGTGCTGGGATTAGGCACAAACCGGAACCACAGCTTGTGAGGGAGCCCTGCTTTTTCTGATTGCTTTTATATTTAGCCTTGAGTTTATCAGTCAGCCTTTCTGAGTCTCATCTTCCCTATACTCCTCACCTCCAAATAAATGAATGAAAGGAAAGGATACTACCTGTCATAAAGCTTTTACTGTTTAAGGAACTTCCTGTAAGTTCCTAGGGCCATTAAGCAGCTGTGTAGTGGAGTTCTGCAGTGACTTGAACAAATGAAGCATCTTTTAGTTCTCACATTTTAGGTGGCCAGGGAGGGCAAGAACACTGTTGGGCAGAATATGGAGAAAAACTGGTGCTCAGATAGTGGAGCAGGAAGCATCGTGAGAACACTAGGCTTTGTTCAGAATTATCCTGGCAGCTTTCTGGCTGGATGGTTGGTTAATGGAGGTTTAGCACTCAGTTTCATGGTGACAAGAAATGGTGAGTGGCTTGAGGTCACCAGCCAGTGTGGGTAAGTCTGGCAAGTGTCCTAGCCACTGTAAGCACCATGGGAACATTCACCTATATTTATTCAGCATAGGGCCTGAAGATTCTGGCACTTTCTCTGGCCTTGTCCACAGCCTGGATGAGTCAACGAGGAGAAATGATGGCTCACAGGGGGCTACTTCTGTCCTGTCTTAACTACAAAGAAAAAGCAAGAAATTGCCCCGTTTTGAATTGCCACTGGTGAGAGAGGCAGATGGAGCCATGAACATGCAGCTTGAAAGGGAGGAATCCAATTTAGACTCTTTAACTGCATCTCATGGTGCCTTGACAGGTTATAAGTTAGCATCATGTAGATTTGACACCTAAATGTAGTTGTGTAAAGAAAATGATTTAGAAAAGATTGAGGATAAAGGTGTGTGTGCACACATGTAGAACAGTATAGAAGGCCCTTAACAGGGAACAAACACTAAATATTAATATTTTAATTCCAGTCTTAAGATAGGAAAGCAGGGTGATTGCAGAGTGAAGAACATTCTAGAAAAAAGCCTTGCATGGTGGCATGTGTGTATGTGTGCATCTGTATCAGATCTTGAGTCTTTACCAAAGTGTTGTGATTCTTACTGTATTTCCATACCTGTTACTTCATTTGGAGTGAAGCTTGTCACCCACCCTGAATCCCTATTCAGAAAATATGGGTATCTGACTAGACTCGAACTTTTCTAAATTCTTTTCTCCTTTAATAAAGGGTACTTAGTGAAAAATCCACGTGTGAGGTCTTCAAAACATTTATTTTAATTGATGATAATGAGTCAAAAGGCTTTAGTCTTGGCATGTGAGTATTGGACGTCACTCAAGAGTGAGTCAAATGCCTGTGGAGCCTGGATTCATGTTTTTTTCCCATTTGTCAGTAATCCTTCCTAATGCTGCAGTTCCACGATGTGATTTTAGTGGAATTACAGTAAACTTGAACCACTTAGTTATGTTATTGTTGTTGTGATTGCATAGAGCTCATTTAGCAAGGCAAGCTAGCCAGTGTCCTGCAGCTATCAGGAACCTGAGAGCAATGGTAGGTTGGGCCTGCTGGTGCTGGTCAGTGGTCAGGTGCAAGGGAGGACCCAAATATTCTCTTTATTGCTAGCAAAAACTCATCTTTGGTCCCTTTTAGGTGAAATATTAGACTGTGAGGACACTTGAGCCCAAAAAACACTGTGAGATTTTTTTTGGTCTCTTTGAGACAGGGTCTCACTGTGCCATTCAGGCTGGCCTTGAGCTAACTTTGTAGCCCAGGCTGGTCTTGAACTTGCAAAGATCCTACTGCCTGAGCCTCCCAAGTGCTGGGATTACAGGTGTGCAAACATGAACATTTTTCAGTCTGAGGCTAAGAATAAACATGGCCATGTTTCCATGGTTCAAGCATCTCCTCTGGGCTGGAAGTGGAAAAACACATGCTTGTTCCTGTTTTTAGAGGGCAGGTGAGGTTCTACATGTGCAGACATCAGTGAACTGTCATCATCCCTCTGCTCTTCAGAGCAGACAGTGTTGCCTTCTCGGGAAAGTTCTAACAGTCCTGCCTTCTGTGCCAGCTTTTGGGATGGGGCATATCTTTGGAAACAGATATTGAATTCTGTTTCCTAGACACATCGTGGGTGGTAGATAAATACTGATTAAATGGACCAAATTTGTATCAGGATTTGTATAGGGAGGCAAAGTGACTTGTATCACTCATGTTTAGAACTTAATTTCATAAGAAATCTTTTTTGATAAACTAAGAACAGAAAGTTGCTTGGAAAATGTGGATTTAGCAAAAAAGGGTTTAATATAGGGATCCTTTCGTGCCATTCCTGCAGACCTCATTGGGGCAGCCTATGTATTGCTTTCTCAAGTTACTTAGTACAGTTTTCAAAATTTGAACACCCCTAAAGGGTGGCCAGGTAGCTCAGCAGATTAAAGCACCTGCTTAGGCAAGCACAGGGACCGAGGTTCGATCCTTGCCCTGGCCCTGCACCCGGGCTAAGCTGACCACCAAGACCAGGCTTGGTGGCACGTGCCTGTAATCCCAGTGCTTGGGAGGCTGAAAACAGGAGGATCATTATGAGTCCGATCTATGTAGTGAGATCCTGTAGACCCTATACCAAATACATAAAAAAACCAAAAAAATCAAAATGTGAACACTCCAAATGTGCGGTATACTGTATGTGCTTCTGTAACAAGATACAAAGCAGGGCTAATAACTTAAAATTTCAGAGTAGAGCTTATTAAAATCAATGTTTCAGATGTAATGCATGTGATATGAAAAGTCTGATTTCCTTGGTGATAATGGCAGGGAGTAGTTGATAATATGTGGATTTTGGTACTGAAGTTAAGAAAATGCTACATTTCAAGTACTGAAAGTAATGGTGTATATTATTCCCACCCAGGTTTACTTGGGACTCCTCCTTAGGAGTCCTTGGATCCCAAATTTACATCCCAGACCCAAGGGAAAGAACTGAGAATGCTTGTTCTGTTTTACGAGTTCCTGTTACTTGAAGTAATTGTTGTTTCATAATTGCTCCTGGGTCTAAGTATTGCCCTAAGGGTACTCAGTAGAAAAGATTTTAGGTAATCCTCTGGTAGGCTTTCTTCTCCCCATTTTAGAGATAAATAAAAGTGAATATAGGGGCCCATGCCTATAATCTCTGTGATCCCAGCACTCTTTGTTTAGCCTGAGAAATGATTTAGTAAGACCTTGTCTAAAAACCAAACCAGTCTTAGGGCCTAGGAGATGGCTTCTCAGTAGAATAAGTGTTTCCCTGGCAAGTGCAAGGGCCTGAGTTCAATTGCCAAAACAAAACAAAACAAACAAACAAAAAACCAAAGCCAAAACAAAACAAAATACCCAACCCAAAATAGCAACGATTAAAAAAAGGATTAGGGCCGATGCTCCATGTAAACCCAGAATATTATTACCAGGAAAACAACAACAAAAAAAGAATGGGGCCATTTAGTGTTTCCACCTCTAAATGGTGGAGCTGGCATTCAAGGCCATATTTATTTGTCAGGGCTTTTGCTGCTTCTTTGTTTAAGGCAGTAATTCTCAGAAGGGTGCTTTATTCCTCTCTTCCCTACTCTGTAGAGGATGTTTGGCAATTTCTAAATATATTTTTTTCTTTCTTGTAATTTTTTGTTTTTATTAGCATGCTTACAGTACATAATCATTGCATTCATCAGAGAGGTTGGTGCATTCATGTGGCTTCTTTTCCTTTCATTTCCCCCTCCCTCCTCCTCTCCCCTCCCTCTACCTCTCCATTCCTTCCCATTTACAAAAGATCCGTTTCTTACTATCTTTTATCTTGCTCTTTAATTATTTATGCTTTAGAAACTTTTTGGTTGTCCCACCTGGTACTGCTGGCCTTTAGTAAGTAGAAACAAAAATTTGTGAGAAAGCAAAGTATCTTTAACTGCTAAGCATCTTAATGCCCAGGACAGCTAATTTCCCAGGCTTGCATGGCCAAAATGGCAATCATTCATAGAGTAGCTCTGATTTGAGTTCTAAGGAGGCATTTAAGTATTCTGGATGATAAATGGTCAGCAAAATTTCTTATGTCCTTTTCAGAAGTCTGTAACACACATAAATGATAAGGGAAGAATGGGCCGTATCTTCCAGCATTCTACTGTTCTTGCCTGACTTTTAGAACCTTTGGCCCATGTAACAATCTCTCTTTCTCTATACTTGGTGAGCTGCTCACTAGTGGATGCATACTCTTGTGCGTTTTATTTTATTTTTTATGTATTTAGTGCAGGTTGTACAAGATCTCACTGTGTAGATTGGACTCATAGTGATGCTTCTGTTTTCAGCTTCCCAGACACTGGGATTACAGGTACGCCACCACACCCAGTCTCAGTCACAGGCTCAGTGCACCCTGGGGGCGGGGCCTGCATGGCAGGTTGGGGATTGAATCCTGGTCCCTGTGTCTGCCTAAGCAGGTGCTTTAGTCCACTGAGTTATTGGGCCAGCCCTTCCTTTGTGTTTTAAATAACTATGTAAGGTATAAAACCTAAAAAACCCAGTTTGGATTGCATTTGGCATTTTTCTTGCTCAGGAGCAAAAAGCTTTTTTCCCCTCCTTCCTGCATCAGCAGGTTTCATCTTCCCTTCCACTGTCTCCCCCATTGTCATAAGGAAGCACAAGTGCCAGTGTGGGTGTAACAGTGGCATCTTAGGAGGCTGATGCCTGGGAGGAAGGACAGTAAGGTTGGGGCCAGCCCTAGATTGAATGAGTCACAGCCTTGAGAGGGTGGGATCCTGGTATTTGCATTTTTAATCATTTTCCTCCCTGTAAGTCTGATGGTGATTAAACCATGAGAACCATGCTTTTTATTAAGAAAAAAAAAAACATGCATAGCTCACACCTGCAATCCCAGCACTCAGGAGGCTGAGGCAGGAGGGTCAGGCCAGTCTGGGCTACAAAGTGAGTTCAAGGCCAGCCTGAAATACACTGTGAAACTCTGTCTCAAGACAAAAAAAAGAAAACAAAACAAAAACCCAAACCCTGAACAACCCACAGCAACAACAATAGCAAAAACTTGTGACAGAACTCTTACAGCACATCCACCTCGTCCCAACCATCATTCCTTCCATCCTGCTATTTCTACGTGCTCTATGCTGTTAAATGCACTGCTCATCTGTTTCTTAGATTCAGTTTCTTGGCCACAGCCTTACCACTAGGGGAGAGCCTTAATTCCTGTCACTTTTCTCACTTTAGAGCCCCCCTCCATGGGTCCCAGGTAGCCTGTGGATAGTCTACACTCTGCAATCCTTTTCTGCCCTGCCTTCCCTTCCCCCACCCTACATGTGCCTGATTCCCTTGACTCTGTGAGCAGCCAGGAGGCACCTGGACTCAGAACTGAATAGCTTTGTATGTATGTGTGTGTGTGTGTGGGATTCTGTGTGTGTTTTTTTCCATGCTGGTCTCTCCACACACCCTAATTGTGTTTGTTATGGACTGCTGGGGAGGTCCTGGTACCCGTTGGGCCTGCCTTCCTCTGGCATGCCCTTGTGCTTTGTGGTGAGCTTTTCCTTTATTAGGCTCCCTTTGCTCAACTCTGCAGAAGATCCTTAATTGCACTGATCGCCTTCCAGATGACTCCAGGCTGAATAATCTCCCAGCGATGGGAATTTGTTTTGTGGGCTTACAGTAAAAAAAAAAAATGGTGTAAACCATAATGGTTCTATTTAGAGAGTAGTGCCTACACTATATGAACCCTATTCTTTAAACTGCTAGAGTTTAAGGAAAGTCAGCAAATGGGTGGAGTTTGTCATTTCTCTCAAGCCACCCCTTGTTCTTATTAGGTAGTTCTCTCTTGTTTCACGTGCTTGGGGAGGGCTGGGCTGGGGAAGAAAGTGACCCCATGAACAACGTGCACAGCTCCTAATGGAGGAGAATGCTTTTTCAAGTAATCTGAAGCCCTGGCCAAGCCATTAAGGAGAGTGCTTTCTCATCGAATAACCAGTAGACAGTTTGATGTTTTTTGAGACAAAGCTGGTTTGATTTTGGCAGGGGAAGAGTTAGTGATTTGGATTTCTCATCCACCCCCTCTGTGTATAATTGTGATGGCCTATTGGGTTGGCAGTCACAGGCTGTAACTGTCTCCCTAGGAGATGAACTCTCAAGTGCTACGGTTTTTGAGAGCTTTGAAAAATGAAAGCTTTTGGCTTGGGATTGGATATCTGGAAGATTTGGAATTAATGGGCATGGTAATTTGAATTATGACCACCGTTGTTTATACTAAGTTGGTTATACTAATCCTGAACAGGTAAAGATTGGTTATAAAATTATTGGCGTAGTGGCATACACTTAGAACACAGGAGGCTGAGCCAGGAGAGTCATGGGTTGAAGGCCAGCCTGGGCAACATCGCAGCAAGACTTGGTCTCAAAAAAATAAATAAATAAAAATTACCGTGCTGTGTTTCAGTGTCTGTTTAAAAACATGTTCAATGAAGCGATATCAAGTTGTCTTTATGGAGTCAGTGTGATTCCAGCTGTTTTAATCCACCATTTCACTGCAGTTGTAACCCAAGCCTACTAGTGTGTACTGTGGCTCCAACCACCATTTCATGGTAGTTTAATTACAGGCTCAGTTCTTTTGAAAAATTGGGAAACCTCCTCAATTGAATGTGCAACCAAGTATGCAAACCATGCACAAATGCCATTTTAAGCTCTTACAGCTAGGCACTTGTCCAGACCCCAGGAAAATCAACTTTGCAGCCCTAAGGTGTGGTGGGCCTGGATCTCATTAAATGGATACTGTCATCTGTGTTCCCAAAGGAGCCATTGAGGAAGTGACACTGTTAGTGATCAGATGCAGTTAGGTGCTAAGCCCCAAACTGAAAAAGGAGCTGAGAGAAGCCAGTAGCGTGTTTTAGGTTCTTGGGTCAAACTGACTCTGGCTTGTTTAACTGGCACCCTCTTTCCTCTACTCTTCATGAAGGTGCTGATGATAGCAGGATCCCACACACTGTGCTGTGGGGGTGAAATGTGCAATAAAATGTTTGGAAGAATGTCAAGTGATACATAAAATACTTAGCACTAATTGCAATACTTAGGACCAGGTACTTTGAAATTATGCCAGTGGATAGATGCTCAGTTCTAAAGAGGTGTGAATTCAACTTGCTAACAGATTTGGAAAGTTCTGCTGGCAGCAGGAAAAGTAGAAAATAATGGGTTGGCCTGTGATTTGAAGACTAGTCCATGTTATTTAAAGGGCCGTCCTAAGTTGTTAAAGAGAATTTTTAAGGGATTTTTTGGTTTTTAATGTACCACTTAGATGTTTGCATTACATAACTACCTTCTCCCCTAGAATAAAATTTTTCCACTGAGATTCTTAAATTTTTTAAAAAAGTATTGGGTTGTTGCAGGTTCTCACTACTTATAGAGATCTCCCTGTTTTTGGCCTCCCCAGTGTTGGGATTACAGGCATGCAACACCACACCCGGATGACCAGCTCAACCAGCCCTGAGGGCAGGGCTGGTGCTGCATGTGGTGCCCAGGACCGAACCTTGGACCTTGTGCTTGCCTAAGCTTGCCTAAGAAGGCGCTTTAGTCTGCTGAGCTATCTCGCCAGCCCTCCAGTGAGACTCTTGAGCAATTTTGAGGATACTATTTTTTTTTTTTTGAGAAAAGGTTTCACCATACAGTTCAGGCTGGCCTTGAGCTCATTTGGTCCACCAGGCTGTCTTCAAACTCATAGGGCTTCTCTGGCCTCAAGCTCTTGAGACGTGGGACCACAGGCATGTGCCAGCATGCCTGGCTTGAAGTTACTCTTGATATGGAATTTTCTCTTGCAGCACTGCAGAGCATAACACGACTGTGACATGCCCCTGACCATTGCAGGTTTCTCTGCTAGCCTTAGAGCGTCTTGATCAATATAGTGTTTCTCATATTGGGTTCCACAAAAGAGCGCTTTTGCTTAAGAGTATTTTCAGGACTGGTTCCATGGATCATGCTTTGGGAAGCAGTGACAGCTCTCACAAATAGGGTTTAACATTGAATCTTTGGGCAGTGTAATGCTGAAGCTAAGTGGCCGAGTTCTAGTATTTTGAGAGAGATGGTGATGGACCTTTCTATGCAAAAGTTTTATGCCTTTGCATGCAATTTTTCTTGATTAGAGAATGTGGCCTAGGTATTAGAGGAAAGAGCTTACCTTGAACTCCCTTTGAAATGAGGTTCAAAAATATGATAGGAATTTTGTTGTATCATTTTTATTTTAATTTTTTTCATAGATTGCAAATTGAAAATAAATTATTTACAAACATAAATGAATGTAACAATAAAAATTGTCCAAAATAAAAATGAAGAAAGAATTTACAGATCAGTCATAATAGTTTGCTGTGTCAAAAACCAAGAAATATATTCATATAATTAGAATTCTCAAAGTAGAAAGGAATAGGCAATACATGTTTAAAGATTTAAAATTGCTGAATTTAGTTCAACTTATAATATCACATTTCAAAGAAAAATGAACCTTTTGCATAAGAAATTTAAATAAAATCATACCAAGATACACAAAAATGAAATTGTCTAAAACTTATTGTACAGAAAAAATGATTAAAGCATATACATAAAAAATATTAGCTTTGGAAGAACAAAATTAAATGGCATCCTATTCTACATTAGAAAGGAAAAAATAAGGACCCAGTGTATAAGAAACTAGATTAATTAAAGGACTGAAAGAAAAAAAAATCCTCTTTGAATTTTATACTTAGCAAACATTCCTTTGAAAACTAAAACTAAAAATATTTTCTAGTTATACAAACTTGAAATATTGTGACACCTCCAGACATAGCATATAGGAAATAACAAAGAGCATAATTCAAAAGGCAAGAGAAGTTGCAGAATGCTCCTGGATAAACAATAAAGAGCTCTCAAAGTGATAATTATGCAGGACTATATAAAATATATTATATGAACCCTTATTTGAAAGGTCATTGAAGATTTCTATGACACAGTACCAATCTTATGTCGGGTTATACATGTATTTTTTTCATATATATGTGTGTGTATGTGTGTGTAAAGGACAGGGAAGAAGTAATATAAACTCAACAGAAAATGGAAACAGACTTTTTAAAGTTTCTAATACTAGGAAAAGATATCATACGATGTCCTTTAGATAAATTGTAATTCAACCATATAGTATAAATCTGAAAACAAAAATCAAGGTTAAGCATTATTCAGAAAATTAAATGCTAATTAATTAAAAATTAAATATTTGTTCCAAAACAATTGAACTAAGAAAAAGTTTTCATGGTAGTAAAGAAGTACTGAGAATAAAACATAAGATGAATACTGGAATGACAAATAAATGAGCATCACTTCTGACAGTTTAGGGATAATATATCGCACAAAGTTCTAGTGTGTTGTGGACATGGATAATGACCATGACACTTACTGGTGGCCAGGTGTCACTTGTGGGATTGAGCTACAGCTATTTCCTTGAAAGCCACCCTGGAGACACATATGAAATCATGACCCATAGGGTGCAAGAGAAGTCCATTTGTAGAGTGTGATAATGGAAATATTTTGCTGCCGTTCACAAAAGAAAAACTGAAAGACTGCTATTGTATACCTCTTATTATCCTGTGTTTGTTTGCCCTATTTGGTGGGTTCTTTTCATTCTCGTTCATGGGGTTGTGATCATTTTGCTCCCTCTCTAGAACATCCCTTGGTAGTCTGTATAGCTTTGGCTTTGTCATCAGGAAATTCTTTAGTTGTTCTTTGTCATGGAAGTATTTTACTTCTCTATTATACTTGAAAGAGAGTTTTGCAAGTTATGTCAGTCTGGGTTGGAATTTGTTTTCTTGCAAGACTTGAAGTACTTGGCTCCATGCTCTTCTTGACTTGATGGTTTGTGAAGAGAAATCTGCTGTTATCCTGATGGGTTTTCATTTTCTTTTAGCGGCTTTTAGTGTACTGTTCTTGCGCTGAATTTATGGGATCTTGATTATTATATGTCTGGGAGTGGTTTTAATTTGGTTGATGTCATTTGGATTTCTATGTACTTCAGTTACTGAATGTCAGATTGTTGCCCCATATTTGGGAAGTTTTCTGCTATTACTTCTGCCCATATTCTTTTTATATCATTTGCATTTATATCCTTCCTTCTCATTGATGCCTATTAATCTCACATTGTTCATCTTTGGATCATCTTGCAGGTGTTGAATTATTTTTTCCTGCATCCTAGTTGTTTTTAAGAGATCTTTGCTTACTTTTTCACTAGCTGCAATGGTGTCTTTAAGGTCAGAAAGTATTTTCACTGTCACTCAAATGGATTTGCCAGCTTGTTATTGAGGTTTTAATTTCTTTGAATCTGGTTCATGCATTCTATTTCTGTCCTATCTTGCTTATTCCATCATTTTTATATTCTGCTCTATTTTTTATCAGTGTATTGTTTAGAAGCACTTAGTAATTCTTTGATTATAGTTATCACTACTTTTTTGTTTCAGAAATTATTTCTGATCTGATCTCTTCAATACCTTTCTGCAGTTGTTTCTTTACTTCCAATGCTAGTATTTCAGAGATTTCAAGTGTGTGATTTTCAATTTCCTCTGTGTTAGTGGCTTCTGCATTTGTATTGGGTGGGCTTGGGGCCTGGGGCTGCTTTTTGTTCCTTCTCTTTGTCATTTTGTATACTTTTGAGCTTTGGTGTAGAGCATAGATAGAGTTATTACCTTATCACCAGGTCCAAATCTAGGAAGTTCAGACTTATCTAGGTGTGGCTTGGGCCTGGCTGCTGTGCTCCACTTCTTCCTGTTACAGCCTTGCAGGTGAATCCTTTGTGTCACTCTGGCAAGATGTTCTGCTCCTGATCAGCTGGTGGGTTTTGTTTCTAGCCTCCTTGCAGAGAGTTCTGCTGAAGGGTTCCATGCTGGGCCTGTGCTCTGGGTCGCTTCAGGATCCGGTGGCTGATAGGAAATTAAAAAAAAAAAACATTTTGTGAATGTTTAGTAGAGTTCCTGTGATTTTTTTTTTCCTGAAGACATAATCTGACTTTACTTGAAAAGGTAGCAAAAGTTGTTCAAGTAGTGATTTGTACATTTTTCTTTTTTGATGTACAGTAATTTTCTGTTATTTTTAAAAGCTGCTCATTTCAGACCATGTACATGGAAAAGAACAATAGAAAAAGGAATCCTTGCTATAATCGTGCTATAAGTACATTGCTGCTTTGATGTGTACAGATGGTTTATTCTTGTAGCATGCACCCCAGAAGAAGACAGCACAATGTCTTGATTCAAATCATTTCTGGGCATGGTGGCACGTTCATGTAATACCAGCATTCAGGAGGTTGAGTCAGGAGAATTGCTGAGAGGTCAAAGCCAGCCTGGGCTCCACATGATAGTGAGATGAAGGCCATCCCGGGATATATAACAAGACCCTGTCTCAAACTAAAAACAAAACAAAAAGAACGCCGAAGTAAATAAAATTGCTTTGTTTTGGTCTGTAGCTGCTTGGGTTTGAATCTTGACTCCACCACTCATGTTGTAAGCAAGTTCTTAACCTGTCTGTACCTTACAGAGCTGGCTGCACTTTCATGACTGTTGAATAGCAGCTATGATAGCAGCCACACTTGCCTTGTTACCCATCTTAGGGGGAAGTCATTCAGTCTTCTACCGCTGAGTAATACTTTGTTAGCTATAGATATTTTTGTGGATGCCCTTTATCAAGTTGAAGAAGTTCCCCTCTCCTCTGTTTTTCTGTCTTTTTTTTTTTTTCTTTGAGACAGGATCTCAATATGTAGTTTAGCTTGGGCCTGGGCTCACTGTGTAGTTCAGGCTGCCCTTAGATTTGCTGTGATTTTCCTGCCTCAGCTTAATGAGTGCTGGAATTACAGATGTGTATGCATCACCATGCTGGGCTATTTGTTTGTCTTTTAATCTGGAGAACACATGTTCCCTTTTGGTAAATATTTTTTTCTGTTTTAATTAAGGTGATCATGTGATTTTTCTTTAGTCTGTTTATATATTAGGTGAGACTGATTAATCTTTTGAATATTGAACTGGCTTTGCTTGGTCATGGTATCCAATTATTTCTGCTGTATAGCTAAATTGTGTTTGCTAAGGGTTTGTTAGAGGTTTTATTTATGTTCAGATTACCTATGTGATTTGGGATAGTTGTGTTGATAAAGGAATTGGCCTATTCATTTATAAGTTGTCACATTCATTTGTGCAGACATCATTATCCTTTTGGTGCCAGTTGGATTTGTTTTACCTACTACTGACAATCTGTGTCTGTTTTCTTTATCAGTTTGCTGGTTCATCGTTTTATTAATCTTTTCAAGAAAGTTTTGTTTCTATAATTTTTACATTTTCAATTTCATTGATTTTTTTTCTGTTATGCTTTCTTCCCTTTTGGTGTGGGTTTATTCTTCTAATTTTGCGGATGTTTGAAGGGGAAACATCAATTAGTGATCTGAGACTTTCAAATGAAGACGAGCTGGGTGCATGCCTGTAATGTCAGCATTTGGTAGGCTGACATGTAGGACATGAGTTCCAGGCCAGCCTGGGCTACACACAGAGATCCTACCTCAAGAACAAACAAAGCAAAAATAGAAACTGGTACTCTTAAATATTCGTATTCTCCAGTGTGAGTTTCTTTGCATTGGGTGACAAGGTTATACATCCATGTACTCCCTAAGAAGCAGGAGTTAGATTATTAGCTGTGTGGGTTTTTTTTCTTTTTTAACCTTAAACATTTAACACATGGCTAACTTCATTCTAAGAAATACCATCTATTCAAGCTGTACATTCAGAGCTCAGTGTCCTTGTTTGTTAGGAATTCAGACCTGGAAAAGACCTAGGGATCAGCAGATTGAAACCTTCAGGCCAAATCTTGCTCAGCTGGCAGGTACTTGCTTGACCTTCCAGCTGAGCATTTTGAAAAGATTGTAAGACACAGACACACAGGAAGAAGAAACAGCTTGTGCCAGAGACCTGATTGATGAGTGTAATCCGAACACTTCGCTGTGTGACCCTTTTACAGAAATAATTGATCTGTTTCTACCTTTAGACCAAGCAACCCAATGATATTTGCTTGCTTCTGGGCCACTGTAAAATTTTGAAGTACAGATTCCCAGGCTCTCCACGTGGCTTTTTTCTCATCTGGAATCCATCAGAGCACATAGCCCTCACCATGTTTGGGCAGTTTGGACTTGTGTGCTTTGTACTAATCTCCCATGGCATTCTTCTTCTCACACCTCCCAGGCTGGGAATAATCAGCTTGGCGGTGTGTCCTGAAGGGGCCCACCTCCATGTGCACTTTGCTGATAGTGCTGGGGCCAAGCCAGACAAAAGGACCGTGGTGGTGCCTTCCTAGGGACAGCTTCTATATGTGATTTTTGCCATCACAAATTCATGAAGTCCAAACTGTTTAATCTTGGCAAACACGGCTTTGTTGTTGATTCAGTCTGACACTTAGAAAAGCCCTGGGATTGTCTATAGAAGCACAAATGGCAGTAGGTGGGACCTGGCTTGTGGAGGGATTCTGCCTGTGTATGTGGTGGGAGGAGGGCTGGATGTTCCTGATATTGCTGGTTTCCCGTATAATCAAAGTGGCAGTCCTAGACTTCGCATTTTCGGAAGGAAATCTTGCCCCCTTTGGGATGGAACTGAAAGAAGTTACTGGCTTTCACCCTTGAACCTGTCCCACTGCTCTCCCGTGAATGGTGGCTGGGGAACCCTCTCCCATACCTCTGTGATGTTGATGTTGATCTAAGGTCAGGGTTGGACATTTGATTGGTGCAGATGCTTTTTGTAAGTCTTCAGACCTCTAACCTCAAATACTGCCAACCTACCCTTGGCATACCTTCTTCCTGGCTCTCTTTGTGAGGCTGTTGTGCCCTCCTTCTGTTGCTTTGTGACTTGACTCACACCACCTTGCCTACTGGCTTCTTTGTGGAGCCTGATGACTTTCCTAATTCTTTGCCATGGTTCTCTTCCACATGCTGAGTTTGCATTTACTCTCTTTTCTTGTGAAAACATGTTCCTTTAGCTGATGGAGCCAATGATACACTGAGGGATACCTTAGACTGCTCTTGTGATTCCTTCCCTGATCTGTTGTGAGTGGCCTAGTTGCTCAGTGTCTCGTAACCACAAAGTAACCGTATTACCCTCCCCCCATATGAAAGGCAGGCTTTAGCAAGCATGATGTTTCCCTCTGAGGCCCTATTTTCTAAGTAATAGCTAGATTCTCACATGGGTTATGTCATGGTGAGGACAGGGGAGTTTGGGTTGTTTTATAATTCTGGCAACATATTGCTCTCAGGTGCCTGAGGAGGCAGCTAAGGAGGATTAAGGCCTGGAGATTATCTTTCTACTTCTAAGTCTCACCTAATCTCACAGGGAAATGAACTTAATCTCACAGGGAAATGAACTTGGTAGGAAGGAGGGCGATTGTATTCAGATTCTAGACCAAGGAGAATTTAGGATTGTGTGTCATAAATCACATGTTCATAAGTCTTACTTTAATTTCATAAGGAGGTTAGCTCATGGAAGACCTAGACTAGTGTTATTTTTTTTTTTTTTTTTTTTTTTTTGGTGGAACCAGGGATTGAACTCAGGCCCTTGCACTTGCCAGGGAAGCGCTTATACCACTGAACCATCTCCCTGGCCTCTGTTATTTTAAAGGAGAGTAACAGGCCCCTGCTACTTTACTTTCCAGAAGGTGTTGGGGGTGAGTGACCAGAGCTAGCCCCACATGTCCCTGGGAAATGGTCCTCTAACTGCTTGCCTTTGTGGTGGGAATGGGCAGGCAGGGTAATGAAATAATTAGCAACACATTGCTATTATGTTATAACTTAGTGTGTTGTGAGTTTGAAGAAATAGTCATTGTGGCTGGTGCTCTGTAAACATTCCCATCTGGCTTTCTTTAATGCACATTTCTGTAAAAGAGCTTGGGTGTTATTTTTGTGTTGGTTTTGCATGGCTGTTAACACAACTTCAGTAGTTGTTTTTCCATCCAGATTGTTTTCTCCATTGTCTCATCTTGCATTTTATGACTGCACCTTGCTGTGAAGGAGCAGAGGCCTGAGACTGTGGCTGCAGGCACTTTAGTGTCAGGAAAGCTGGCAAAAGCTTAGAACTGGCTTTCTCTCTGGTCGCCTAATGCCTGGACAGCATCATCACACAGCAGCCCCTTAAGACACTTGTTCCTCACTGGTGGCCAGGGATGGTAAAGGTGACCACCCTTATAGCCCCTTTATCTGAAACATGTTGTATGTGAATCTACCTGGCAGGGATTGTGGAAGGAGGGAGGGCAACCCACTTCTGGAATTTTCTTTGTCTTGTCTTGATTGTCTCTAAGTAGGAATCTGAAGGCTCAGCTTGTTTGGGTTTTATTCTTTTTTTTGGGGGGGTGAGCTGCTGTGGCATTCAGTTGTGATTCATATGCCATACAATTCCATTATTTCATATTATGCAGTTTGTTGGTTTTCAGTATATTATGACGAGCACTATGGTCAGTTTTAGAACATTTTCAATGCCTCAAAAAGAAACCTTGTACCCTTAAGCCTTCATCATTGTTTTTCTTAGCTCCCCTCACCCATTCTTCTCAGCCTCTGGCGAGCATTAATCTGCTTTGTGTCCCTTGGATGCACCCTTTTGCGCCACTTCATATAAAAGAAGTCATACATTCTGTGGTTGGTTGTGGTGGGCTTTCTCCTAGCATCACGTTTTTGGAGTCTGTCCATGTTGAATATAGTGCCTATTAGTACATCTTCTGTGGCTGAAGCACAGCCCATGGTATACTTAGAGACTTGTAACTGGGTGAACATTTGGGTTGATTCTACTTTTTTAGCTATTATGGGTCCTGCTGCTATAAACATTTGTGTTTGCTTGGGTTTTCTGTGATGAAATTAATCACTGTGCAGCTGTTGTAAAAAGGACTGAATTTGGGAATATGAAACCAGGCTGCTGAAATAAAGCATGCCCAGGAACCACCTGCTTGACCTTTATTTCCATCCCTGGAAATTCACTAGGCTTCAGAATGCTTCTTAAGTCTCCTGATGGCCACACTTTTTAAAGCAAGAAAATTACAACATTTAAATATAAGTCAAAATTTCTTACTGTGAAATATAGAGGATGTATACCTATATATCAGCTTGATTTTAAGTAATCCAGAGTTGCTGTCAGTGTTCAGTTTATGATAACACTTAGAATATCCCAAATGAGTTTAGAAGGCGTTTTAAAGATAGATTTGTAATGGCTTGCAGCACCTGCAGTCTGAGCTCCTCAGGAGGTTAAGTTATGAGGATTCCCTGAGCCCAGAAGTTCAGAGTCAGCCTGGGCAACATGGTGAAACCCTGTCTCAAAACCTTTTTTTTTTTTTTGAAGATTGTGTCTTACTTCATAGTTCAGGCTGGCCCTGATCTCACTATATAGGCCAGGTTGGCTTTGAACTTGTGGTGATCCTCCTGCTTCAGCCTCTCAAGTGCTGGGATCACTGACTGTTTCAAAAATTTTAAACCTTTCAGCAGTGCCAAATCCACCAGGCCTCTGCCACTGAACTATATCTCCAGGCTTTTTTTTTTTTTTTTTTGAGACAGGTTCTCACTAAGTTTCCCAGCTCAGGCTTAAATTTAGGATTCTCCAGTCTCAGTTTCTCAGGTAGCAGGGGTATCAGATGTGTGACACCTGGCTTGCTATGTTCTTTTGTTATTTTAGTGGTTGTGTTGGTAACTCAAAATCACATTTCTTTCTTAATTTAATATGTAGTTTACAACGAATAAATGTTATCCTATATAATTCTGAGTTATGACCAGTTCCCTCAGTTATATGACCAACACCGCCATCAAGATTAGAATACTCCATTAGACAGACGCCTGGACTGGGTTTGAGTCTGGGCATGGTGGTGATCCTGTAATCCCAGCTCTTGGGAGGCTGAAGACAGGAGGATCACTATGAATCTGATCTGTGTAGTGAGACCCTATAAACCTTGTACTAAATACATTTTTAAAAAGATTAGAACACTCCAACAGATTTTTTTTTGTGGAACCTGGGATTGAACTCAGGTCCTTGCGCTTGCCAGACAAGTGCTTATTCTACTGAACCATCTCCCCGGCCCTCCAACAGATTTTGAAAGCAGCCATCTAAATGACATCAAACTAGATTGGGTTCCAGTTTTCCTTTTTTTATTTTTTAGGTTTAGTGTTCTATACAGCTACATTCTTTTAATTCAATGAATAGAAAAATTTGTTCTAATAGTGTTTGTAAACAGGATATCATGTCTGCATCTTATACAATGAATAACCACTAAGACAACAATATGTAATGTATTACTTATTGAAACTGTCCTACTAATTTGATTTGAAACTGTCTCATTGCTATTTGTTTCTCAATAAAATTATGGGAAAAACAACCCAGAAGCCTGATTTATGTGTGAAGGAATACAGTACACTTAAGCCTAGCTCTTACTTACCTTCTCTGGGCTTGTGGGCAGGGGAGGTCTGTATTTATCCTTTTCCTTGTGGGGAGCTGCAGAGAGCATCTGAGTGTAAGGCTGTGGAGCTTTGGAAATACCACAGGCACACGTGGCATGGTGGGTCTTTGGAGTGATGCGACCCAAAGGTGCTGTAGGATGTGGGCTGACAATGGAGTTTCTGTCTTGGATCTCATCCCTGCCTGTGTGACATAGTGATGAGAATGATTAATTATCTTTGGGAACATCAGTAGCTCCTGCCAATTTTTGGGAGAAAATTCTGGGAAATAAGGCAATCGAGAAGGGCCTTGATAGTGAGGTGTGGTATTTCCAGCCTTCATAATGAAAAATACATTTGGCCCAAATAAAAATTTACCACCTGATTTCAGAAACCAGGTGCTATTTGAGTGTGAGAAAGTTGAAAGAAATGGGAACAGAGATTCTTTTGTTCCAACTTCAGCTTTCTCAGAGGAAACTTTAAGGCTGTGCTGACAGCAAGGCAGGCTAAGCTGGCATTGGAGTCTGATGACTTGGTATGACGGGTGGTGCGTTAGTCACTCATGTTGATATAGTTCCTGGCACCCACCACTTAAAGGAGGACAGGTTTAATTCAGCTCTTGGTTTCAGAGGATCATTTCATGGTTGGCTCGCTCCAAGGGACAGATACGGTGGAAGGGTGGGGCAGAGCAGAGTGGGTAAGTTCAGTGGAGGCTGGGTAGCACAGCAGGGGAGCAGCACCAAAGTCATGCCTCTGTGATCCACCTAGACACAGGAGTGTGCTTCACCATTCCTGCAGGTGGATCCCGAGCCACTCAGGTTGACGTCGTTAAGCACAGCATTGCATCACATGGCATCCATGTGCAAAACACCTAAGGTGGTGGAGTCTTCAGGAAGACTGCGCAACATCCAGCATGCTCATGGGCTGAATATTCCTAGTTCAGGATTTTGAAATTTGAAAACAAAGCTTAAAGCCATATGCCACAGTCACAAGTAGACACAGTTTTATTTCTGGATGTTTGAGAATTGTTTATTTCCTTAGGGTAGCCTGTGGTGGACATCAGCTGTTAAAGAATATTTTAGCCCTTAAAGATGAAGATACATCAGGACTCTGATGGAAGCATGATTTCCTGTTGTTGTTGTTCTTTTTTTTTTTTTAATCAGGGAGCATGGAGTCTTAGGTTTTAGTTAACATACCTCCTTAGACTTCCAGGGCTACTAAGCTTGGATCACTATAGCTCATCTGCTTATGCATATTGGGCTGCTTACTTCGTTGGGTCAGCAGTTAAACAGCAGTGCATGACTACACATAATATCAAGAGCTAACTAACATTGGTTCTGGGTTCTGTAGAGGAATCTTGCAAAAGAGTGTCTCCATTTTATGGTTGAGGAAGTTGAGTGTGTTAAGTGAGCAGTTTGAGTGGAGCAGAGAAGCTGTGGTTGAGGACTTATAGGAGAAGGCTGGTGGGAGGAGTGTTTTAAGGAATCAGGTTGTATTTCTTTTACCTGAAATGCTTGGGACCAAAGGTGTTTCTTTTTTATAAAATCTATTTTATTTTTATTTAGTACAGATCTACAGGGCCTCATTACACAGATTGGACTCATAGTGATTCTCCTGTTTTCAGCCTCCCAAGCACTGAGATTACAGCTATGCCACCAAGCCCAGTCTTAGTCTCTGTTTCAGCATGCACGCCAGGGATTGAACCCCTAGTCCCTGCATCTGCCTAAGAGGCTGTTTAATTCACTGAACTATGTGGCTGACCGTCAAAGTGTTTCAGATTTTTTTTTGCATTTACATATGTATAATGAGACTTGGGGATGGTACACATGTTTAAAAATAGTCATTTGAGTTTCATGTATACCTCACACACATAGTGTAAAATTAATTTTGTACATTATTTTTATATGGCTGTGTTTTGACTATAACCCATCACATGACATCAGTTGTGGAATGTATTGCTTGTTCTTTCCGTGTTGGTGCTTAAGAAGATTCAGGTTTTGGGATCATTTCAAATTTGGATTTTCAGATGGGCAAGGCTTATCCTGTATAACCAAGAGAGAGGGGTGCAACAGCTTGAGCACAACTGTTATTTCACACTCGTGGGTGGAATAGTGCTGTGAGCGGGCAATGGAGGCAGAGCCCATCTGGGTATATAAATGTGGAATTCACCTGTCCAGAACTGATGCTCAGGGTCAGGGAATGAGTGTCTGGAAAAGGAGGCTATCACTGGATTTCCAACAGAACATGAAGCAGGGAGAGGAAACTTGGGCCTTGGTTCTTTTTTCCCCCTCTGCCTGTTTTCCCTTCTTTTGGTGGTGATGTATTCTATTTAGACCAGCTGATTAATTCTAAGTTATTATTGAACAAACAAAGCGGGCAGTGGTCTGGAAAAGGGGACATTGCCTTATTCAGTGGGTAAAGAACACATTTTGTCTTCGGAAGGTCTCTGTGTTTCAGGACACTTTGAAAGGCTTGGGGTAATACGCTTAAAATTAATTACATTATTCTTGCCTGTTCACTGAAGTGAATGCTAAAAAGTTGTGCCGTACAATGTTTAACTGGCCTAGTTTGGATGACTTTGTACTTGAAAGTAGAAAATTGGGGATAGGGAGATGGCTCAATGGAATAAGTGCTTCCCTGGTAAGCTCAAGGGCCTGAGTTTAATCCCTGGTTCCACAAAAAAAAAAAAAGTAGCAAATTTTTGTCTTTTAAACATTTGGACCTGCTTTCATATGGTCTTCTGATTCATAGACATCTGTAATTGTTGTGGTTTTGATATAGACTGTTCCCCCAAAGTCTTGTGCAAGCAGGGGTGGGGGTCTTGGGAGGTACTTGGCTCCTGAGGCTTTGTGTAGCTGACTTGCTGTTAGAAGGTCGGGCCTGGTTGTGGATGGGTCACAGGCAGCCTGCTCGAGCAGGGTCTGTTCTTAGCACTGGCCTCTTTCTCTGCTTCTCGACTGCCATGGATTGAGCAGCATCCCTCTACTATTCCCTTTCACTGTGCTGTTTCTGCCATGAAGTCACAACCGTGTCTGTTCTCACGGGACTGTGTTGCTCCCTTTCTGCTCTTGGGCCAACTGGGTTATGGCTATTTTGGGGGTAAAAGGAGAACACCACTGACTTTTAATGGACATGATTGGTATCACCAAAGTCCTGTGACAGCCAGCCAGCCCTTTGTGCCATATTGTCAATTTCATCCTTAATAACTGAGGAATGTGGATAGAGCAAATTCACTTTCTGTGGTCATGTTACATTTTCTGTGCTAGACAGGCACAAATGTTCAATTTTTGGTTATTTATGTTTTAAGTTTTTTCTGGGGATTTTCATGGAATTAACCTATGGTATCAGTGAAGTTTGGACTTTTAGATCTTCTGGTTTTGTTTATTTTTATACAAGTAAGGACTGAACCCAGGGCCTCAGAGACTTTTGTTGAGCATTTTCATTACCTTTGGTAACTTGAGTGTATTTAGTATGGACATGGTAGAATTGTTTTTGTTTCTTACTTTTTGGGTGCTGGAGATTAAACTCAAAGTCTCACACACAGTGAGCATGTACTCAGCCATTGAACTACACTCTTAGCCCTTGTTTCTTTCTGTGTAGGATAATTTAGCTCAGCTGTTCTCAACCACAGCTACATACCGGTATTTCCCTGGGAGACATTAACAGTACTGTTGCCCATGTCTCACCCCCAGATTCTTATTTAATTGGCCTAGAGTATGTTATTGGAATTTTTAAAAAATCCCCAGGTGGTTATAATAATGTGAAACTACAATTGAAAATTACTGATCTAGATGTTCTAGAAACTCTGCAGAGATAGTAAGGATGAATTCAGCCAAATGAAAAAAATTTCATGTTTTACCTGTGAAAAATTGAGTGCCTGAGATCTAGAAGACAAAGCCAAACACCATTTAAAGCTAGTAGAGTGCACAACTTTGGCGTTCAGATTTTCACTTTAAAACTACGATTCTGAGATAGAAAAACTAGGGAGTTGCTTCAGCCTTAGCTCCCCTTTTCTAGAGTCTTTCCTAAGGCTTGGAAGTAGTTAAGATATGGGAAGCTTTGATTAGGAGGAAAGTGAACCTGAAGTGAGGTGGACAATAAGCAAAATGGCACGGTCCCTGTGGTCCCTTGCAGATGTCTTCCTGGCAGGGCTGGCACATTCAGAGGCCCATGGGTGAGCATAGGACTGGCTGCCATAGATACTGTGCTTCCTTGGCCTGTTTTGCTGGAGGGGGTGGGTGTGTGGGTAAGCTCGTAGTGTGGAAGTCAAGTAACGTATTAAAGAAAAGAAAAATTTTGGTACCGTTTACAGTTTGAAGCCTGACTGAATCTGCTATCCTGCATGGTGCTTTTCGACTAATTGTGCTGGTGAGAAAGGGGGTGTCACCATGTTTCACTTGGTAACTAGTCAAGGCTTTGCATGGATCAAAGATGTCTCTCTTCTCTGGCCCAAGGAACGGATTCCTCCAACTCAGTCCCCTAGACCAGGGTCCTGGTCTGGTGTACAGCCTGGTCAGTCACACATATTGTACCTGAACTCCTGTTTACCAACATGTGGGGATTTGTGTTCTGTTTCCTAATGGGCCAGCAGAATCAAGTCTTGAGGCCTTTTACCAAGAGGAATGATTTATTTGTAAACTTCCAAAACAAAAACATCTAGTCTAGCCAGAGAGGGATTACCTAATTATGCAGTGGCTTTCACATTCAGAGTAAGTTCTGCTGGGCTGGGTGTACTTTTCCCCACCATTCTGTACTCAGCTCTGTCACCTGCATGGCTGGGTGCCATACGAGGCTCTAATGACAAACACAAACTGAACTGAGCAAGTTAGTTTCTTTATCAAGTTTGAAAACAAATATTTTTTGGAGATGTGGAACACAGTCTTAACTGCTTCAGTTCTGAAGCTATATTTCAGGCATTCACCTTTAATTTCCTGAAACCAGTTTCAGAAAAGAAAGCTAAATTATTTTCTCCCAAATGAGTTTCCTAAAGGCACAGTTCTGCTAGGAGTGAGATTACAGTGATTTATTGGGCCAGTGTTCCCGCTTATAGATGCTTATGTTGCAATGGGAGTCTGATGTGGCTTCGAGCCAGTATTCTCCCTGGTGCAGAGCTTTTCCTGGAGGTGGCTTCACTTTGTCCTTTTCAGCATTTGAATCACCTGTCCCTCTTTCTTTTTTTTTTTTGTCTTTTTGAGACAGGGTCTCACTGTGCAGTTCAGGCTGGCCTTAAGGTCACTTTGTAGCTCAGGCTGGTCTCGAACTCACAACAATCCTCCTGCCTCAGCCTCCCTAGTGCTGGGATTACAGGCATGTGCCACCACGCCCGGCTCCTGTCCCTCTTTCTAATTGCCTTCTCTTCTGTCTGCCATGAAGAGGCTTGTTCTGCCTTGAGGGGGCTTGTTATCCAGCACTCTGAGGCCCAATATGGCTCTATACAGGGTTCTCTTCTCCCATGGTTTCCTTTGTACCCTGACACTGCATTTTGAGAGGAGGAAGCCCCTTCTTTGGGGGGGTGAACACTCATTTGTGATTTTTCTAGAGGTGTTTCTCTAAATCTTAGGGCTGTCAGAATCCTCTTTACTTTTTGTGCTTCCCCCATCCGCCCTCCTCCTCCATTGGTGGTACTACACAGACATTGAGGCCGTGGCCGAGTTATTTTCTATCTCCTCCTTCCTGCTTTGAGGGCTTCAAGGTATCTACTGTCACTGGTTTTGGCATCTTGATTGACCTGACCCTGGCAATTCAGAAGATTAAAAGTTTCATTGCCATACAGGTTCTCCTATGCCCTGAGTCTTCGCTGACCTTGAAAGGCTAGGTCCAAAATGTTGGCTGGCCTTGTGGCTCTTCTATTTCTCCAACTCTGACTTGGGATCTTAGGTTGTTAACCATCCAGAAGAAAAGCTGATTAGTATCCTGCAGCATATGCCATTCACTTTGCCTTATCTGACTCAATTGATTTTACTTGTTGTACGTTTCCTTTTGTA
>PVKA01000024.1:222614-290998 GCA_004027165.1 Ctenomys sociabilis | reverse complement strand
CGGCATCCACTTCAGTATAAATGCTTCAAACTTATCATTCTTAATAGCTGAGTAATACTCCATTATATAGAAATACCACATCTTTTTCAACCATTCCTCATGTGATGGACATCTTGGTTGTTTCCAAGATTTTCCTATCACACACTGCGCTGCTATAAACATAGGTACACATATATCACTATGATACAATGTTTTCAGATCCTTTGGGAAAATTCCCAGTAGGGGGATAGCCGGCTTGAATGGGATTTCTACTTCTACTGTTTTGAGGAGTCTCCACACTGACCTCCACAATGGTTGTACCAGTCTACATTCCCACCAGCAGTGGAGAAATGTTCCCTTTTCTCCACAACCTCTCCAACATTTGTTGTTGGTTGATTTCCTTATGATAGCCATTCTTTCTGGAGTGAGATGGTATCTCAGTGTTGTTTTTATTTGCATTTCACAGATGACTAGCGATGTGGAGCAATTCTTCATGTATTTATTGCCTTCTTTAATTTCGTCCTCAGAGAAGTGTGTATTCATCTCAGCTGCCCATTTCTGAATTGGGTCTTCAAATTTGAGGGCCATGTTATATCTTAGTTCTTTATTCTAGACAGTAGTTCTCTGTCTGATTGCTTATTAGTTAGGATTTTTTCAAAATTGTGGGTTGTCTTTTCACTCTGTTGACAATTTCTTTTGACATGCAGAAGCTCCTTAAGAAGAGTTGATCCCAGTTCTTGATTCTTTCAAGTGCTTCCCGTGCAAATATATGTTTGTTCATGAATTCTTTACCTACCCCTATGTCTCAGTTGAGCTCCAAATTTTCTGAACAAGGAGATTATGGAGCCACAGAGGAAAGAGACTGAAGTTCTATAATGTGCCTGGGGAGAGTCACATGGAGAGAAAACTTTCTCTCAAGCTCTCACAGAGAGCAAACTGGTCAAACATTGGCCGTGACTCATCCACATGGTTGACACAGACAAAGGATCTACAGAATAATGTACAGGACTACAAGATAAACCCTGAGGGGACTTTACTGACCACATAAAAAACATAAAGTACATGTGTTGGTATATAAGTCTTGCTCTATCTAGGTCTTAACCATCTAGCAGAAAAGTATAAAAATGAAGTATACATCGCAGGGCCATAATATTAAGCTGAGCTGTAAATGGCTATGGTGGACAACTTCTTTGAATAACTCACTATTGTTGTGGAACGCTGGACTGTGTTGGATTGTGTTGTCGAGTTCAAGCACCTAAGTTAGGTGAATGACAATGGAGTGCCCATCTTTGACAGGTGTAGACAAAGGAAGGGGTATAGAAAGGCAAAATCATGATGTGTGTGTATAGACAGTACAGTTGGGATAGATAACGCTGTGCTTGTACATAATCCTGTGAGGCAAGATTTGCAGTAATGGTGGTTGGATAGGATATTATGTTGGCTTCTAGTATTATGGACAACCGCTAGGAAAATAACAAGGTAGAAAGTATTAATTGTTGAATCTTTGATGTAATTCAGATATAAAAAATAAGATACGCAAACAGCTACACTCTAATGATAAGAGACATACGGCATAATAATATCTGTAAGTATATCACGTATGTACCTTCTATGGTACCAAAACATTATGAAAACAGTTTGCAATGTATTAATTTATGAAAAAGGTATCTTAAAACTGTCTCATTGATATTTGTACTTCAATAAAACAAAAATTAAAAAAATAAAAAAATTAAAAAAGTTTCATTGCCATTTTTTATACTGCTTTTGTTATTTCTTGCTAAGTAAAACTGAAAAAAATTAGTTTTGGATAGGTCTATTCGTTTTTCTAGGACTGCTTTAACAAAGCATTGTAAACTGGATGTCTTAAAACAAAGGAATTTGTTCTCAAGGTCCCGGAGGCTAGAACTCTGAGGTCACTCTGAGGTCGAAGGGCTGGAGGGCTGTGCTCCCCTGAGGGTGTGAGGGGAGGAACCTGGCTGTTCCTCAGCCGTGGCCCCTATTATGGCCCTCTCTGCTTCTGACTTCGTAGCGCCTGCTCCTTGTGCTCTCCTTTGGTCTTGGGAAGACTTGTGTTGTTGGGTTCAGGGCCCACCTGGACCACCCAGATGCTCTCATCTCCAGAGTTTTAATGCCATTGCGCCTGCAAAGACTTTTTTGTCTTGAGAAAGGGTCTCGCTATGCAGTTCAGGGTGGCCTTAAGCTCACTTTGTAGCTCAGGCTGGTCTTGCACTCATAACAATCCTCCTGCCTCAGCCTCCTGAGTGCTGGGATTGCAGGCATGTACCACCATGCCCTGCTGCAAAGACTTTCCTGATAAAGTTACCTTCCTAGGTTCCAAAGCTAGGATGTAGACATATCTCTTTGAGAGCTACTGTTCCACCTACTATAGAAGGGAAGGCTGATCTTAAAGGGCAGTGAATTTACATATTTGAAAACGCTGTGGGGACAAGAATAAGACATTTCTGCTTGTCAGCTTGGTCTGTAACCTTCCATCCCATTCTATTTATAGCCTTCATTCTCACCAACAAAAGTCTTGAAGACACAGTGCCAAAAATCACTGGGCGTATTTTTTTTTCCTGCCAGAAACAGATTATTTATGCATAGTGAAAAAGTGTTTTACTTGCAGTTCGGTTTTGGCATCATTGAGTTTATGGCAAGAATTCTAATGCAATTTTTTAGATCACACTGCAATCAGCAGCGAACCTTTCTGCTTTTTCTTGTGCCACAGTTCAGGTAACAAGGATGCTTTGTTTTGATGTTTTCCAGGCTGCATCATGAGGGGAGCTAGGGTTGGGGGACAGTAGAGGACACTTCCTCTTCTTGTATCCTGGTTCTTCTTTTGACTGCTGTCAGGGAGTGGTTGCTTTTTGGGGGGAACTAACTCTAGAACAAATTTCATTTTGCTTGTCCTCTAAGCATTATTACCATTTTTTTTTTTTGGTACTGGGGACCAAACTCAAGACCTTTTACTTGCCAGACAGGTGCCTATGCCACTGAGCTATTTCCTCAGCATTAAAGATTATTATGTTGGGTGCTTTTCAGGATCTTAGATTCCAAATGATGTGAACCTTCTAGAAGTTAATGCATTTGACTTGGGGATACTTTTGGGAGGAAGGTATGAGGGTATACTTTTGGGGGAAGGATGGGGAGGAGGAAATACCCATAACTCAACAGGAGTTCCCACATAGAATTATTCTTTCCTACCATTTAGAACTGATACTGATTGTTCCTGTTTAATTTCTTTTTTTCCAGTTGCTTAAGCAATATATCTGTTTTGTAAAACACCTGGAAACTAAAAATGTTTCAAATTATTGATAATAATTGTCAGCAACGAGTGACCATCCCCTTTCTAGGACTGTTTATCTATTGGCCACACAAGGGGCCTAATGGAGATTTCTGCAGGTGAGGCCCCAAAGTTGAGAAACACATGTGTGCAAGACATCAGCAGTGACAATAGGCAGCATGGGGCAGAGCAGAGAGCCAGCGAGTGAGCAGCCTGCATCTTTTATTGTACAATTCTTATACAGGTTGTTACCTCATTTTTACATTCTTACGTAGGCTCATAACCAGCACATATGTTTTACCTGTGCTAAGTCTGTATCCCACCATACACCTGTTCTTGATAAGTAGGATTGCATCCTCAGGTGTCCTTAAATGCCCCAGAGCTTTGAAGCAGTCTGAGTGGTTCCCCATAGTATCTTTGTGAATTTATCTAACCTGAAGTGGCATCTTATTTGACTTTCTTTGATTTCTGGTTAGGCTGAATACGTATTTTGTTATGCTGTCTCTGGGCTGAATATCTCTCTGTCCTTATTCTTGGCACAGTTGTTTGTGGTCACTTTTTGTGTTCTTAGTGGATAACCAGATGTTCTATGTTGCCTTTCCTTGCAAGCAAGAGAATACTTCTAACTTTTGATAGAGGGGGAAGTGATGCTGGCAAGGCTTTACTCATATTTTCTTGTAAGATTCTGGCATCCACCTGTGTCTCATTAGCTTTCAATCTGAATGGTTCTTTCTGTCTTACCTTTTTTGCTTTGTCTTGCAGCTGATGGTGAGACCATCCTGAAAGGTCTACGGTCCATTTTCCAGGAACAGGGCATGGTGGAGTCGGTGCATACCTGGCAGGACCATGGCTACTTAGCAACCTACACAAACAAAAATGGCAGGTGAGGTGATCTTGAGGCTGCTTCTTCAGATCTGGGTGCCCAAGGAAGAGCAAAGATGGGGGCAGAATAGGGGCTGGTTGGGGATAATGCCCAGGTATGTTTTAATTCTTTGACATCTCCTAGGGATGGAAGAATTCAATACTTCTCAATCCAGGCTGGGCATACATTACAATCATGGAAAAGTGCTTTTTATTTTTTTACAAAATACCTCTGTCTGGACATTTCCTCCCAGAGATTGTGAGGATCTGGATGTCTGTGCTTTTGTAAAGGCTCAGAAATTCTATTATGTGACTTGAATCAAGAACCCCAGCAGCATAAGTGGTGTGAAATGGCAGGTGCTAATCCAAGTTGGTTAAGCAGATTCCTGGGCTTCTTCCCCAAGACTTTCTGCTACACAGATGTATGGTGAGGACCTCTGATTGCATTTTCAGTAAGACCTCTGGTGCTGATGCTGCTGGTTAGGAGTGACTATCCATTAAAACAGATCATTGTAAAATGTAGGATGATAGCATCTACAAGTACCTTGACAGGGAGCTGAGATGGTCCTAGAGTTCAAGTCTTTTTTTTTTTTTTAAAGACTTTTCCAATTGTATAGGCTTTGTGTAGTCAGTATGTAGCTGAAGTAAATGTGTTCTAGAGGGTAGGAAAGAAAACTAAATTAAGGACTGACAAGGCTCTCATCCTGGCAGTATAATCAAAGGAACAAGCTTGAGGAAGGTGATTTGGGGGAGCTCTCACTTATGTGCCTCTCCTGTGGGAGGTGGGGTGGGCTGGAGTGAGTGCCCTGGAGGAAAGCAAGATGGAGACATAGATGCATGTGCTAGAGGCTGATGGCTTTGAAACGGCCTCACTGTTATCCAAGACTGATTCAGATTGCTGCTGTAGAAGGCAGACAAAGAAGGGGTCTTTCCCCTTGCCTCAGTTTGGAAGATAGAATATGCCGTGGGCTACTCAGTTTACAGTTACTGCAATGTCACAGCTGGGTACAGTAACCCCAGAAGACCCTTTTAACACAGCCAGCTGTCATACATGGCTTTCTTCACGTCCCATTTTTGCTTCTATTAAAAGAAAAAATAAACACCCTCATTACCTTTGAGAGACCTAGAAGACAAAATGCTATGAGGGGAAAATTTACTTTTTAAAATTTATTTTATTTTAGAGTGTGTGTGTGTGTGTGTGTGTGTGTGTGTGTGTTTGGTATAGGGTCTCACTATGCAGCTCAAAGTCATAGTGATCCTCCTGTTTTCATAACCTAGAGCTGTGATTATAGGTGTGTGCCAACACGTCTGGGCTCTGTCTCAGCTCATTGTGCTTGGGAGTGGGGCCGGTTCAGCATGTGGTGCTGGGGATCAAACCCTGGCTTCTGGGCTTGCTCTCTCTCCAGCCTGGAAAATTGCCTTTTTTCTTTTTTAAATGTATTTGGTTTTTGCAGAGTCTCACTACACAGCTCTGACTCATAGTGATCCTCTTGCTTTCAGCCTCCCCGGCTCTGGGATTACAGGCAAGCACCACCATGCCAGCACTCTATGGCTGGCTCTGCCTGCCCTGGGGGCAAGGCTGGCACAGAATGTTGCATGGGGATCGAACCATGGTCCCTGCGCTTGCCTAAGCAGGCCCTTTAGTCCACTGAGCTATCTTGCCAGCCCTGGAAAATTTACTTTTTGAGCTGTCCTGCCAAGTCTGTTTTTGTCTAAATCTCCATGACCCACCTGTGTGGCACTAATTTGGGTTCTGTGTCCTAATACTTCATAAAGACATGCCAAGGCCAGACCTGCATTGAAACTCCTTGACCAACTTCCCTGTATGTGTTCAGCAGACTCCTCAGATCTCAAATGAGTATTTCTTCCTTAAAGGCAGCCAAGAGTCCTTGCACCTCAGTTTTTATTATGGCTTATCCTTTGTGAGGGGTGGGGTGACCCAACAAGTGGGCAGTTTGCCATGTTGGTGGATTCCTTTCCTGGGTAAAAGTTCCCTCCTGCCATCTCATACAGGCCTTTCAGCTGAGTGCTCCCTGTGGCATTTCTCCAAGTTCCTACCATACACGCCAATTCCATTCATACAGACGACTTAGAATTCTTCCCAGAAGGGAATTTTTGAGTGACAAGAGTTATTTGGAAATTGCTTCTGAAGGTTGAACAAATACAAAAATGGGCATGTTGAGCTTAAAAACATATTTTCCATATTTGTCTCTCACCTCCACCCTTCGCATCCTTTGTGCTGCTGGTGATGGGGGAAGGGAAGATGATCCCCTCATTCAGGTGCAGACAGCTTGTGGTGTCTGGGTCTGAACTTTATTTTGAGGCCCCTTAAAGGCACAAGGTGAAAATTAAGTAATTTTGTTTTTTAATCCAAGCACACCTGGATTCTCTGAACAGAATTCATCTTCTAATTTAGTATTTTTAAAATGCTTCTTTATAGCTTACAGGAAGTACTTTCATAACTCTGGAAAAATACACATCTGTGTATAAATGATACAAATACATATATAATTGAGACAAATTTCAGTAGACATTTTTATTTTAAAATAACTTTATTGAACAACTAAGAATATAATCAAATTTAGATCATTTTTGTTATACTGAAGCAAAACACTGTAGCCACTAAGGATCATAAAGACATCTTGTTATGTGTCATATGCTCATCTATTTTATTTAAAAAGGGGTGGTCAGACTTAAACTAAATTAGGGGCCAGAAAATTTCTATAAGGTACTACTTAAGGTTTTTTTTTTTTTTTTTTTTTTTTTTTGTCTTTTTGAGACAGGGTCTCACTGTGCAGTTCAGGCTGGCCTTAAGCTCACTTTGTAGCTCAGGCTGGTCTCGAACTCACAATAATCCTCCTGCCTCAGCCTCCCGAGTGCTGGGATTACAGGCATGCACCACCACGCCCGGCTACTTAAGGTTTTTGTCCTATATTCTTTTTTTAAAAATATATTTAGTACAGGGTCTATAGGGTTTCAATACACAGATCAGACTCATAGTAGTCATTCTTCTGTTTTTAGCCTCCCAAGTGCTGCGATTAGAGGGGTGTGCCACCACACCCAGTCTCAGTCAAAGTCTCAGTGGGCCCCGGGGATGGGCCTGGCACTGCAAGGCACAGCACAGCATGGCATGGCACCCTAGGGATCGAACCCTGGTCCCTGAGTCTGCCTAAGCAGATGCTTTATTCCACTGTCTGGCTGGACCTCCATATTCTTTTTCTTAAATGACTCTTTAAAATATGAAACTATTCTTAGCCTGTACAAGGTGGCTCTGGTGGTTTTGGTTTGAGCTGAGAGGCACAATTGGTAGCACTCATGTTTGCCCTTTACTGTCAGTTCATGGTATTAAAATTGACAGAATCACCAGAGGTAAGTTTAAATATTGACATGGAACTTCTGAATCTTTCTTTCTTTTAGGGAAGGGTCTATAGTGTTCAGGGTCTCACTACTACATTAGACTTATAGCGATCCTACTGTTTATAGCCTCTTAATAGCTGGGATTGCAGGCACGTGCCACCATACCCAGTCTCAATTGCCTTCTCAGTGCACCCCTGAGTCCTTGTGCTGCTTGCAGGTGCTTTAATCCACTGAGCTATTTGGCCAGCTCAGAACTTCTGATTCTACTTCTGGGCCTGTGAGACAGTTTTGAAAACCTTGGCATTTGGTTCCCCCTATTCCCCCTACTAAATCCTCCATAAAAAATTGTTAACTTGCCCCCTCAAGGAGAGACCCTGAAAAGAAACCTAGGATTATCTGCATATCACAGGGGAAAGAAAGCTGGTGGTCTTTTCCATGAATTGAGGCAGCCTCTTTTTCCTTTGGTGTGTCACAATACAATTCCTAACCTTAAAATTATACTTTCTTTTGTAGCTTTGCCAATTTGAGAATTTATCCACATGGATTGGTGTTGTTGGACCTTCAGAGCTACGACAGCGATACCCAGGGCAAAGAAGAAATTGATAATGTTGGTTCTTTTTATTATTTACCTTTAAAAATTAATTAAACAAAATTTTATTTTCATTTAATGGTCATAAAATCTGTTGAGTTTATTGATGTACAATTCTTCTCTTAATTGCTGACTTCCCATTCACCTTCATTTTAAACTTCCCTCCCTTCAGATAAGTAGCTTTAGAAGAGAAAATAGTTGTTCCTGGGAACCTGACTGCCTGCTTTTCCTTTAAACTTTCCAAGTATGAATAATGGTTTTGCTTTCCAATGGAGGGGTATAGAACTTTTAACCAGAGCTGCATACCTGCAATATCCTTTAATTTTCTCCTCCCCAGTTATTTTGTTGCTAATTCAGACTGTGGTTGGTTCAGTCCTGTGAGGTTAGTTTGTACAATTGGGCCAAACACAGAGGCCTCTATTGGGACAGGATGGAGGGGGTAGATGTATGGGTTGATTTCACAACAGTTATCAACTGGTCTCAGGCTTTTGCTCTGCAATTTGACTTTTTTATACAACTTATTCTATAAGCTCTTCAATTTCTTTTGTTTTAATTATAGCTTTTGAACAAAATAGAAGAGAGAATGAAAGAACTGAGTCAGGCTGGTATTGGGCGGGTGAAGCGGTAAGTCCATTCCTGAATGTCCTTTTATATTTGTTTAGTTGGTAAAATAATCAGAATGTCGGTGTTTCCTCCAAAGTACCTGTTTAAGATGTGGGAAAGAACGAAGTCAATGTCTGCTTCTAGGAACACTGAACTGAGCTCCTGGGACCCTCACACTTATGCAGGATAGGGTATATGAAAAAAACACACAGGTAGGGGACTGGGGGTGCCCGACACAATGACACTAAAAAGTGATGTGTAGTACTTCCACAGAGTGGGAAATATGGAAGTCAGAAATCAGAAACAAATCATACGTGCTCTGTCTGCATATGGTGAAGTAGGGCTGCCCACTCAGTGAAAGGGTAGCTCGAACCCCCTTTGCTCCACTTGAGAAAAAGACATATGTCTCTTTGCTCAGGGTTCTGGATTCCAGAGTAGAAATAAGCAGTTTAAAAATATATTTTGATGGAGTAGAGTGCTGAAAATATTTAGCCTCAAAGCCTTTAAGATCAAAAGCTTCCAGAGGCACTAAGAATTGAGAGACCACCTGCCATTAGCTTCTACAGGTGGGATGCTTTCAGATGAAAATAAAAACTGAAGCATTCCCTGTCCCCAGGAGTAACTAACCACATGTGGCCATTTATGGTTCACTTGGGAATTGAACCCAGGGCCTTCCACACTCTAGGCACAGGCTCTACAGGCTCTATCTTTATTTCCTCCATTAACCTCATGTCAGTGGCTAGTGGACAGCGCAGATATAGAAATGTGTATCATGCAGCTGCAGTATCTGCCAGTGGTGCCAGATTAAAGCACTTTGACAGGTGTAGCAGTTTTGACATTCATTGGAAAGGGTAGGATCTCCTAGGTCATGGAATTTAAGTATCTTGTGTACACAGTCTCATTCTCAGAAAGCTGCTCTTGCCGTACTGTGGTGGCTACTTATAAGGCCACAAGACACAGGAGGCCTGTCACTTGCTCATAGGTTATTCCCAGAGATGAGGAGATAGGAAAGATTGACAAGATCAGTGTATCTTTGATCAGATGAGGGAAAGACCAGAATGCTGCGTTTTCTGCTGCATGGCACTTTCCATAAGAGGGAATCCTCCTTGGCAAGGGCTGTGATGATTAAGCACTTAGTGACTCACTGTGCTGAGTTTCGTCGGCCCATCAGAAAGCCCTAGGGCAGATGTGAGATAACAGGTAATTGTTTAACCTCCTGTAGTTGGAAAGGGAAGGAGGAAACTAAGTGGAAAAAAAAAGAACAGACTGGGTGTGTAAAACTTGCCCACTTAACTGCAGTCTTAGTACACAGGCTTCTTAAATACCCCACCCAAGCTCAGTTAAGGGGCCCATAGCTGTATCTCTCTCCGTACCCCATTTTTTGTGGTGATAGAGATGCAATCAAGGGTCACATGCACATTAGGTAAACATTCTACTACCGAGGTACATCCCAGCCCTTAGAATTTTGAACATGAAAACAACCAGGCATTTCTTATAGATTAACTGAATCATAAAATACAGTGAGACCTTGGTATTCTTGCTAACTGGTTGCAGGAGGTGTTACGAGTATCAGACAAAATGTTTTAGCTGGGAAGAGTAGCCAGCCATGAGGCAATTGACACCAGCAAGTTCTAGCTTATATATTGAGTATGCCATTTGTCCAACTTGAGGAATTGAAAGCAGTCAGATATTAGGGTATGAGTGTATTTTAGTACATGTTGCCTACCATGGCCTCCTCATTGATATCCCTGTCTTCATTCCCACCCCAGCCTTAAGCTTCTAACAGTGGACATGCCAATCCCATAAGCAGTCCACCCCATGGTACCATCTTCAGTGGCTACCAGCTACTGCTCAGCTTGCTCTTCCAGCAGCACACACTCCACCATAGTCTTTTCGCTGCAGACAGACATCACAGGCTTCCCCGATGCTGCCTTTTCAGTGGTACATAAAAGCTCTTGCCATTGTGGGTCCCAGATGAGGACTTTCTTCCATATCTCATGACGGTATCTGAAACTGGGGTCTCTACACTCTAGCACCTCTGGATAAGGGTGCTCCATCTACGTACGGTGAGCAGTCACCCCTCTATCGAGGCTTTAGCACTCAGAGTGAGCCTAGGGGCTGGGAGGGCCTGGGGATTCAGCAGCCACCTGAATTGAGGTCCTGGCTGTGACCTCTGCAAACCAGGCCAGGGAAGAACAAGGGTAGCATTGACTAGGATGGGGACAAGGGCACTGGAGTCCCTGGCCTGGCTCAGCTGAGCTTTGCTCTTGCTTTGGGGCAGCCAGGTTAATGTCTCTTTCCCTCATTTCAGCTCCATTATTTCTTTTCAAGTACTAGTACTCTGTGATTCTTAAACCAGTGACAAGACCATAGAGCAGCCAAAATGTCCCCCTTTCTTCATTCTGAAAAATACATCTACACCCACACCATTTTGTGCACTCTTCATCTTTCTTGCTTGCGGAGCTCTCCTTATCTGTAGCCACTTGAAATAGCAGGTTCCCACAGTGTAGGAAAGTGAGACACCCGATAAAGTGCACTCCAATTTTTCTCAGGATTGCTCTAGGTGTGAGAAGATAGAATCCATTTCTGGGCTTTGGCATGAGAAGCCTGGTGCTTTTTATAGTTTGGTGTAAGAGTTTTCTGAGACTGGAGTCAAGTTTTAGATTTTCATTTCAAAATACAGAACTTGTTTTTGCTTGTTACAGTTTTCATACTATTGCATAAAATAAGGATGAAAAGAATGATAGCTTCAGAATACCTCAATGTGTGCCCATTGTTATAGGCCCCAGACAGAAGAAGATTTTTTTTTTTTACTTTTCTGTTTGGGAAATAACATTGTTAGAAATGAAATCATTTGCAGATAATTGAGTAACGTCTGAAATTACTATTACCCTTGAATGAATGAAATCTGAATTTTGAACTAAAATAATTCAAAATCCCAAATTTGGACTAAGGCATGGGATTTGTGTAATAGTTCCTCTATTCTACTTTCAAATGAAAAGGAACAAGAAAAAGGCTCATATAAGTTCAGTTCCTTGCATCTTATGCCCCCACACGCCTTGCTGAGGAGGGAGCCCAGGGCCTCAAGCATGCTAGGCAAGTGCTGTACTACTGAGCCACACCCTAGTCCAGTGTCATTTGTTAGGAAATTTGAATTTACACTGTGTCTGAGGACAGGACAGAACCACCTGGTTCTCTACAGTCCATTTCTAATTTTGACCAGTGAAGGTTGAAGTGAGTTTTGTAGGCTCTGCAGTATCTTATCGTGGCCCATTTCTGCTGGGTTGAACACTTCGGCGTAATGGCTTTCACATCCTGTTAAAAATCCTTGTTGCTTCCTTATCAGTCATCCAAACCATTGTATTGCAGAGAAGAGAGCTCTTCAACTTAACCCTGACACTGTTGACACAAATGAGAATAGACACAATTTATTTTCAGTGGATATGTGCCTAGTTCAGGATTGCCTGTGGCTGCTGGCTATCGACCACAGGATAGGTTTCCTCCCTGAAAGAGATGACTTTGTATTTGTCACTTTCATGAAGGCCACATTTGTGGTGTGTCATTTCCTCATATCATTCCTTTCTACTGCCTACTGCCCACGGCTGTCTGGGACCATCCTGACTGGGGCTTCACCTTTTACAAGGGAAATCTCTAGTCTGTCTAACATCCCAGAAGCAGAATTTGTTCACCAGAACAAATGAAGTTGTTCACTGTGGGGCTGTTAGGTTTAATAAGAGTTTATGGGAATTTGTGGTATCTGGTGTTTGTAAATGTTAGTACTTTCTTAAAGCCTCATTAACTTGTAACACGTTCAGACTGTACTCTTGGAAGCAGATGAAAAGGAAGCTGAAAGAGACTGGTCAGTCAGGTGGAAGCAGTGTATCTTACCCATGTCAGTGTCAGTGATTGTACATCGTGCTCTTTTATAGTTGAGCGCTGTTGTGCCTGAGAACAAATTCACATGCTGCTTCTGTGTGATGTGTCTGTGTGATCTCATTCTCTTTGTGTAAGGAAGGGTTAGATGCTGCAAGCCTCTTTCTAGATCTATTTCTTCCTGTCATTTAGTGTCCTCTGCTGGTAATTTCTGGTATTGTCAACCTTACCAAAAATACTGGATTTAGAAAGCGTGGAATGAGAAAATCTATCATTTTGCAGCTACTCCGGTAACAATTGTTTTGAGTGAGACTCTTAGATAGGCTGGGGGTGTAGCTCAGTGGTAGGGCCACTCCCACCCCCTCGCCTCACACTCATACAGTCTTCTGGGTATCACAGACACTGTTAAAGGTTTGTTGTCAATAGGTCACCAAGATCATCACATTTCAGAGGGCCCTATCATGCCTCCTTGGTAACTTCAAAAGCTAGGAAAGGACCTTGGTAAATGTACATGGAGAGATGCAACTAATTCCTGTGTAACCACATAGTCACATGCTGTATCACCAGTAATAGCACAGAGACACTTCTTATGTTCTCAATGAGACATTTGTGGAATGTAAGTCAACCTCACTCTAATCACAGACAAATCAGGTAAATCAACATGAAGAATTTTTCTGCACAATTCTTTTTTTTTTTTTTTGTGACACAAGAATCAAACTCAGGACCTTGCGCTTGCCAGGCAGACACTTACTCCACTGAGCTATCTCCCCAGCCCCTCTGCCCAATTCTTGATCAAGACTTTCAGAGATAATCATGAAACACACCAGAATAAATCAAAAAATTCTAGATGAAATTCTAGATGAAATGAATAAAAAAGAGAGAAATAGAAAGTATGAACCTTTGTTCAAAAGCAGAATACTTATAAAGAACATAATTGGAGCAATGAGGGACACTTGAAGATGTATTCTGTAATAAATAGAGTGGACCTGTGACTTACAAACCCAGTTTGTTCCTGAGGGCTGTTTGTAAGTCAGGTTGTCAATGAACTTTTTTTTTTTTGTACCAGGGATCGAACTCAGAACCTTGGGTTTGCCAGGCAGGCACTTAGGCCACTGAGCTATCTCCCCAGCCCCAGGTTGTCAATTGAAGGCTCAGGCTCCAGCACATGGCCTTCAGTATTCTCTGCTGTGTAAAGGCACATCTAAGTCACCTTAGACATTGGTCCAGGATTTTTTAGTTAACCCCATACAGGAAAGGGTGCTATAATGGTCATTTCAGAACTCTTCTTCAAGTGTTGAATCTGTATCTGAGACTGTCTGGAAGCACAAGCAGCTGGCATTTGGGTCATAACCTAAGACTTTGGTCGTAACCAAGGTTGTTCGCAATGCCAAGCTGGTCATAACCCAAGGGTCCACTGTAATGGGATTGTATTCACATGGTCTTTTGTGGCTATGGTAATAGCAGCATGGCTACACAGAAGGTCTTAAGTGAATAGTACCTGAGTGAAGTGTCATGTCTACAGTAGACATTTTCTTCTTTAACCATTTGTAGGGGCACATTTAAATCATGCCAGAAAGGCTTTACCATTTTTTTTTTTTTTTTGTCATTTTGAGACAGGGCTTCAGCAGGCAATTTAGGCTGACTTTGTAGCCCAGTCTAGCTTCAAAATTGCAGCGATCCTCCTGCCTCAGCCTCCTAAGTGCTGGGATTACAGGTGTATACCACCACATCTAGTCAGAAAGGCTTTGAAAAGGATAAACCCTGATTTACATTGGTTGATACCTGGTGGTAGTAATGTAAAAAAGTAAATGTCCAATCCTTGAGTTCTACTTGTACTCTCAAGGAGTCTGTCTATAGCATAAGACTATTCATGACAGGTCCTCCTCCTAAGGTAGTGTTCTAAAAAGGTTCCTTCCTCTTTGTTTCTTTTCTAGTTTGCCAACCATAGTACGAGGAGGGGCCATCGACAGATACTGGCCTACAGCTGATGGGCGTCTGGTTGAGTATGACATAGACAAAGTAGTGTATGATGAAGACTCACCTTATCAGAACATTAAAATTCTACACTCAAAGCAGTTTGGAAATATTCTCATTCTTAGTGGGGATGTTAGTAAGTACTCCACCCCTATCTGGATTGCTTAGTAGGGCGGTATTGTGTTGGGAGATGGTGTTTTCCTTGCAGATGCCATATCACAGATTTCTTCAGGTTTATTTCTGACACTGCTGTCTTTAAGTTGCACATTGACATCACATTACTCTGTGCATGGTTTGGGTTTTCATGTGCTTTATCTTGACATGGGTTTTTTGTGATTAGATTGTATTTTTATGTTGCTTTTATTTAAAAAATACTATTGTAGAAAAATTCAAACCTATGTACTGTACATACAGTAAGTCTCCATGATTTAAGTTAAGTTCTGTTCTGGGAGAATATTTGAGTCAGATTGGTTTATAGTCCAACCAGGTGAGTCTCTCACAGTATATCTGTGCATCCCATCTGTGAAAGTTCATAGCTTGAGTGCTCAGAAGTCAGGGCTTTACCGTGAGTTTCTTGGTCAAGCATCAGTGATTATAAGCTAACTTCTGGCCAGTCTTATTTCACCAGAACTGTAGTCCATCCCGCCCTTGTCATAATTGTTTTTGTCTTTTTGACACAAGGTTTTTGCTGTGCACTTCAGGCTGGCCTTGAGTTCACTTTATAGCACAGCCTGGCCTTGAACTCGCAGTGATTCTCTTGCCTTAGCCTTCTGGGGTGCTGGGACTACAGGCGGTACTCCACCACGCCTGGCTGTCATTATTTTGAATCAACTACCAAATGTCACATTATTTCATCTGTGAAAATATCAATGCTTTAAAGTATCCCTGTCAGCACATTATTAGGACTGAATTTTCTTGGCAGTAATTAATGCCATTTGTGTTGGGTGTTAGCACCTAATTCAAATTCACCATTTGGATTTCTGTTTCTCCTTCCTAGATTTGGCAGAGAGTGATTTGGCATATACCCGGGCCATCATGGGCAGTGGCAAAGAAGATTACACTGGCAAAGATGTACTGATTCTAGGAGGTGGAGATGGAGGAATATTATGTGAAATAGTCAAACTGAAACCAAAGATGGTCACTATGGTAGAGATATCCTTTGCCATGTAAGAGGAGTTTATTGAGTTTGTTTGGTTTCCTTCCTTTTATATCTTAGACTCCAGTCCTGTGGACTCAAGGCAAGTGTGTTACATTGAGTACCCTGAACAGACTTTTGAGCCCAATTTAGTAGCTTTTTGTGGTAACCAACAAAGAAGCAGAGATGGGGCAATAAAGATTATATGGTGGTTTTCATACCGTCTGCTGCTTAGGGGCTGCAAAAATGACTTCCCTAAGCCAGTTGATGAGAGGAAAATTCCATTCTTTTTGAATGTCCTTAGTCTGAAAATAAAAGTGACAACTTTATCATTAATTCTATTAAGTTATATTCAAATTCGTGTTATAAAACCTTTGTTTTAACGTTAGTTTTTGCTGTAGTTTCTTGTGCTGCTAGGAATTGAACACAAAGCCTTGTGCAGGAGCGCAAGTGCTCTACTATACCGCTGGCCTTAACCTTTCTTTTTAAAGTATTATTGTTTGCAGAGTTCTTTGATATGTACACATTGTCCTTAACTTGTTTCGGACATTGACCAAATGGTGATTGATGCATGTAAGAAATACATGCGGAAGACGTGTAGTGACGTCTTAGACAATCTCAAAGGAGACTGCTATCAGGTAATCATTATTTTGTGTTAACGTATTTTTAAGTTAACTGATAATGTGTAAATTACTGATTGGAATTGTACTTCTTAACCAAACTTTTAGAATATTTGGTTAAGAAGATAATGTCTCTTTACGTGAGTTAAATGTATATTTATATTTCAGATAGCTGTGTACAGATAATAAAACAGAACCCTCCAACTTCTCTGAATTAAGTCCTGTTAATTTTTTTCTTTTTTGCTGCTAGGATAAAACTCAGGACCTTGCAAATGCTACACACACACTGCCACTGAGCTCCACTGCTGCCCACATTAATTCTTACATAAAAGACATTTTGTAACTTTTTATGGCTTGGCAAACACCACTTTTGTCTCTTTCCTGAGTAATCTCTCAGGTCTTTGTCTTTCAGATGGAATTTGGATATTCAACTGGTGGGTGTAATTGATTAAAATGTTTGAGGTGGGAGCACTTGCTTTTCTCTAATAAGGAGTTAATTTCTGTCCTAAATTCTACTGTGCTTAAAAGTTGATCAGTTATCATGATATGTAGAATTCATTTTTCACTTGTGCTTTTTTGGATGCATGGTTTTGGGTCCCATACCTGTAGGGCTTTTTAGGGCAAGATATTGAAGCACACACTCATTTTAACAGGTTCTTAAATGTGTATCACCAGATTTATAAGCAATTTAGATGTGAGCTTTAATTTAACATGTAAATTATTTAGCACCCTATCCTTAATGTACATGTGTATATGCATTTAAATTTGATTTCATGGTATATCCATGTTACCTTTTAATTATTTTTTTGTATTTAGGGAAGGGTCTGCAAGGGTCTATAGGGTCTCACTACACAGATCCGGCTTGTAGTGATTCTCCTGTTTTAAGCCTCACAGGGGCTAGGATTACAGGTGTATGCCACCATGCCCAGTCTTAATCGCCTTCTCTGAGTGCCCCGTGGGCGGGGCCAGCACAACATATCAGGGATCAAACCCTATCCTCTGCGCTCTGCCTAAGCAGGCGCTTTAGTTCTCTGAGCTATCAGGTTGGCCTCAGCTGTGTTACCTTCTTAAAGCTGAGATAAATTTTACTCACATTAAAATGCAGATACAATTATTTTGAAGGCCAAAAGGAATAAAAAATATGATTGTAGCTCATACTACTTGAAAGTATAAGAAGAGAGCAGAGAATTGCATTGTTTTGTGTACTTGGACAGTTGTAGCATAGTGAGATCAAAGATAACATTTATAAAAATAGCTCAGGCATGTTAAGTCTTACACCTATGTCTAGCGGACATTATTTCTATTATAAAAATGAAGATTGAGCTTAGAGAGTTTAAGGGAATTCTGTTATAAGGTGACCTTAGAGATGCATGACGCAAAGTCATCTCCTCCTTCCCCCAGCTTTCTGTGTGTGGCTTTCTTACATGAACTAAGAAAGCACCATAAGTGCAGGGCCAAAGCATCAGAATGGCCAAGTTGTTGACCATAGTGCTGGATATAAGTAGGATATTTGGATATTGAATTGGTAGGTGGAACTGATTAAAATATTTGAGGTGGGATCGCTTGCTTCTCTCTAATAAGCAGTTAATTTCTGTCCTAAATTCTACTGTGCTTAAAAGTTGACCAGTTATCATGATATGTAGAATCATGGCCAGTGGCCTGGAAAGCAACCTCTTGATCTGAGAATTGAAGTGAAGGCAAGGCACAAGTAGTGAGTTGAATGTGTGAGATGGGGGGAAAAAGTTTTACTCTGTGTGTGTGTGTGACAGAATATATGAATAAGTAGTGTAAAACCCACCAAAATATAGGAACCCCAAGTAACAAATCATGCCTTCCTTTTGTACAAAACTGAACTTGAGGGCCTTGATGCCCAGGTGAATGTCCATGACAATAGCACCATCACCAGGAGGATCCTGGAGTATTCTCTGAGAGAACTTTTTTTTTTTGGTGGAACCAGGGATTGAACTCAGGCCCTTGCACTTGCCAGGGAAGCGCTTATTCCACTGAGCCATCTCCCCGGCCCCTTCTTAGAGAAGTTTGAGTGAAGGCTGAGTTTTCCTGAAGCCTCAAGGCTTGGGGGACTGAGGAAGGAGAGGGGCTTGTCTGTGGAAGACCCACCTGAATACCCTCTTCTAAGGGCAGGTCAGCCCTTTGGCTACTAATTTACTACTGCTGCAAAGATTCTGAGTCTGTCCATCTGTTTATCATTTGAAAGCAGATAGGCTCAACATTCCTTTAGTTTTTCATTTTTAAAATGTATTTAGTACAGGGTCTACAGGGTTTTACTATGTAGATCAGACTCGTAGTGATTCTACTGTTTTTAGCCTCCCGAGCACTGGGCTTACAGGCTTGCACCATCATTTCCAGTCTCAATCGCTGTCCCAGCACAGCATGCCAGAGATCGAATCCCCAGTCCCTGTGTCTGCCTAAGCAGATCTGGCTGGCCCTCAACATTTCTTTAGAACATAAAAAATGTTCCCAATCACCACCATTCTTTTTATAATGATAGTGCAAAACCTTAATACTGAGCTAAATACTAACAGAAAAGGTACATATATACAAAAAAAATTGAAATAGTAAAATATTAAATTAAATCTAGCAACTTAATATTTTCTGTGGTACATTGAGGTAGAAGTTAGTTCAGACATGTACAGATGTTTGCTTTAAGAAATGTTAACATAATTATGTAAATTAAAGGAGAAAAATAATGAAATTAATAATTACAGAGTTTGAGAATACTTAGACATCCTTAAATTCTTTAGGTGAAATAAGATTATAACAGAGAGAATCACTGAGACAGAGAAACTCAGAAACTTAGGCAGACAGTTATAAAATATGGTAAGTGGCAAGAGCCCTTACCATTGAAACTAAGAACAAAATAAAAATGCTTATTACCTGGTTCAATATTGTTTTTGAAGCAGCTGATATAGTAAGATGGAAATATGGAAAAAGTAATGGTTGATATTATGAATACATAAAGCATCTGGCTAACTTACCTAGAAAATTAGCTGGATTCATGAAAGTTTGATACAGTGATAGATAAGCTGTATATTTTTTTCTATGCTAAATGCTGAACAGCTTGAAAGAAAATAAGGGGTGGATATGAAGGGTATCCTGTGAGACTGGATCTGAATCATGGTAAGGTCTTAGACATGAAAACTGAATATGGAGAAGCATGGTGTATTTCTTGTACAAAATAATAAGACATTGTCTTTTTTTCCAGTTACAAGTAATTCCAGTCAGCATCCCAAGGGGATGGTTAGAATTAGCCCAACTGATTTTCATTTGTAAAAATAAATAAGAATAGCCAAGTCATAGTGAAGAGAGATTTGTCACCTAGTTTTACTATAAGGTACAATAGTCAGATAGGAAGCATGTCACAGGACAAGATGGAGGAATGCCGTGGGAACTGGAATGTGGCTAAACGTTCTTCCTACATACTGCTACTTTTGGCCTGAGATGCACTTTGGCTTACTTGGGAGAAGGTTTAGTGATAATGCAGTGCTGGCCTAATGGGCTATCTGGTGAGGAGAAAGTAACATAGAAACCATGGAAAGGGGAATTTCTGCATCTTAAGTGTGAGGTATAAACACTAAAACATTTAGGATTTGTGTTCAGTGTTGGAAAACACTTTAAAAAGCAAAACACTCGAACTGCTAATGGTGTTTTGTTGTCATTACCAAGTGAAAAGACAAATGAAAGAAACTTTGTAACAGACATGACTGGGAGTTAATCCCCAAGTAATACAAAGAACACCTACAACTTAATTTAAAACTGAAGTTAACTAAATTGATTAAGTGTGAAGGATGTGAGCTGGTGGCTCTCAGAAGAGCAAGGTCAAATAACCCTTGAGAGTAGCACACAGTGCTCACTCCTTCTGGTGACCCAGAAAGTTCATTTGAAAGCGTGAACCACAGATTTGGCAAAATTGAGGAAATGGACGATACCCCATGCTATTGGAGGGTTCAGGGAAACCACTGCTTGTATGAGTTCTTGATTAGGTTGTAAATTGTATCAAAACTAAAATCTGAAGCACATTAGGCCCTTTCCTTGATATCCTAGTGCTCATGAGCCAGTTTACGCCCAAAGGCATTGGAAACAGGAGATTTATTCCAACTGTTTGTAAAGAACAGGGTTTGCAGTGACAAGAATAAAATATTTTTAATGGAATGGTATGATTTAAAAATAAATTTTGTCATTATGTGGGAAAGAATTCAAAATGTCCAAATTCAAAATGTGTGTGATCCAAGTTTCACAAAAAAGAATACAGATTTGTGCTTGATGTTCATGTGAATTTTCTAAGAATCCATATGAGCATGTGGAAAAATTAGGAGCATATCACGTGGGGTTAATATGCGTATTATAGACAGCTAGAGGGTTGGTATACTATCTTTGTTTAGTTGAATTTGTTTTTTTTTTCCTTTTTTGGTGGTACCAGGGATCAAACTCAAAACCTTGTGCTTCCGCAGGCAAGCATTTATTCCATTGAGCTATCTCCCCAGCACCCTCTTAGTTGAATTTGGATGATGTTTTAAATAAAGCATGTTAACAATAGGAGAGTAAAATTCTTTTTTAAAAAATATTTTATGCATTTGAAACAGGGTCTCTATGCAGCTTGGACTCGTAGCGACCCTCCTGTTTTGAACCTCCCCAGTGCTGGGATTGTAGGCATGTGCCACCACATCTGGTCTTGGTGGCCAGCTCTGGTTCAGTACACCAGGGGGTGGGGCTGTTGCAGGGATTGAACTCTGGTCCCTGTGCTTGCCTAAGCAGGTGCTTAGTTCACTGAGCTGTCTCATCAGCACAGGAAGGTACAATTCTTTGCAAAATTATAGCTGATAAAAATACAAGATATCAGGGACCTATGGCAGTCTTTTGACCTCTAACTTGTTATATGTGAATCTTTTTGTTGTTACTAGAAAATGAAAAGATGAGAATACTTAAGGATTTACCTAGAACCAGATGTGGCCCCAGATACTTCAAAGATAAGGCAAACTCCAAAGTTCCAAACTCCTATGTACAGTACTAGTCTTTCCCTGTCCACATGGAATATATTCCCAGACTCTCAGTGGTTGCCTGAAAATATGTAGTGCCAACCTCTGTATATGCCTTGCTTTTCCTGTACATGTATGACTATTAAGGTGGTTTAAATGCAATAAGAGAGTAGCCATCACTTCCACTGATAAAGTAGAATAGTTGTAAGAGTATATACTATGATGAAGTCGCTGTCATCACTATTCTTGTGCTTTGGGGCCATTGTTAAGTAACATAAGGGTTACCTGTACCCATGCACTGTGGTGCTGCAGCAGTGTGATCACTGAGACAGCTGCTCAGTGACTAAGGCCTGGGTCATGTGTACAGTGTGGAGACTGGGACAAAAGGATGACTCATGTCTGAGGCGGGTTGAGGTTTCATCATGCGAGATACAATTTAAAACTCATCTTTCCAGAATTTTCTATGTGTGCTCAGATTGAGGTTGGCCATGGCACACTGAAGCTGTGGAGAGTAAAACAGTGATACCGAGGGCCTAACTGTATTTACTGTATAGGATCTGTGTGACAATTCCAACTCTTAACTGCTCTTCTCTACCTTTTGTAACTCTTTTGTGGTGGAAGCTGGTGCTTAGGGCATGATTTTATTATCAGCACTACTTAGACTATTTGAAAAAATGTAAATGAATAATTTAAGGTGTAAAAATCAATGAACAACACAAAGTTGTTCAGTGACAAGAAGAACAGATTAGAGGAAAGCAGAGCTAGAAAATGCAGTCTGGATCAGAGCTAAAAGGATGAACTTGTTTTTGGTGTATTTTTGCCTCTTTTTCTTTTTTGCAGGACCAGGGATTGAACTCAGACTCTTGCGCTTGCCAGGGAAGCGCTTATTCTACTGAGCCATCACCCCAGGCCCTTACTTCTGTTCTTTATTGAGCACCTTTGAACAAGCTGTGTAACCTTGCTTAAGTTAGTTTTTACCTGTAGGCTTGCTTAGGTGAGATGAAGTGGCTTCTGGGGCATACACTGAGCACTACTGTTTTCACTATTACAAATGTGGATGCTCTTTGTACGTTTGACAGGTGCTGTGGATTTAAGCTGTAGCTTATACTTTCTCCCCTTCCTCTGCAGGTGGTGTTTAACTGTATCCAAATATATTGGCTTACTCATATCTTGTTTTTCCTGGAAGGTTCTAATAGAAGACTGTATTCCAGTACTGAAGAGGTACGCCAAAGAAGGGAGAGAGTTTGATTATGTGATTAATGATTTGACTGCTGTTCCAATCTCCACATCTCCAGAAGAAGGTAGGTTCTATTTTGTGTCCTGAACTGAGATAACCATTCATGGAAATGTGTTCTCCATACAAAGGTGAAAGGATCATAGAGGTGGTTTACTTCCTGCCTCTCATTTTGTAAAGGAAGTTAAACCGAGGCCACAGTGGAAAGATGGCTGCATTTGAATTTGACTTTCATTCATGTTCCATTATTAAATGACTGAATTAACTCAGCCACTAGAGGAAAAAAATTGAATAAAATGGCTCATAATCATTTGGACATTAAATTGTTTGATGATCTGTTTAAATTATGTGCTTTTTACCTATACTGGGACACACTGCTGACTTTTCAAATAAGGACAGAGATACTCCTCCCTTCTCAAGTTATGTAGTCCAAGTCTCTGCTGCTGGACGCTTTCTGTTAATGTTTTCTCTATATATGTGACTGCTTGCTTAGTTTGCAAAAAAAATGGGATCTGAAGCTTCTCTGGGCATGTCGCTGCATTCCCTCTTAAAGCAGTTTTTTCAAGAGCTCAGACACTAAAGTGTTGGATCACTGTCTCTGAGGGTTGTGGACAATGGGGTGGAACCCAAACTTTTGTACGGATCAGTGCTTCGCTACTGAACTACACTGCTAGCCCTTTATACCACATCTTTATTTGATGGTGTGAAAACAGTGCCGAGTGGATGCACATTTGATTTTGAGCTTGATGTTTTTGTGTAGCACAGACATCAAATACCAGCAACGTGACTATATATCATTGTTCTGAACAAACTTTGAAATAACAGATGGGTCTCAGTGCATGGCTCTGTCTTCTTGGATTTATGTTGTTAAGGACTAGACTAAATATTTGATGACTGATGTTTCTGGTATATGCAAATGCATATTTGTACAACTTATTTTTTTAACATCCAGATTCCACATGGGAGTTTCTCAGACTGATTCTTGACCTCTCAATGAAAGTACTGAAACAGGATGGGAAATATTTTACACAGGTAGGCTCTTTCATTCTTTTTTCCCTAAGGTTATTATATTTTAAAATTTGAGTGTACATTCTTTTTTTTTTTTTTTTTACTTTGATACTGGGAATCTAACTCACAACCTTGTGCTTGCCAGGCAGGCGCTTATGTTGCTGGACTATATCCACGGTCTCCGAGTGTATATTCTTGACGTTTCTGTTAAGCATAGAATAGCATCATTCGACTATAATGTGCTTTTAAGCAGTTGGTTTCTAAATGTCTGACCTTTCATCTTTTGGGAATGAACCAAAATTAGAGCTTTCCAGAGTCCTGCAGGCTGCCCACAGCCCACCAAAGTTTTTTTTTAAAAGTTAATTTTATTGAGAAACAAATAGCAGTGAGACAGTTTCAAAACCAATTATTAGGACAGTTTCAATAATTAATACATTGCATATTGTCTTAATGGTTATTCATTGTACAAGATGCAGGCATGATATCCTGTCCACAAACACTATTAGAACCAATCTTTTTATCCATTGAATTAAGAGAATGTAGCTGTATATCCTATTTTGAATATTCAGATACAAACTGATCATTCATTTGTATCCCCCTTTTTTGTTTGGTTTTGTCACAGATGGGAATTCCATTGCCATTTAAATATTATAGATGTGTGAATTCAGCAAAATAATCCAGTATAGTCCAGTAGTCCACAATAGTAGTGGGTTATCCATAGGACTGGCAAGGTCAGAATCTGTTGACTTGAGCCTTTTACAGCTCAGCATATTAATATGGCTTTACTTTTTATACTTTGTTTTTATACTTTTCGGCTGGATGGTTAAAACCAAGATAAAGGAAGACCTCTAGTGAGGTTAAGCTCAACACCCTAGGTTGTACGGTAATAACAAGCTTCTCTTCGGGAGTGCTAACAACCTAAATTTGCAGATCAAACATTAGAGAAAAAAAGAGGTCCTCAAGGGCAGCCAACATTTTGGCCCTAGCCTTTCAAGGTCGGTGAAGACTCAAAACCTAGGAGAACCAGTACTCTAACATCCTGTAACTCAGTTCTGTCCCAAATTTTCAGATCAAGGAGATTATGGGGACACAGAGAAAAGTGATCCATGATGTAGAGTGTGTCTAAGGAGAGTCACGAAGTGAGAAAAGATTCTCTCAGGCTTTCACAGAGAGCAAATTGGTCAGGCAATGACTGTGACTTATCCAGAAGACTGACACTGACAAAGGATCTACAAACTGCTGTACAGTGTTTCAGGGTAAATCCTGAGGGGACTTGACTGATCTTGGCCCATACAAGAGTTAATTCTTGCCACCAAAGTTCTTCAATGGTGCCAGGAAAGCTCCAAAATTTAGCGGGATTTGTCAGACCTGGTCTTCAGCTGTAGTATGAGTTGCTGCCAGCAGGTGGAGACACAGACTGTTCCTTTTTCCCTTCCCTTACCTAGGAGACTTCATTGAGAAAAGCCATTTAGCCACATGCACTTGATAAACAGCTTTGCCTGTAGCTTCAGCTACTGTCACCAGATGGAAGCAAATGAGGTTTTGCTCACTTTCCAGGGATCCTTAATATTTAAAGGAAATCTGAAGCTGTATTTTTTGGTGTCTGTATAAAATACATGTGTACACAGAACCCTTTAAAATATTTAATGGCTGCACCTTGAAATCTTTAAATACGACACACACACAAGCTTAACTGTCACATGGTTTCTCTTATATGGGTATAAATAATTTAAAGAGTAGAAGAAAAGGTAGATAATAGAAAACATGTTGCAAAATGGAAAGTGATCCAGAGATAGAGGAAGACAGGGGTAAAAGGGAGCAAATGGGGAGAGCAAAAGGCTTAGATGTGTTACAACTTCCCATAGTAAATTTTAAACATTTAATTTTATTTTATCTGATATATGAAACCGTAAAATCATACGTATTACTGGGGATTCCATGTCAGGTTTTGATCCATGCATACACTGTGTAGTGTTTGAATCAGGGGTGGCCCTCTGTCTCCTCAAGCATGTGTCATTTCTTTATGGTAGAAACATTCAGAATTGTTTTCTTCTAGTTCTTTAAAAAGGTACAGTTGGTAGTTGCTCTCCATGGTCACCCTACTATTCAGCAGCACACTAGGACTTCTTACTCTTATCTAATACTGAAACTTAGTACTCAGTGATCAACTGCTTTTTAAAAAAATCAAAGCAGTGAGCTGGGGAGATAGCCCAATGGTCTAAGCACCTGGCTGGCAAGTGCAAGGACCCAGGTTCAGTCCTTGGTACTGCATGCAATGCTAGCTAAGTTGTACCAAAGAAAGAAAGAAAAAAGAAAAAGAAATAAAGGTTTGGGGATATAGCTCAGCCAAATAAGTGCTTGGCTTGCAAGCACAAGGTCCTGCGTTGGATCCCTGGTACCAATAAAAAAAGGGCTAATGAAATAGCTCAGCAGACTAAGTACTTGTTGAGGCAAGCACAGGGATGGGGGTTAGACCACTGATACCACATGCTGCACCAGCCCTGCCCCCTGGTACACTGAGCTGGCTACTAAGACTCTGTGGTGGTGCACACCTGTGATGACAGGCTGCTTCGTGAGACCCTGTGTCAAATATATTTTTAAAAAGTCAAAGCATTAGTATAGTTCAATATCAGGAACAAGTTTGAGGTCTTAATTTCATTCTCCTGAGGGGGTACTGGCCAGCAGACTTACCTACCTTAGATATTTTATGGAACCTGAGATAAATAATGCAGAAAATGGATTAGCAGCTTCAAAACACCTTGACCGAGGCTCTGCCTGCCCTACTTCCCTCCTCTTATTGTGTGCAAGACCTAAAAGCTTAGTGATTTACTGTGGAAATGGGCCTTGTAAGACCTGTGAAACTTCCAGGAGACATACAGCTGTCTTAAGAATAGATATCTGCCCCCTCATTTGTAGAAATGACGTTTTGTACACATTCTAAATTTGATTCAATTTATAGCAGGCCTGCAAAATGTGATTCAGATCTGGCTTCTTACTGTTTTTGTACTACCTATGGCGTCTGACCCTACCTGTTTACCACATATTGTCAGCGGCAGTGAGTGATAATAGTTGAGAGAGGCTGTACAATTTGCACAGCCTCAAGTATTTATTGTCTGGCTCTTTGCAGATGAAGTTTGCTGACCCTATTGAATGAGGTATCTTCAGTAAAAACTGCTCAAACAAAGGCTTCTTACTATAGCAGCAACCTGAATTCAGCAAATTGGACTGTTTGTCAGTGGGTATTTCTTGAGCAGAACACACCTATAGCAGATTTGTCTTGTTTGTATTTCTGAAAATAGGAAATCACATGTAGGTGGATATGAGGCTCTGCTGTCTTTAACCAAAAAGAAATGGAAAAGAAGCTGAGTATAGTGGTATATGCCTGAAATCCTTGCAGCGCAGGAAGCTGAGGCAGCAGGATCACTAATTCTAGATCAGCCTGTACAATATAATGATACCTTGTTGTTTTTTTTTTCTTTTTTTTTTTAAAGCAAACAAAAATGGAGGAGCCTCTGAACCAGTCAGTTTATTGGAAACAAACTGGTATTAGAAACCGTGACTTGATTTCTTTTGTTTTGAGTACTTGCCTGGTAGACTGCTTCTTATGAAAAACTAGTACTTTAGAATGGAAGACTAATACAGGAATGGTTGCTTAGACTATCAGCATAGTCCATTTGCAAATATTAGGGACCCAGGCCTTGCTAAGTTACACTTGCAAACTACTTACCAAAAATCACAAGAGTTGTATGCTTAGGCCATGCTGTTTTTCAGTAATTATCGAAAAAGTGTGTTTGTTATATTGTATTCTCTGTCTTTACATTTATTTCTGTGGGAAACAGAGTTGTCATACTTGGAGATCCTCGTTTGAGAAAATGATCTCACAGTGGGATTCATAGGGCTTGAGAGGTAGGAGCTTTTCAGAAACCATTCTTGAGTCAAAAAGTGGAGTGATCTAATTGGGATGTACTGGTATAGCCTCCATTGTATGGGGCTTTTGTCATTTTTGGAGGGGTTGAGATTGAGTGTAAAACCTTGCACTATATTGAGTTAGTGCTCTACCATTGAGTTACATCCTCCGGCCCTTGGTTTTGTTTTGTCTGAACTGCCAAGTGACATACTTGGGAGATATTCTTGATTCTTGCCATTCCCACCCCTCCTTGCAGAAGCATGTAGCTCCGAACTGAAATAAGGTAAAGCTAGAATGACAGTGTTGTGTGGTGACTTACAAAAGCCGAGTGTTCCTGCCACAAACTGCTTTACCACAGTGAAGGGGAGAGTGTGCTGTCACTGGTGTCACCCTGGCTTCTTGAATGCAGCCTTATTAGTGTGCCACGAAGCTTGGGAAATTGTTGGAGATGATTTAGGAATTGGGCTAACCCAGGTAGGCCAGTAGAACTCAAATTCTGGTCTAGTGGAGCTCCTTAGAGTTGAGCACCCATATTGTTCTCCCTTACACCTTATTTGAAGCACAAAAATATTGTATATAACGTAGATATAAGATACAGCATGCAAGCATCAGCACTCTTCTGACCACTTGCACTGCACTTCAACTGGATGTTGTCAGTACCTTCACCTCTGCACATTTGTTTTCTTCAATACCTACTGCTTTCTGTAAATATCCCATCCTTGGTGTCATTAAACAAATTCCTATATTTCCTATATAGATGACTCACCTAGATGTGATTTCTCTTACTATTTAAGTTATGCTTGCTTTTGAACTTGATAATAAGGTGTTGCTATAAGATGTATTCTGTACTTGCCTTTTGCATTATAGGAATGATACATGATAACTAAGTTTACAGTGTACAGATGATATAAAAATCTATACAGTAAAAAAAGCAAGTGTCTTTTGCCTAATATGGGGCAATGAGAACTGTCTAGAACTGAAGCTGGGATTTGTGATTTAACTTCTGGTTGTGCTCCCACCCCTTGTCCCATGTCTTCTTTTTGTGCTCAATGGGTGACTAATTTTTTCCGATTAGATTTTATTTTCTGCATCTCCCATATATCTTTTTTTTAAGGGAAAAAGTTCTATTTAAGTAGACAGGAAAGTGAAATGTATCACGTTACTTTTTGAGTAGATCTATTTGTGGAGTTTCTTTTCTTTTTAAAAACTGCTTCTTAAAAATGTTGGGAAAGAGCAAATTGAAACTTTCCCATTTCCTTACCACATTGTCTGGAAGAATCTCTTTCCTTCCATATTCTCTCTTCAGAGAAAGTGTGGTGTCAGTTTTAAGATAGCAGGCAAAACCATTCAGCTGTTCACCTTGGTGGCATTTCCACTCTACAGCTTCCTCAGTAGTGATGTGTTCTAAAAACAACCAGGCAGTGTTTTCTATTTAAGAATCGTAAATTACACATGTGGTGTTTATGTGCTCTCATGGTGAACTTGATGTTGAAACCAAATTATATGCTGGTGAAGGGCATTTTGGTCAAACCCCACTGCAGGACCCTAGATGATGGGTTATTAAACAGGCTGGCTCTGAAGGATAACGTCATGCTGAACAAATGTGCTAGGTTAAAGCCACCATGGCCAGCTCTCGGATGGTATGTAATCATTCATCGATGGCTGGCCTTCTGGTTTGGGAATGCCATTCTCAGAAGTTTTTACATCATAGGTTGCCTTTATTTGTAAATAATTCTCATCTTACATTGTACTTTGCTATTTTGAGACAAATTCAACAGAGAGTTGTTCTGTTTTGGTGTGGGGGGTGGGGGGGTGGCACCAGGGATCAAACTCAGGACCTTGCACTTGGCCAGGGAAGCACTTATTCCACTGAGCTATCTCCCCAGCCCTCAATCAGAGAGTTCTTGAGAAAGAGAGATGTCAACATACGGATTTGGTAGCCTTCTGAATGTTGTAAGTTTCTGTGTTAAGGAGAATGAGGTGATACTAAATACTGATCTTGTCTTCTAGATACAACATGAAAAGCAAATGGGGGAAACTGAGCTAAAATGGTGATAAACCTTACTTCCAGGGATACTAAATCAAAACGTAAATCTCTTGTGATTCTGGTGCACATAAAGATTGACAAGCACTGCTCTAGATCTAAGCACATTATGCATCCGTACAGCAGCTCTACTGTATTCTGGCCAACATCTGTGATTCTCTTCACCTTTTTCTCCCTCTCATCATGGGATGGCTGTGCAGCTTCAAACGTTCCATGTAGGTTATAGACTAGAAGAGAGTTGGAGGGATCAGTCACTGTGTCTTTGAGCAGAATCCAAAGCTTTCCCAGCTGACTTCCACAGTATTTCATCGACCACCTCTAACTGCTAAGGAGGCTGAAAAGTGATAACCAAAAAGGGAGAGAAGTTATTATAGTGAAATCAAGGAAAAGAGTCCAACGGGGTCTGCTGATGGAGTTCAGTGGAAGAATGGTTGCCTCTACTACCCCCCGCCCAAAGCAAAGCAGCTCCAGCATATCTTCATATGTTGAGTTAACTTCTGCTGTCTTACGCCTTAAAATCAGTCACAGATTTGGGGGAAAGGAGAGCAGGAGCCATAAATATAGTTCCATGTCAGCAGTTTAGACTTTTAGAAAGTTTGTAGTTTAAACCATTCTGGAAATCAGGAACATTATCTTTTTGATACTTCATTTTCAGCACAGTAGTGATCATTATTGAAAAAATTACTTTGAATGGGTTATGTGTATGATTCTTGGCCAGATTGTATGGTGTATACACAATGAACTGTCACTAATGAGAAATTGGTCTCACTGCTTTCTACTGCTTCATAGCTTAATAATTTGAAATAGCTTGGTAAATGAAGTAGAAGGAGAATGAGCTAATGAGACTATAAATAGAATTCAGTTTAATATTTGTGAAAATACGGAGACCTTATCTTATTTTTAAAGGTGAACTTTTATCTCAAGCTAGAATTGTTCTTTATTAGAGAGACCTTCAAATGCTCAAATGAGTAGGTTCCAAAATTCCATTGTTTGCATTTCTGTCTTTGGTTTAGGGGAACTGTGTCAATTTGACAGAAGCCCTGTCGCTCTATGAAGAACAGCTTGGGCGCCTGTATTGTCCTGTGGAATTCTCCAAGGAGATCGTCTGTGTCCCTTCGTACTTGGAATTGTATCCTTTGACCACAATGTTGTGTTGCAAGGTCAGAACCCCCAAGTAATGCTGTGTTAGTTTAACATTTTAAATCCTAATAAGAAACAGAATTAGCTTGGTAGCATATAAAACTCCTTTCTCAAACTTACCTGGGGTCTCCTTGGTGACTTTCAAGGAAAACATTGATTTCTGAGTCTACTGTCAGGGACTGGCAAGTGGATTCCCAGATATTTTGAATAATTTAGTTCCACTGGCCCAGGGCAGTGGTTCTCAGAGAGTTCCCAGACCTGCTGTGTCACTGAGGACTCCTTAGATTTGCAAATTTCCAGAGGTTCCTAGAGGAGCCAACCTGCTGATCACCTGACAGATAGGCACATTGCGGAGCTCCACCCTGATGTGCAGACCAGTCAGAAACACAGAGGCGGGCCCAGGGTTGTTTTCATCAGCCTCCTGGGGAATTTTGTGTACAGGAACGTCCTGAGAAGAGAAGCCTTTGATTATAATGTAGCTCTATCTATAACAGTTAAAATTCAAGAGATACTCATTTGACTTGCATTAAAATTTACGTTGGTGTTTATTTCTGCACTTTATTTTGATGGTAATTTGAAGTAGAAATTGAGAAGTAAAACAGCGATGAGGACTATAGAGTGAATGCTAGCAGACCCTGTTTCCAGCCAGTAAAATTACTCCAGAGAGAAAGGAAAGAACATGAAAGAAACTGAAACACAAGCATTGTTAGAAATTTATGCTGCCTTTCCTTCTCAAAAAACAGACAGGCTGTAGTCTGCTGTCACTGGCTTACTTATCTGGGAGTTTTCATTGCCCTTAGAGGAGATCCCTAGACTGATGCTGACCTGGAGCTAGGCTGGCTTCTGCCGAATTGGCTCAGACAGAGCCCAGTAGAGGAGCCAGGTAGCCTACCAAGGCCAGACCCCAAGCCCCAGGCAAGAAGCCAGAGCCCTCTAGGGCTTCTTTGCATGAGGGTTAGCTGTGGCCTTCTATGACCCATGGAGAAATGTTTTACCGGCTGCCTAGATTCAGGGTGCTTCAGCAGTGTTTCGGTACAGTGAGGTCTGTGATTATTTTTAGAGAATGGAAAGTTATTTGGTATTGCTTGGAAAACGGCTTCTGCCCTCTTGTTCTCCTTCCTGCCCCCCCCCCCGTTTCCTTCCTTCCTGTCTCCCTTTCAACCATTCTTTTTTTTTTTTCTTTTTGAGACAGGGTCTCACTATGCAGTTCAGGCTGGCCTTAAGCTCACTTTGTAGCTCAGGCTGGTCTCGAACTCACAACAATCCTCCTGCCTCAGCCTCCCGAGTGCTGGGATTACAGGCATGCGCCACCACGCCCGGCTCCTGTCTCCCTTTCCCTGTCTTTTTTCCTCATTTTCTCTTTCTTTGCTTCCTTCGTATGCTATCCTTTTTATGGAACCTCAGAAATAGTTGCTTTACCTGCAAGAATCTTTGTGTTACTTTAGTTTAGCCTTTGGGTGGTGAGGGTCCCAGGCTGTAAAAAATGGCCTTCTTCATAGGCTTTTATTCTCTTGGCCATGGTGCTCTAAGTCACACAGCTTTTCATCCATCTTTAAATTTGTAGGCCAGCACCCAAATGTTCAGAGAGGTCCATTCTGCCTTGAATTACCTGCTTTCATTCCTTAACTCCCCATCCAGGTGGGTATTTTACACTGTCTGGAAGAAAGCAAAACCCTGAAGATGACTATCCCCACAATTGTGCTGCACATAGCCTTCCTGACCTCCATATCCTGTACACGCCATCAAATGAGTCAGGCAATTGATCGTGACTTTCTTAATGTTTTCTCTTCTCTTTTTAATTATTATTTTTAATTTAAAAAAGCAAATGGAAAATGTATATTTTGATGAACCTAGGGTGTTGTTTTTTTGAAAGTTAGCTGAAGGATAATTAGACAGCACAGCAAAGACTGCTAAATGCACTGACCCCCTAGAATGTGATTTTTGTTACTTTTTATTTCTGTGTGGGACTTTTCATTTTGTTTTGTTTTGATTTTGATAGAACTTAAATTTGGACCTTTGAAGGAATGAACATCATTATTTTGTTTTGGAGGGAAGTTCTTGAAGGTTTTTAAAAAATGGCTTAGATTTTAAAATTTGGTGCTTTTAAGAAAGTTAAAAATGAATAGCAATGCTTCAATTAAAGTTACAAAAGAGATATTTCATGTGTTCTGTTGTTTTATTTCAGCCCAGTCCCCTCATTCTCACCTCTGATGTATAGAACAAAGGCATTTTTTGTTTTGAGTTCTGCTCTAGCATTGGTGTCATTTCTCTTTATAATAGAATGACCTTGGGGCCTTTATTTGAGCAGTAGTAATGACTTCATTACCACTGTGTTAAGTGAGGCCCAGCCTGTTATATTCATCATTATAAAGTTAACCTGAGGATAGCACAAGATTTTGCCTGACTAGAAATTTGAAAATCAAAAGCTTATTTCTGCTCCCACCCTTATTCTGGTGTATTAAATGTAGAAATAAAGATCATTTTGGATAGTTGCTGTGACACTTTCTGAGAAGATTCTTGGATGCTCCAGTATGCAGTAAAGTTTGTGCACGGGCTTGTGGCAAAAAGAGCTTGAAAACTGTCCTAAGAAAATATATATAGTTCACAGATTAGCATTGTATTGTAAGTGAACAGTCTACACCAAAGGTTAGTGTATACTGATAGAGCGTGTTACAGAATCTTCACGGGGTTATATATATTATAAATCAATGGCGTCAGTTTATTTTTGTTGAGTTTTCAGTAAGAAAAATGTTATAAATGCAATACTCAGTGTCCGTTTTGAGATAGGATTACTATCAATACAGAATATTCTTCCTTCCAAAGTAGGAATAAATGGTAAAGTATATAACAAGTGTTTTTTTTTTTTTTTTTTAAGCATGAGCATAGGCCTGTTATTGTTGTTCCCTTTTTACTGAATTGGCGTAGAAGAAGAAATGATACTACAAAATCAAAGGAGCTAGAGAGTCACATTGGAACTACATAAGCTTATGAAAATTTTTTCTTGTGCTTGTATGGGTTAAAATGCACTTTGGTGGACATCCTTCCCATCCCTTCCAGCTCTTCTGTAGTGCTTTGCAAAGGTTCTGTTTACTGTATGGAATTCAAATTCATGGTGTGTTACTATTAAAATACTGTTTGAGGTCAAAAGAATTTTCATTTTTAGAAAAGAAATCAATGTGCTCATCTAGGCAGTACATATACTAGAAAAGAAATCAAATATATCTGCTATTTGGATACAGTGTTATTATAGTGTGGGTATGAACTTGTACTTGCAACTAGCTTGAGGCCAAGGCAACAGATTTGCTGATAGGTCTGGTGATGGAGGTCCTACTAAGAACTGAGAGGTAGAAACAAAAGTGGATCAGGTTGTGCCCCATCATAGAAGATACTTTAGGGAGAAAATAAGGGAAGTGGTATTGGGGGGAACTAAGGAATGGAAAGGTAAAATACTTTTATCTTGAGTGATAATAGTGACTTATGACCTGGCTTATTTTTTTATATTGGAGAAAGGATGCTGTCTGATTATTTGAGATGTCATTGTTACTGTTTTAAAACAAAAGCATGCGTACAGAACTCTTCACAACTGAAAACCATCTTTGCTTTTTGCTGCCTTTTAAAGAAATGTTAAAAGATCTAGTATGTTACTTTAATGGCTGTGGTGTCTTATAATGTTCAAGTCTCCTTTATCATAAGATAATAATAATATAGTATCCTATAGCTGCTTTTTAATAAAAGATGAGAAATATGGCTATAGTTTATATTCTGTTCAACACATCAGCAGATATCAATTGATTTATGTAAAAATGAAATGCAGCTTCCTCTTGAAAATGTGACTGAATATTTATAAAATTTGATTAATGGTTATCCAGTTGGGCTGGAGGAAGGCCGGGTTGATGATGCTTTTCAGTGTGCTAGAGCACTGCTGATGACAAAATAAAAATGTTCTGTCCTTTTGTGTGTTTTAAGTAGTCATGTCCTTGCTTACATGAACTGTATCTCACAAAGTTTGCATTCATCTCTGCCATCTTTCTCAGTGCACTGATTGGTTTCATTCCTGACCCCTGGGGAGTGCAGGGAATTGTGTGTGATGGTGTTGTGTCCTATGTCATCAGCCTCCACTTGAGGCCGTGGAGCCCTGCTACTCAAAGGGAAGTTTGTGCCCAGCTCTTTGTTTTCTAAGCACTTCAGCTGAGCTTTTTTTCAGAGTGAGACTTTGTGAGTGAAGTCAACAACAATGTTCTGATTTCTGTTGTGCTCTTGCCTCATCATTAGCATGAGCTGTGACCTTAAACACTTCACCTTCATGTCACCCATCCTGTGGCCAAGTAACTTTGTACTAGGTAATCTCTGGTGCTACTCTGCTTTCAGTTAATAAACCCCATTTACTTGTGTTATCTACTCAAGTAAAAAGGCTTTGTGAAAGAAATGGCTTTGTGAAAGAAATGTTAATGTCATGGAGCAGTCCAGCAGTTCTACGTGAATGTCCCGTGATCAGTCAGAAGTTAAATCTAACTTCCAATATTCTCAGTTTCCAATGTAGAATCCTTCATCAGGGGTTCTTAAACATTTTTGTACCTTGGACTCTTTTGGGGCAGTGCCTGATGAAATTCTTGGGCCCCTTCTCAGGTGCATCTGCATCTTTAGAATATGTAAACTAGATATGATTACAATGAAATGAGTTATGTTAATTTTCAACAATTTGTGGTTTACTATTTATGCTGCTTTATTAATTTGTTGCCTAGCTGAATTGAGCAGGGGTCAGATGCCATAAGTTTGGAGTTGTAATAAACGTAAATATAAGATCCTTAGCAGCTGAAATGTGATAAGGTATCTGATGTATCTTGTTGACAAAGTTATGAGATTTCTAATACTAATATACTAACATACTTTGTCACCTGTGTTCATACCTGTGTTCATTTATGAGGAAATACTAAACTTCAGTGAAAGGTTAGTGAAGAGAAACATGGATTTTTCCCATCCAAATTGATAGATGTGCAAAATTTTGTCCAGAGCTCTGGTTAAGAACCCCTGACCTTTATGCTTCTGTTGTTTGTATTGGATTTGGGTGGTGGGGAAAAATAGGTGGGTTCCTTCACTCTATCAGAATCTCACCTCAACTATGGCAGGTCAGTTCTCAGCCAGAGCCATTAAAAATTTCAATTATGTGGTGCAGTCATTCCACTGATTTCTGCTTTACTCATTATTTAAAAAATGAGGAATAGAACATGAACCAGAAAAAATAGCCCAGTGATTTTGGAAAGCTATTTGAACCCTTTTGGATGCAATTTTGCTAAAAAATCAGATGATTAATGGGACTGGACAGGTATACTTATCTTTTGTATCTGAGGGTTCCCGGGACAGCCAGGCCAGCTCATTAATGCAGACAATTTTCCCATGTAACAGTGAACCATGTGATCATTTTGGTGAGCAATTCCTTCATGATGAAGCATTAGGGAATAAGCTCATCTCTCTGCAACTTTACAGGAATGTACCAGGATAGGTGACTCAGGGGCGCTCTCATGGGTAAAGAGTCAAGCAGAACAAACTTATTTTCACAGAAGACTTTTAGTGTCCAGAAGAGTAGGTTTGGAGGGTTAGTCTGCCACTTTTTCACACAGATGGAAAGCCAGATATTATAAAGACTCTCGAGTGTCAGGTCTTTGTAGAGCCTGGCATTGATATTGGTTAATCATTAAATATTATTCCTAGCCGGGCGTGGTGGGGCATGCCTGTAATCCCAGCACTCGGGAGGCTGAGGCAGGAGGATTGTTGTGAGTTCAAGACCAGCCTGAGCTACAAAGTGAGCTTGAGGCCAGCCTGAACTGCATAGTGAGACCCTGTCTCAAAAAGACAAAAAAAAATAAAAAATAAAAAAGTAAATAAATAAATATTATTCCTAGTGCTGCCTAATAGGAAATGTTTTTATGTTTCTTTTGTTTGCAGTACTGAGACTTGCACCCAGGGCCTGCTGCATACAATAAGCACTCTTCTGGCTGAATTATATCCCCAATCCCTAGGAGATCCTTTGTTCTTGATTTTGTTCTAAGATATTTTTTTACATTTTGGTAAACAATTGATGATAGATAGCTTTGGACATCCTAAATGACTACATTATACTATAGTTAATATTGTCTACTTTTTGTATACTCTGCCTTGGCCTGTTTTTTCTATATGTCTGAGTTTACTTTGCTACATGAAATTATGCTGTTCACCCGCCATAACAGTCAGCATGCATTTCCTGCTCGTTCTACATTTAGTGTTGCAATTTTCTCCAGTTTCATTAAATCTTTATCTTGTGTCTATTGTGCATGCCCGTTTATTTCACACCTGTGGATTCCCTGTGTCTTGGTTGGAAGGAACAGACTCCTGGATCTGGATTCTGACTGTGATTTAAGAACTGCAAGTTTCTGACTAAAGTGTGTGTTGGGGGGTAGAAGCAGGAAATTCATTCCAAGCAGCCCCAACAGCTTTGGCTGGAATGCACATTGTAAAGGCAGCCCCCAGGGCCTTGTTCACCTTTGACCCATGCTCTGCGGGGTGCCAGCAGTGGAGAAGTGATTCAGATCTAGGAGATCTGAGATTGAAGATCAAGATTTAAAGAAAAACATTTTAAGTAGAACATGGAGGAAATAGGCTGACAGAAATGGCTGAGTCAGATTGTTCAAGAAAAAAAAAAGTTTGTGCTGATAATTGGAGTGGTGTAGGCTGTACCATTGTAAGGGAAAGGTCTTGGTGCATGTGAGTGCCGTGTTGGAGAAGGGTGCACTCAAGGCAAGAGCCCTACTTCTGGGGTTCCTTCTTGGTGCATCTGACAGGCTGCATTCAGTGCAGCAGAAACTTGGAAGTGTGTGCTGTTACACTGGGGAACTGCAGCAGTGTGTTGGAGCCACATCCCTTTTGGCTGGTGGCCAGTTCTTTGATTTAGTTTTCTTTATCCCTGTGTGCTCACTTGCTAGTACTCTTATCCTTGAATAGCTCCACCCCCACCCTTAATTGGGTGGAGCTCCCAACCACACCTCCACTGAGTCCATTGCAGTTTACGGAGGATCATCTTTGGCTTGGGGGTCAATGCCAGTCTGCCTGCGGAGATCAGGCACAGGGCCACACGGCTCATCCTGGCTGCTTGTCTTTAATTTGAGTGTGGCCCATGCTTCTACTTGAAGTATCCAGAAAGCCTTACTCCAAAATAATCAACAGTAATGAAGGATAAGCCTTTCAAAAAATCTGAAATCTTGATTATGTACATAAAAAGAAATGAGGGACACATACAAATTTTTATGCAGATAGGTAGAGCTTATGCTTACTGGAGAATACCCAGTGAAGTGGTTGAGTTGGGAGGGGTGCTGGACATAAACAGTATGCATTTTGTTATCAGTGGAGACTGAGCCAGGCAAGAATTACCCATTGGTGTTAAAAAATGGGAGTTTTGGAGCCGGGTGTGGTGGCGCATGCCTGTAATCCCAGCACTCGGGAGGCTGAGGCAGGAGGATTGCTGTGAGTTCGAGACCAGCCTGAGCTACAAAGTGAGCTTAAGGCTAGCCTGAACTGCATAGTGAGACCCTGTCTCAAAAAGACCCAAAAAAAAAAAAAAAATGGGAGTTTTTGACAAGTGTTATGTGTACATGGTTTCAGAGTCTTCCACACACTAACCGTGAGGTGTTTATGAGTTTTATATTGTCCTTTTAAATATTGCCACAAACCTAATTCCTTAAAAGAACAATTCTGGAGATATTATATCTAAAAGGAGTCTTATAGGGCTAAAATTAAGGTGTCAACAGGGCAGGTTCCTTCTGGAAATTGTAGGGAAGAATCCAGGTTTGCTCTTTTAGGTTCCTAAAGTCCGCTGGCATTCTTTGGCTCCTAGCTCTTTGCTCTAGTGTCAAAGCCATCAGTATAGCAGCGTTAAGTCTCACTGCTTCTGGTTTGTCATATTCCCTCTCTCTGACTCCTGTGTCCCTTTAGAAAGGCCACTTATGATTACATTGTTGATCCAGGATATTATCTCCATTCAACATATCTGCAAAGTCCCTTTTGCCATGTAAAGTAGCATTCACACAAAGTTCTAGGGATTAAGGTATGGGCATTCTCAAGGGGGTAGGGCAGCATTTACTTATTGTACCATGCATTTCAAGCAAAAGAAACTCAACAGTGAATAGATTGAGCAGCACCTTTACAGGATGACCAAAATCAAGAATGTGTTACCTCCTATGCACTTATTTGTTTATAAATGCATTTCTGGAATCCAGCCACAAGAAACCTCAACCTTAAATGAGAAATAGTCAATTAAGTGCAACCCCTGGTATACTCTTTAAATTTTTTGGAGTGTGCTATTGGTGACGCTGAGGGTTGAACCAAGGGTTTCCAGCTCAGTACCACTGAGCTGCATCCCCAGCCCCTGAAAATGCATTCATAAGCAGTCAAAAAAGTTTGCCTATAAAAAGATTCTGAGTCAAATAAAGGAGGCTAGAAGAGACATGATAACTAAATATTATAACTGATCCTAAACTAAAGCCTCTGTTGGAGGGGAGAATACTCTAAAGGACACTATGGTAATTGAAAAATTTCAGTTGTGTTGGTGCTGAATATACTGAAATTCTTAGTACAGTTTTTTTTTGAACTTGAAGTTATTTCCAAATAAAGTGTTACACATTAAAAAAGAAAACAAATATATTTGGCATGGTTGGTTTCCCATCTGCTACAGGGACTTGCAAGTTTTTGGACACAGTACAAAATGTAACAAGAATAAGGTGCAGGGAATCTGTCCTACCCAAAGAAGCATGCTACAGCTTTAGAATCTAGCATAAGGCAGTAAGATGTAAGTGTAGGAGCATGTTCTGGAGGCCGCAGAAGACTGTGGCTAAGTTATCTTTGAGGCTTTTTAACTGTTAGCTTTGCAAAACAAGAGACTGTAAATGCAAGGGTTCCCAGTGAAGATTACAAAAGGCCAGAAGAACAAGTCTATGCTCAGGTGTTCTGTGGTGGGAGAAATAAAGTATGAGAGACGTAGCAAGAGGAACAGGGTGGTATGAAAGTTGGCTTTATGCACTTTCAGGGACTCTGTGCTCAGAGAGGAGGAGGCCCAAGGGAATGTTCTAGTGTCAAATACACCACTGTTTCTTTCCTATTAGATGTGTCTTAGCCTGAGCTGCTATTATGGTACTGCTTTTTTTCTTTCTTTCCTAGAGGTGGAAGATGAGAGGGCTGGAGACCTAGAGGGGATCTGAAGCTTAAAATATATTTTAGGTTTGAAAATGGAAACCTATTAGACTATTCAGTAAGTTTTATAAGCAGAGAGGTCCTGAGGACTTTGTTTGACAGGTTCTATGGGAAGGGAGATTGTCCTGTCATCTAGAAACAGGAAGAGAGAAACTAGGGCAGTTCTTCAACTTGAGTGAGCATGAGAAGTACTGAAACATTTCCTTAAAATAGATTTTGAGTGTAATTCTAGGGTTGGGTATAACCTGCACTTCTCACCATCCACCAGTCGATGGACCACACTTTGAATACTGGTCAGTAGAATATTGGATGGGGCACATTGCAGAAAAATTCAGAACATGGTTGCATGAACCATTGCCACTTTTAAGTGTTTCCACCATCAAGGTGTAACTGGCTTGAAAGCAAAAGGTATTGGCATAGAAAGCGCTACCATGAGTCCCAGGGTGGAGGTGGAGCTCACTGGTAGAGCACTTATGTAGCAGGCATAAGGCCTAAGTTCATTTTCAGCCACACACACACACACACACACACACACACACACACACACACACACCCCTCATTACTTCCCCAGAAGCACTGATAACTTCTAGCATTTGAAAAATTTACCACAGTGGTGGTAGACAGAGGCCTGTAAGTGAAGATTTTGAGGCAATGAACAGCACAGGCATTTCTAAGTACTTGCAGTTCTGAAAGCCTGTGAAGACCCAGTTCTGTGTGCAGGGATTGGGGATTATACTCTGCTCAATGTGCAGTTTATAGAAGCTTAGATTGTTCTTTGATTTCATGGGTTTAGGTAAGTTTATTTCTGTGGACAGAAAAATTACAAAAGATATTGTCCTTGGGTCTTTTTGCAGGTTTACTGAAAATATGAATAATAGAGAGGAGTAGAGATTACGTGTTTCCATTCTGACGTGTTGCAACAACCTTCAGCAACATTTATACCACTAGTGCTACGGCTTCAGTGTAGGGGGCCAGAAGAGAGAGGCTTGGCATACATTCAGGGAAATGTGTAGAGGAAGGAACATGTGGGCAGTCTCTTTAGCAGCCAAGAGAGAGACATGAAACGAGCCTAAAGTACAGGGTGCTAAGGATAGCTGGAAACAGAAGCATGAAAGGGAAGTATAGTCTTTAAATTTTTTTAATCTTTGTTTACTTTTTTGGTACAGGATCTTGCTACACAGTTCAGACTTGTAGTGATCCTCCTGCCTCAATATCTGCAGTGCTAAGATGACAGGCGTGTGCCACCATACCTGCATTTGGTGGCTGGCACAGCAGTGCAGCATGCCATATTGGGGGATTGAATCCAGGTCCTTGTGCTTGCCAGGCAGGTGCTTAGAACTCGGAGCTATCTCTTCAGCCTATATAGTCATCTTAAGAAGATGGAAGTCTGTAAAATAGCATACATGTTTTAGTTAAGGGAAGCTCAGGAATGGACATGACTGATGCTAATTGCCTTACAAATCACTTAACCTTTAGAAAACAGCAAAATTTAATCCTATGCTACAGCTATATAAGAGAATGACCTCTGATTTTCCAGTAACCAAAAACCATTAGTTTTGTTTTTCTTATCCAACAGTGGCATCTGCAATTATATTAAAAGTGTTGAATCGAGTTCGCTATAAAGGTTTTCAAGTCTACCCATGAAATGTGTGAATGTGACTTTAGAAATAGTGTGATGCTTTGTTTGATATGGCTGATGCCCTTAGAAAGCAATATTTGAAGCCAGGGAACGTGGCTTGCACCTGTAATTCCAGCACCTGGGAAGCTGAGGCAGGAGGATCACTGCACATTCAAGGCTAACTCGGGCTACCTGGTTTAAAGCCATCCTGAACTACACAGCAAGAACGTATCTTGAAAGGGCAGGGGTGCCTGAATGCAGAGATACATACAGAAGGAAGACAGTGTGAAGATACTGGAAGAATGCCACCTGCATTCTGAGGAATGCCCAAAGCTACCAGAAACTAGCTGAGAGGCATAACAGTATTTCTCCATTGTAACCCTGAGAAGAAGCCAAATTTGCCCTTTCCTTGAATTTTCTTAGAACTGTGAGAAGAAATTTCTTTCTAAGCCATACAGTTGATGGCTCTGTTTTTACACCATGCCCAAGACCTAATAGCAGGTTAGTTATTTTGTGGTTTGGATTCAAGGTCAATGTATTAAAGGGTAGAGGGTGGTCCTCAGGGTGACACTGTTAGGAAATAATGTGGCCCCCTGAGGGAGTTCCCTCAAAAGGAATTCCAGGGCCAGCCAGATAGCTCAGCAGACTAAAGCACCTGCTTAGGCAGACTCAGGGACCAAGGCTCAATCTCCAGTATGCTATGCCAGTCCTGTCCCCAGGGCACGCTGAAATGGCAATTGAGACTGGGTGTGATGGCATGTGCTTGTAATCCCAGCACTTGTGAGGCTGAAAACAAGGATCACTACAAGTCTGAGTTGTGGAGTAAGACCCTGTAGCTCATGTACTAAATACATAAAGGAATACCAGGACCCCACTATTCCTCTCTGCATCCTAGCTCATGGTGTAACAGGTTTGTGACACCATGCGCTCCTCCCCTGATGTACTATTCTCACTGGATGCCCAAAGCAATGGGACCATTCATTCAGTCTGGAGCAGGAACCTTCAGAACTGAACCAAGGTAGATGCCTTGTAAGTTAGATGCCTTGAGTGTTTCATGATGGTACTATGAAGCTGATTAACACATAGCTAATGGAAGAGGGTTTATGTGTCATCTATTTCCACTGTAACTGCACAGCAAGTGAACTTAAAATTTCAATGGCTATGGCAGCAAATGTTGTTTTCTCTCAATGGTGTCTGTGTTGGCCTGGGGTTCAACTGACCAGCTGATTTAGCCTGGCTGGTCTCTGCTCCAAGAATTATGTTGGGCCTAGGGCTGCTGCATATTTTGCCCATTCTCCTTGGGCTAGTGTCTATTGAGACAGAGGCAGGCAGGGCAGCACATGATATGAGCATAGTTCAAGCCTCTGTGCTGTCCATGTCTGTCAGTATCTCACTGGCTGGGCTGGGGAGATAGCTCAGCAGCCATAAAAACTGGGTGTGGAGGTGCCCACCTGTAGTCCCAGCACTGGGGAGGCTGAGATAGGAGGATAACTACGAGTCTGAGCTGCATAGTGAAACCCTGTACCAAATTAAAAAAAAATTCATTGGCTAATGCACAATGCACAGTGAAACCTAAAGCCAAGAGATGGACATTTCTGCCAATCATGATATGGCAAGGAGGTGGGTGGTAGGAGAGTGAATAACTGAAAGTTAAATTGACATTTTTATTTGGTGCTTTTGAGTCAGGGTCTCACTGTGTAGTTCAGGCTGGCCTTGAGTTCATGGTGATCTCCTACCTTACCTTCCTGAGTGCTGGGATTACAGCTGTGGGCCACCCTGCCAGGCATTTCAACCACATGTTACTTCAGAATTTAACTTCCAAGGAGTGCTTAATACCCCCAGTTTAAAATTAATGTGTTTAAGGAAAATATGTTCCTTTGAGGTAGCAGGCTTTTAGCTTGACTCTGCCAAATGCAGTGAAGCCCTATATCACATGTTAAGCAGAGAATTCAATGGATGACCTCCTACTGGCACAGAGATGTTACTGTATTTGAAGGAAATAACCAGAAGTGCTAACCGGCACCTCATCTGTAAATACTGTGGCAAGATGCACAGGCATCCTGTGTTGGCATGAGATGTTAGTTTGTGGCTTTCTGGAAGGAGCATTTTTCTGGAAACAGGAAATTGCTATTGGGTGACTGTACTTTTGTGATAATTAGGGAATCTGATACAGAAGACGAATTGTATCCTACTGTTCTACATGGAACGATAGGAGTTAAAAGGCAGCATCCATTGTCCCTTCTCTCCAGTCCTTCCTTTTAGTAGTAGGCTCAAGGCAGGCTAGAGAAACCATCCTAAATTTCCAGGCACAAAAGTATTGTTTCATATAGATTTAGTGATGTTTACAATATATTCCCTATAACCATGATGAGAACTCTGGTTATCCCCAAAGGCAAAATGTGTCTACCCACTACCTCAAGAGTCCAAGAAACAAGTGATGGTATGTGTGGTAGAAAAGGTATTTGTGTGCTTATACTGGAAAGACAGGGAAAAGCCCTGTCTGGAATACTGACAACAGCTCTATGATTTTTTACTCATGTCTCCACATTTCTAAATTAACTGGTTATATTAAATGACAATTGAATGAGTAATAAAGATGTTAGATATACTTACAAGTCTCATTTAAGGACCAGCTAGGCAACCCTCCATCTGTATATTAAAATTGGTAAAGGTTAGATATTTGTATTAAAATGTTTTGTAAGCTCTCGATTGGTAGAGACTGTGGCCTTTTGAGCATTGATCCTCTAGGGTTTGGCAGACACATAGTAATCAATAAGGACAAAATGAAATTATAACTAATCAAAGAGAATGTGAAATATAAGTCATCAAAAAGATAATGTGTCTAGTGGTTTGGCTGTGGAAGACTCAGTAACATGAAGAATTTAGGTGGTGATTTAGTCTAATCAGGTGTTGCGTACACCTGTAATCCCAGCATTTAGGAAGCTGAGACAGAAGAATTGTTGCAAGATCAAGACCAGCCTGCGCTGCATAGGGAGACCTTGTGTCCGATTTACAAAAAGAAAAATAAGGACTTATATTTTAAGTGTGCACTGACATATGGAGAGCAAAATGAACAACAAAGAGGGAACCAACTTTCTCCTTCATGGAATAAATATGTTTAATCAGACCAAATTGCAGAGACCTTCAACCTTAGAGGACATCAACACCTTCAGAGAGGAATCAATCCTATAAAAATGTTACTAGGCAAAAAGCAATGGAGAAGTTGGGAAATGTTCACATTACCATAGGTTTTTGTCATGTGCCACAAAGTTCTTTTAAAACATCTTACTGGCCTTCCCTATATGTGATGGGCTAACAAAAACCATCTGAAAGGGCTGGCCAAATAGCTGAGTAGATTGAAGCACCTGCAAGCAGGTGCAGAGGCCAGGGGTTCAATCCTGGGCCTGCCATGCCGCGCCCCCCCAGAGCGCACTGACATGGTAATTGAGATTGGGCCTGGTGGCGCACGCCTGTAATCTCAGCTCTTGGGAGACTATCAACAGGCAGATCGCTATGGGTCCAATCTAGTAGTGAGACCCTGAACACTGTGTAGACCCTTAGAATACAAAAACAAAACAAAACAAAACAAAATCTGAAATAACTAAACGTTCACCAGTTGTGTCCTGCTGTTTGCTACCTCCACTGCTTGTTGCCTGGCCCTGACATTTGCAATTCTTTTTAGGAATGACAGCTAATTGTAGACAAATTTAAAAATCCAGTTTTTCTAGGACCTTCCCACATGCCTGCTTCTCCAAGCTTCTATTAGATGTTGCCAAATTGCTTCCCAAAGTGGCATATCTATTTACACACTTACGATTGGGGTCTGAGACTTGAAGTTTCTCTACTCCCTATATTGGACATTGACTAACATTTCTGTCAATCTGGAGATGTGAAATGGTCATTTGTTTTGCTTTAAATTTTCATTTACCTGAATACTAATAAGGCGGGGCACATTTTTCTAAATTAATTGTCCAATAAGTGTTTCTCTTTGGCAAAATTCCTGTCTTGTGCGTTTGGCTATTGAGCTTTTATTATTTTACTAATCTGGAGGTTTCAATCTTCAGAATAATAGTCCTTTTACTTATATTGATTGTTATATGTATCTACTTCAAGTCTATAGTTAGCCTTTTCTTTTTGAATGGTATTTTTAATGCACAGAAGTATTTTAATATAGTGAAATTTTTCAGTTTGTTTTCTTTATAGTTTGTTATGTCCTGATTTAAAAACCTTTCTCTAGATTGGATGCTGTATATTGTATTCAGTATTGAAACTTTTGATTTCCATAATTAAGGTTTTCATTTATCTGATATAGTATTCCTTTGTTTCTCATCTTGGTAGAATGAGGAAATATTTTTGTTGTTGTTGTTGCTATTTTTTAAGTACTGAGGGTTGAACACAGGACCTTCACACTTGGCTATATCTACAGCCCTTCTAATATTTTTTTGAGATAGGATTTTTCTATATAGTTCAGGCTAGCATTTAACTTATTATATAGCCCTTGCTGGCTTCATATTCACTGATCTTCCTGCCTCAGCCTCTCAAGTGCTGAGATTACAGACATGCACCACCACACCTGACCTCCTTTGAATTTTTTGAAATAGAGTTTCATTATGTCACTAAGTTACCCAGGCTTGGGTCAAACTCTATTGCCACTGCCTCACAGAGTACTGGGATTACAGGTGTACATCCCACCATGTCCAGCTTTTTGTTTTTTGGGGCGTGTTATGTGGTATGAGAAAACTATTTTTTTTCTTGTGATTAACACTTGCCCTACTTCCATTGATTAAATTGTCCACTAACCCACAGTAATTGAAAGGCGTTTGCTGTCTTATATCAAATCATTCATTTATTCATGGGCTAATAGCTTCTTTGAAATTTGAGGAAGTGATAGTTGATGTGCCAAAAATATACTTTGAAAAAAGATATACAGAGGCTATGCAGATAGCTCAGTAGAATAAGCACTTGCCTGGTAAGTGCAAGGGCCTGAGTTCAATCCCTGGTTCTACCAAAAAAAAAAAAAAAAAAAAAAAGATATGCAGAGTGCTAATGGATAATTTATTTTAGAATGTCACAAAAATATAAAGATACGGATGACAGTCTAATTGAAATTATCTCATGTGGTGGCCCACTATATGCTTTATCTTAAGTCAATGTATGCTTTACATTGACTTTGGACATTTATAAAGTAGTACCTAAGTTCTATAGAATGATAGTAGCAAAGACAATGAACAAAGGTATTTTACCAAATGGATAGCTTTACTGAATATTATTAAATTTTTGGACAGAACATTGTAGCACATGAAATCCACCAGACACATACATATGTGAGAGTGGGCATGTATGTGCACAAATCCACCCACTCTCAAAGGGGGAAAACAACAAAGAAACATCCTAGAAGCAATTAAAATGATAGTAAGTACGTGCTGTGGTTTGAATATAGGTGGTCCCTAAAAGTTTATGTGTTGGAAGCTTGATCCTCAGTGTGTTGATGGAAAAGGTGGAGAAAGGCAGTGAAGCGTTGCCCTTAGGGGGATTAATGGTATCTCCTGGAATAAGTGAGGTCCTCAGGGAGTGGGTTGACCCCTGACTTGCTTTGGCTTCCTGTCTTGCCTTTTGCTCTCTCCCCTCATATGCTTCCCCTGTGATGCTGTCAGCATGATGTGAGGTAGCCAGAAGGTGCTCACCCGAGTGGAACAGAATCCAGCACCACAAGAACCCCCACACTGTAAGCTAGATAAGCTTCTTTTCTTTACAAAGTACCAGCCTCAGTAGTTCATTATAGAAATTGTAAATGGCCTGATACAGTGTGTTAAGCCAGGAACCATGCACCACCTTAATAAAAGAAAATCTTACTTGGATTTTTAATGGCCAAACAAATGTATATGGTTATCCGACTTTATTCGTATTTTATAATCCACTTATTCCCAAATGTGATCAGAGGCAGCCCATAGTATTAAAGCACGTTTGGGACATAGCTGAAATAGAAAAAAGACAAAGGCAGTAAGAGCCATATTGTGTTTATTACTTAGCGTAACACCATTCTGAATGATTCCCTTCTAAGCATTTCTGGAATCTGGTGTCTTTCTAATTTCCCCTTTAAAAAATAGCCTTGAATATAGTTCAGTATTGTACTGTTTCTCAAAATATAGCCAAGACTAGTCTCCTGATGATTATAAAATGTAATTGTAGCAAAGTGTATCTTTAAATGATTTCAAAAGGTCAGTAGGTTCTTGGTGTACCATTTCCCACTTTATTGCATTTGGGTAGAATCATCTGGGATTTTTTTCTCACTGCTGAGGATTGAATCCAGAGCTACATCTCCAGCTCTTTTTTATGTTTTATTTTAAGACAGACATTTGCTAATTTATTCTGTTGTCTAAGTTGGGCTCAAACTTTGGACCTGCCTGGCTCAGCCTCTCAAAGTGCTGGAATTACAGGCATATACCAACACACTGAGCTCCTTTAAGATCTTATATTTGAACTTTGTGGTTCTCAGGTTCTAAAATTTATAAATGTGATGCATTGGGTTAATTCACTACCATGGGCAATAGACTCTGACATTCTTTATGCCAGGGTAATATAGATCCAGTATCCCTTATCCAAAATGCCTGGGACTAGTCATGTTTCAGGTTTTGGATTTTTTAATATTTGCATTTACATGAAGTGATATCTGTGGATAGGACCTAAGTCTAAAAATGAAATTTGTGTATTGTATAACTTGTCCATATAGCCTAAAAGTAATTTTATACAATATTTTTAGCACACTTGCATTTTGATTGCACCCTGTCACATGATTTTGGGTGCGAAATTTTCCATGAGGTGTCGTTCAGTGCTCAAAAAGTCTTCAATTTTGGGGCAGTGGAGATGGCTCAGTGAAATAAGCACTTCCCTGGAAAGCGCAGGTCCTGAGTTCAATCCCCAGTTCTGCCAAAAAAAGAAAAAGAAAAAAAGTCTTCAATTTTGATCATTTTGGATTTCAAATTTTGGATTAAAGGGGCACAGCCTATATCACATAGTTCACAAGGATGACATTGTGATCATTTATTTGTTTAGTGGTGTCCTCAGTATTTCCTGTATGCCAGCCCCTCATGTGGGCACTACAGGAAGCAAGCTGATCCAAGACGCTCGTACACATCCTGCAGTCATACTTACGGGGAATGGCTGAGAGTCAGAGGACTGTGAGCTAGTGTTGCATGAGCCTGCGTGGTGTAGCCTATGGATATTTGGGAAGGTACAGGTCAAAGTCTGAAATGGCCCAAAAGAGCCACAGAAGGAAGGAGGAAGTGAGTATTTTTTTAAGCACTTGAATGGAAACTCTGATGGTTAGGTGGAAGATACAGTCAAGGAATAGCTGTATATTATCCAGGTTTCTTTCTTTTCTTTTTTTATTCATCATCATTTCAGATAGAAATGTTTAAGGGAAACAACAGGGAAGGGCTGCCAGGAACATAGCAATTTGGTTTACCAAGATCATTATATTTAGTACTTTAATGCCTAGCTTTTGAGGTGGGGGTGAAGGGTGTTGAATTTAAGAAAAAGTAAACAGTTTTTCTTAATTACATCATACCATGAGACTTGGTGTGCAAACTTCAAACAAAAATAATACAGCCTTTTCACCATTGCTGGAACATTGGTTATTAAATAGAATCAATTGTCTGAGTGGCTATGATTGGGAGTTATCACAGATAAAAAATGCTAAACTTTTGAGATGAGCAGGAAACTCTACATGGACTTCCTAGCTAATAATATCAAGGAGGTAGTCTGTTATGTAATATAGTATTTATTACTTCTTTAGGAAGACAAATGATCTTTTCTGCTTGTATAATGTATTATAGTTTTGAAATTCACATATTTTCTGCTGTATTTTATATAATAATAACCCAATAAAATACTGTTATAATTTGACATGTTGAACAAACATTGTCTCCTTGAAGAAATAAACTTTGAATAAATTACTTTAGCTGTCAAGGCCCTCAGTGGCAGTAGGTAGCTCATTTCCAACACTTGAGATCTATTTCTCCCCTTAAGAAAACATTCTTTTTTTTTCTTTCTTTCTTCATTGCTTTGTTATTTCTTTTTTAAAGCACAAAAATAATTTAAAAAACATTATAAGCAGTACAGAATTTCACTAAATAAAATGATAGGAATTCAACAACAGTTTTTATATTGCATATTGTTGTCTTCACAGTTTTTCAGATTAACAGATACAAGCCTGCAAAATTGGTCACAAATATTAAAAGGAAGAAAAAATAATGTAAGCATTAACTGTTCCTTTCTACAGACCAGTAGAAATCAGCAATACTTGGGGCCAGGGAGATGGCTAAGTGGAATAAGTGCTTCCTTGGCAAGCACAAGGACCTAAGTTCAATTCCTGGTTCTGAAAAAGAAAAAGAAAAAGAAATCAGCAGTGCAAACATTTGTATAGTTTCATTTGATTTGGGTAGATTGGATGGGAAAGGGTATAATATAACAAGTTTCATGGAAAGAAGGAGCTACCATTTTGCTCATAGCTCTGGACAAGAGAGTCCCTCCCTACTTTGGGGTCCTGGCTTTGAGAAGGTGCCACACTAAGAAGGTCCCTCGCCGTGGGTGAAGTGTCTTTCTGGCTGAAGGATTGTACTTGTGCCTCCCTCTAAAACATAGGTTGTATCCCCATCACTGAAAACTTCCTTTCCAAACTTGTATGGAGTCCAGTTCTAGGAGCCATGAGTTTTCTTGCCCACCCGATCCCTTTACTGTCCTGAGGGAAGACTGTGTCTGGCTGTTGGTGTGGAGGTGGTGATGCAGAAGCAGGGCAAGGGGGTGGGTTGAAGCGAGGCTGGCTCTCAGAGATATTTCTGACTCCTTGGGGTCAGAATTCTGAATTGAGACTTGGCTTTCTGGGCAGGAGTGAAGTATATGTGCTAGGGAAGAATAAAATGTATTTGATTTCCTAGATTGTGCCCTGATTTACAGCTTCTAATGATAAATGACTGGACTCTGTTTGTGTTCTTGTCTCACACCCTGCAGAGCAGGAGTGGGATTATGTGACAGATTTTTACAAATACAGAAAATCCTGGGCCCTATGGCCAACACTAAAAAAAAATGTGGACAGTGCATAATCATTAAGATGTACTTGGAAGAATAAATATTATATAGTATCAAACAAAGTCTTTCAGAATTGCAAACTTTCAAGTTCATTACAAAATTGAAAATATTTAGTAAATAATTGAAAATCTTAAGTTAGCTTTTTTCTGCTAATTGTTGACAGTGGCTTATTTTACAGCCATCTCTCCTCCCCGAGTGTTCTGTTGGCAGAAAGTTCTTATGCAGGGTGTGTGTACACAAGCTAACCATTGCATGTGTGTGTAATATGTACAGGTCCACATGGGTCTCAGTGGTATGTGTGTGTTACTATTTGTGGGCATGAGCCATGGTCCAGTATGAAAGGTGGTCTTTTGGTGAGCTTAAGAAATGTAGAATAAAGTTTGAGCTACTTTTAAGCTTAACTTTGTGTAAAATTTATTTGAAGTACTTAATATGTAAAAAATACTGGTCTTAATTTGTTATACCAGCCTACAGATGTTTAATGTGATTTTTAAATTTTAAGATTTAAAAAAAATTTTCTCCAGATTTTTTTTTTTTGGTTAACAGTAGATAAGTGGGGAAGCAAGTTGGATATGATTGTATATTTTATTTGGGAACTCATGTTCTCTACAGACAGTCATGATCTTTTTTGTCTAATTTTGTTAAAGAGAATAACAGAGAAAGCAAAAAACTAAAAATAATACAGGATTTCAAAATAAAATGATAGGAAATTAACAATGGTTGTTATATAACATATTGTTATCCTCAAAGTAGTTGCTCAGCTTACGAGATATGAGGATGCAAGATTGGTCAAACAATTAAGCATTAAATATTCCTTTCAATGAACCAATAGAAATTAATAGTACAATTATCTTAGGAATCTTGTTCTCTTTTCTTTTTATGTATTGTAAGTAGCCTTGCTCATGTTTAGTGACTATAAGGAAGAAATGCTGGAATGCAGATGCCTTATCCAGGCATCTGAAACAAAATTTAAAAAATGAAAAGTTAAAAACAGAAATGAAAAAGAAAGTTCTAGAGAAGACAGATGTGTTTTGATTTGATAAAAACCAGGGTTGGTACACAAGTGAGCACTTGGCATTAAGAAATTGAAAGGTAAGTGATTATGACAGTCTGCTAGAGCTGTGAGCAACACTCTGACCACTACCTTGAAAGAAATTATTTTCTTTTTGTCCTTGATCATGACTGTAATTTAAGAAAAAAGGGCTGTTTTCTTCCTGTGTTATCTTCTTTTCATCCTGGCTACAAAAAGCACTTTTTGAAATAAGCCTTTTCGGGCCGATGTCTGTAATCTCATTGGGATTTTAATTGCATTCATGCTCCAACATTGAGTGCATTTCCTTTCAGATCCCAAGGTATACTGATGTCCCAGTTGTGGTTCCGACCTTCAGATGGCTTAAAGACTTGATGAAGCAGACAGGTGTGTGCTCACACTCAGGTGTCCAATTATTACTAGTGAAGCAACCAGCTAGGCCTGGAGGCTGTCTATTGTGAAGGGTAGGAAAAGGGACCAGAGGTGACATTTTTCAACAGTTGCAGTGAAACCCACATTTTCTCCCTGATTTCCTTTCTCCTTTTCTTTTCCATACTGTCTTTTCTCTTTACTTCCCTCCTTTATCTGCACTGAATATTTCTACAGATACAGATATCCCTAAATAAGAATATACCAATATGACACACCTACAAGTATATGGTTGATGAAACATATGAAATATTAAGCACATCAAGGTGCCAACTGAGCAGCACAGAGCCTGCCTGGGAAGCACAAGGTCCTGAGTTCAGTTCCTGGCACAAAAAAATACAGCAATAATCTGTACCATTTCTTCAAGCACCATTTTAAGCCCTTAATCTTATAATATTTCTGTTGAATAGAGACTCCGGTCTCCCTTTGTAGGATGACAAAATTACACTATGAGAGAATAGGCAATTTTCTTAAGATAACATGGCAATAAGTAGGAGTGCCAGAAATCCAACCCAGGTAGTTTGCTTCCAGACACTATGTCCTTCACTATTGCCATCACTGGGCTCTCCTGCTAGCAGCATGGCAACATGCATCAATGCGAATAGAATAGCGAGAGGTTATAAGGAAAAAATGGGAACTGTGGATGGTGGTGTTTAGTGGGCAATGCAGAAACTATTCTAGATACTTGAAGCACAGTACATTAAGTGCAGACAATTGGTTCCAAAGTGGAGACAAGCAAAAGGAGCAAGGGAGATGCAGTTATTCAGAATTCAGTAATTACAGAAGTCTACTACTATGGTAAAGGCTGATGCAGCAGAACGGAGGCAAGCAAGTGATGTAAAGCCCAGAGCCTTCAGTCAGTTCTGAAGCTGCTGCTGCTAAGCGGGGCTTCAAGAGACATGGTCTTGCCCATATTGTTGTAGTCTTTGCTCACCTGCAGCTTTATGCCTCTATTGATGTCAGATTTGCTGCTCCTATCATAAGAGCCCCCACTTGCCTACCCAGGAGGAGTACACACATTTAAACCAGGCATCTGTGTTCCTCCTGTTGCCTAATCTCCCACCAGGGCCTCCTACTGACAGAATCTAGCAGGAACTGGCCAGCAAAGGGAGCCTGGGAAAGGTTCTGTGAGCTTCCAGCTGCCTACCACATATTGCCTATGCTAGACAGTCAGCGTGGGCTGAGAGCCAAAGCATATCCTACATGCTTGGTGTTGCCCAGGGAAATGGGGCTACAGGAAAGAAAAATCTTGCTTCATTGATTACAGATATATTTAAGATGTACCACAATGCTATGTACCATAAAGAAAGCACGGTGCCATAAAATTGTGCTATACCATCAGCTATGAGGTATAACCTAAAATTTTAGAGATGCTGAAACTTGAGAAAAGTTTAAAAATTGATGATAGATTAAGATGATGAGTTGAGAGTAAATGCCCTCAACTTATATGTGGTCTAATTGGGGCAACCTTCTGCAGAGACTTAAAATATATGATAGTCAATCTTGGGATCTTGGTAAGAAGAAGGTTGCGGGAAATTCTTCCCAAAGAGGCAAAATTTGAGCTAAATCTTCAAAGGTGAATCTGAGTTTCTCAACAAAATGGTTTCCAGGCAAAAGGAGAAATCCTTTGAACAGGTCCAAAGGCTGGGTGAAGCCTAGTGAATCTGGGAATGTGAAGGGGCTCAGAATACCTGATGTGTAGGGTGAGTCCGGAGGACTGCATGGGTTGTGTGATGAAGCAGTTTCATGTGAAGCATTTTGACATTTTCCCTAAAAGCTGACAGCAGCCATTAAAGGATTTAAAGCAGCATCAAAAGTTTATTTGAAATTTGACTCAGGACTGCAGTTCAGTTGGTTCCTACTGATGTGGCTACAGCTGCTGTTATGTATTGAGGTACCTTCTGTGCCCCTTGCTCTTTTATCCACTCCAGCCCCTCTCTTGGGACTCTCCAGATCCAATAACTAAGAAGTACTGCTCAGCACAGTAAAGGTCACTGAAATGGCCCTAGGTCCCTGTTGTGTTAGCCAGCTTCCCATTACTATAACAAAATGTCTAAGATAATCAACTTAAAAGAAGGAAAGTTTACTTTAGCTCAGTTTTGAGATTTTCAGGCTATGAGCAATTTACTTTGTGCCTGTCATAAGGCAGTACACCATGTTGGGGAAAACATTGTGAAACCATTTACCTCACAGTTGGGATTTTAAAAAGAGACAACACCAGGTACCTCCAATCCCCCTCAAGGTCATGCCTTCAGTGATCTGGAGACCTCCCAATAGGCTATGCTCTTAAAGGTGCCACCATCTCCCATTAGTGCTGTGGGCTGAAACCAAGCCATCAACACATGGCCTTTGAGGTACACTTAAACAGAGCAGAGCACCCGATCAGTGCCAGGCATACTGATTGTTAAGTGTTTTGGATGTTATCACTGGTCTTATTGCATCAGTTTAATGTTTAGTTTTGTTGGTTCTGTAGTTCATTTTACCACACTGTAAAGAGATTTAATGGCTGCGCTGTTCTAAGCCATCAGTTCCCAAAATGTAGTCTCCAGACCAGCAGCATCAGAAACTAAGGCTGAAGCCCAGCAGTCTGTGTTTTAAGCATCCCTCTGGGAGACTCTGGTATCCAGACAAGTTGAAGAACCACTTCTCTGAGCCTCTTGCGTCCATAAACATCTGAGTACTTCTTAGACAGCTGGCTCTTAATGCAAGGCATTAGCATAGGTTGTTAGCAGTCTGGCTGCAGGATCAGAGTGGATCTGATCAGAGAGGATACAGCAAGTGAACACTATTTGGGTGAGTAGTTATTACATTCTAAAGTGTTATGTAGTGGAATTCTTTGGAAACACATTTAGAACTGCTTTTGTTGTGTTTTTAATTTTTTAAGTGTCACTTATTTTTTATTTTATTTTTAACTCAATTTTATTTTATTTTGAAGAGGCAAAACAAATGGAAGCAGAGACAGAAACAGTAACATACAACAATATATATGTTACACATTTTCAAAACAGGAATAGCTAACAATGGTTGTTCTATTTATTTTTATCAAATCTGTTGCTCAAATTAAAATAGTTATGCAAGATTGAACAAATAATTGAATATTCATGCTTGCTTTAAAAAATCATAATATTTTTCTTTGCCTTTTTAAAATACTTATTTTAAAGACAGTATAATAAGTGATAAGACATTAGAAAAAGTATATATTTAGAAGACCAAATTGCAAGGTATTCAACCATGGTGTGATTTTAATTTTTAAATATTTTATGTTTGACATCTTGGGGCTTTGCAGACCCAGGGAGGGATAACTTTTCCAACTTAGCTAATTCTTAGAGATAGTAAATAACTTTGATACCTTTGTTGTACAAACAAACTAATCTAGCTCTATATCCCTGCCTTCCTTTTTTCTTTTTTTTGCCATAATTTTATTGAGAAACAAACAGCAATGAGACAGTTTCAAATCAAATTAGTAGGACAGTTTCAATAATTGATACATTGCATATTGTTTTCTTAGTGGTTACGTGCTGTACAAGGTGCAGACATGACATTCTATTTACATACACTATTAGAACAGATCCCTCTATTCATTGAATTAAGAGAATGTAGCTGTATATCTGAACTATTTTGAATATACAGATACAAAATGGTTTTGAGACCAGGTGTCACAGTGTAGCCCAGGCTGGCCTTTCACTCTCAGTGCCCCACCTGCCTCAGCCTTCCAAGTGCTGGGCCTATAGGCACATACTCCATGCACAGCTCAGCTGCCTCATTTTACCTAGCCCTACTTTCCAGGACATTGTCCTGGGCTTTTGATCACCCAAAGGCAAGCTAGAGAACACTGTATACCATACTTATAGAACACAGCCCAATGAAGTTCTTCAGACTATCCCATCCTAAACCTGTTCAGCTGCCCATTCATTTCCTTGAGAACTGTAACAAGGCTTTTGCCTATAGTTTCCCCTCACCTCTTCTTCTGGTGCTCACTCCACCCTGGTGCATTGCCATGTGTCCCTGTGTTGCATGATGTGCTGTTTCTCCTTGGAAACTGTAATAAAGTCCTTTGTGAAAGGCTTGCTCCATGTATGTCATCTTAATATACCATATTAAAACAAATCCCAAGTACATTTTGAAACAGGAAACAATTGAGTTTTAGCACAGCCTTGTCATTCACCTATAGTATGACCTTGGGGTTGCTAATTGTTCTCAGCCAGTTTTAGTGTCCTTATCTGTAGAACAGGGCAAAAGGTATATGAATCATAGGACTGATGATGATGCACACAAAGTGAGCAGACACCGTGGAGAGAGCTATATGGCCGAGCAGGAAGATCAAAGAATAAAATCCCCCATTGACTAAAAAAATGAACAATTACAATATGTGGATAGATGGTCTTTCAGATTTGTGTATCCTTTTTAATGTTCAATGACTGGAAACAACAAATCAGGAAGTATTTCACACATGGCTGTTGTTGTTGTTGAATCTTCTGTCTCCCTATTAATTGATGGCTGTTATCCCTGTTAAGGAAATAAAACCTGGTGAACAAGAGGATGAAAGCAAGCACAGCTTATCACTTTTCTTCTGCTCAGGTGACATTTTGACATGCTACAACCACCTTCATTAATTGCCTGATAATCAGACTTACCAGTAGCATAGGAAAGAGGCAAAAGTTTGGAATTTGAAACTTTTCTTGCTTTAAGGGAAACATATAGGGCCGGGGAGACAGCTCAGTAGAATAAGTACTTGGCTGGCAAGCACAAGGGTCTGAGTTCAATCCCCAGTTCCACCAAAACAAACAAAAAACCCAAGAGAAACATAGCCCTGTGACCTTCAGCAAATCATTTAATATTTCCAAACTTCAGTTTCCTTATCTGTAAAAGAAGATAAGAAAGATGCTTTTATAAGATCAGATACATTGTAAGTACTGTGTTTCATTGGTGGATGGTCTCGGATTTGAACCCTACAAGAAAGCCACACAACAAGCCGTAGATTGAGTCTTCCACCAGTATAACTCTTCCTGACTCTTCTGCCCTTCCTCCCATCTCTTGCCAGTGGCTCAATGAAAACATTTTTAGGATTTGAACCATTTCCTTTTTTCACACTAAAATTATTACCCACATGAGATTTTATTGCTTGAAACAAGATCCTGCACATCCAAATAGTGACCTGATGCAGTCACATCTGGCACAAAGGTCCATGTCAGCTGTCATCAGAGCCAGTTGGCAGCTTGGATAAGTTGCTGAAGTTGCTGAATAAGTTATGTCAGGACAAATAACCCTACCTATGAGTACTCCAGAAAGATTGACGAGTGTCCTGGCAAGTCCTATCTTGAAGGGGGGTTTGCCCTTTCTAGAAGCCTTCCTTTCAGCCCTTAAACTGCTGACCATTCTTGCAGGTCTTTCCACTGGATGTCATCCCAACACACCCACAACTCAGCTTCCTGTTTCTCTGGATGCTTACTGCCTTTATGATTAGCTGAGTGCACTTAGGTGGGTTCCATGGTCTAGTTTCTATGGTTTTCACACTGGAGTCCACCATGGTGTCCTAGTTTCTCCTTACAAGATTTCACAAAGGGCCAGTTGCCTTTGAAGTTCACAAGAACTTCTGTTCATTCACAGATTGATTCATGTTAAGGCTCAAGATGGGCCTGGATGTTCTTAATAGAAGCAATCGAGTGGGTGCGGATGAGACTTTCAGCAGATTTATTTGCAGAATGTCTTTTCATTTAACTTATTGTCACAGTTCTAGAGAAGTCGTAATTTTTTTTTTTTTTTTGGAAAACTTCCTACCATTTTCCCCTAGAATAATGACTTAAAATAAAACCAAACTCTTAAACAGTAAATAATGTGCTGTAGTTTTGCTATTTATACTTCAAGCAAAGATGCATTCAACAATTTCCCTGATAACTGTGGTTTCAATTTCAAGAATAGCAAATCAATTTGGAGTTGCCTTTCAGTGTGGGCGGAAGTTTTGCTTGGTGTCTATGCACCATGTGGTTGGAGTGCAGAGGTAGTGTCTTTTACTTCTCACCAGGGGTCAGTAAACTTTTTTTTGTAAAGGGTCAGAGAGTAAACATCCTAAACTTCACAGGCCAAAATGTCTGTGTTGCAAAACTAAACTTTGCCTTTGTAGCGTGATGGCAATCATAGACAATCTGCAAATTGAGCAGGCATAATTCTTCCCAAGAAAACTTTATTTACAAATGGGTGTAGTGGTGCACATTTCTAATCCCAGTACTCTGGGAAGCTAAGGCAGGAAGATTGAAGGTTTGAGTCTAGCCCAGACAGTTTAGGTATATGCTATCTAAAAATAAAAAAAAGAGTGGGGATATAGCCCAGCACTGTAAAAGCCTTGGGTTCATCTCCAGTACTAGAAAGCAAAGACAAAAGAGAAATAAAACAACATAAAGCTACTTGCAAAAGCTGCATGTAGTATGGAGGTGCATGCTGGTAATCTCAGCTACTCATGAAGCTGAAGAGAGAGGATTATGAGTTCAAGATCCTGTCTCACAACAAAACAGAACAAAACTAACCCCACGGTATGCTTTATTTATAACAGCATGCAGTGGGCCACATTTGGCCCACACTTGTGTCCTCTTTGGCAGTTGTCTCTTTTAGTCTTTTGTGAACACTCATTTTTCTGTGCCTTGAAACTATTTTGCCCTAAAGGTTTTTTTCCTGTGCTTATTTTTAAGTGCATTTTATTTTGAGTGCAAGATAATCACCATTTCCCAAAAGGGTGAAGAATTAATGCAGGAAATGGCACCAAATGAAAAATGCATGTTATCAGAATGATATATCCACACCCTTCCCTCTAGCAATCCTTACCATTCTCATCTTCCTTTATTTCTCTGATGAACAAAAGAAACCTTCATTACATGGTATAAATGAACTATTTATTTTTAACACCCTGAAAATGTTTATTCTAGGGATGTGTTTTCATTGTTCAAGCAATATGTTTTTTTTGCATATCTTAGTCTGGAATGGAATGCATCAGAGTTTTCCTATTATAATTATTAGAAATCTCTTGGTTTAATACCTTTCCGCTCTGCAGTGGAATGCTCAGGGATGAATTTCTGCCTGTCAGTGATGGTTAGGTAGAACTAATTTAAGGCGAGCCCCAAACTGCCTTTTTTTCTGGGGTGGGGGACAGTCCAAGGCAGGTGAAGTTTACTTTAACTGGAAACCCACTCCATGTTTGTTATGACCCTGAACAATGTGTGAGCAGATTTGGAGAAGGAAATAGGGAAGGAGTGGGCCCTCACATTATGTTTTGGTAGCTGTCCCCACCCCTGTGCACAGGAAGCTTTAGGAAGCTGATGACATACATTGTGATCCCATCTCCCCATCTCTGTGTCTGGTTTTCCCACACCACCTGAGGACACTGTTTGGTTTCAGTGTCCTCATTTGTAAAACAGTTAAAAATGCTCTTGGTACCAAATAGTTATGTTTACCATGAAGTTAAAAATGAAATGTCATGCCTATGTGGAGCTGTCATTATCAGTTGAGACTTGTGACTCCATAGGCACTGGTGTCTTGTTCTGTCATATGTTTATTTTATTTTTTTGACACTTTCTACGAAGTTCAGGCTAGCTTTGAACTCACTGTGTAGTCCAGGTTGGCCTTAAACTTACAGCAATGCTCCTCCTGCCTCAGCCTCCTGGGTGCTGTGTTCCAGGCATGCATCACCACATCTGGTATGCATTGGTGTCTGAGGTTTCTAAGCTGCTTTTCTTAAAAAAAAAAAAAAACTTCTAGATAGGCTCTTGCTGTGTAGTCCAGGCTGGCCTTGAACTCACTATGGAGACGAGGCTCCCCTCAGACTGTTGGTAAATCCTCCTGCCTCAGCCCCCCAAGGGATAGCATTGTAGGCATGCAGCTATGCTGGGCTTTTTTTCTGAAGTGCTTTTTAAAAGCAACTGGCTAGAGCTTATTTGGATGATTTCATTGCTCTTATTTCCCTGTTTACTGAAATGAGCCAGAAACTGTTGTTGTTGGGGCTGTGGTACTGAATGTGACAGATATGGTCCTTGGTGTCCTGGAGCTCACAGTCCGAGATGTATTACTGGGTCAAGGCTGAACACTCCTGGGGCAATTCCACGCCAGGGGCAAAAGCACTCCTAGGATGTGTCACTGAATAACAGCAATGAAATAGCAACTGTCAGTGAGCACAGAAGAGGTACAATGTAATATGATGTCAAAATTTAACAGAGCCTGGGCTGGCCAAATAGCTCAGTGGATTAAAACTCCTGCAAGAAGGCGCAGGGTCCCAGGTGTTTGATCCCTGGCCTACTGTGCCAGCCCTGCCCTGGGACATGCTGAGATGGCAATTGTGACTGTGCATGGTGGCACGTGCCTGTAATCCCAGAATTTGGGAGGCTGTAAACATTAGAATCACTGTGAGTCCGATCTAAGAGTGAGACCCTGAATACTCTGTAGACCTTTCCCTAAAATACAGAAAAAAATACAAACAAAAAATATAATTTAGCAGAGCCTTATGTTTTTCTGACTGGGATAATATGAAATAAGCAGAAAGTAGGGTGGAATATGTTGGGAAAGAATCCAGCAAAATTGGGAAATGCTCATGCTATGGGCTTCAGGATGACCATGGTTTGCTAGAAAGGATATGTGGTCTTATGACACTGAGTTCCTCAGCACCTGCCAAGCCCTGGTGTGACTCCCCCAGCCATAGGCGCAAAGTTCCTTCTTCTGCTTTGTAGAAGCAGCTGCACTCCCACAACCTTGTGACTTTCAGAAACACAGGATCAGGGAGGGAGCAATTGTGAATTCATGGTATCTAGATCACGAAATAAAATCTTTGGCATTCAGTAGCCTTGGAGTGTTAGTTGCCCTTCCTCAGAAAGAAAGTAGATTTTCATAACCAAAATTGTTATAATTTAAAAAATCAAAGGTCCAGTCAGTCATTCATCAGTTTCCTCTATGAAACTAAATACCTTCGAATTCACGCTGGGGCATCTGGTGAAATAGCCACTTTACAGAGATGCAAAAGCCTACTATCCACTATCCGGTGGCTGCCTCCAGGGAACCAGAGCACAAAATACCCAGGTGCCATTTTCATCAAAGCATGCAGGGCAGAAGCCTTTGCCATCTCTTTTGTGGTTGCTAATAAGCTTAATTCATATACTTGACTGTCTTTTGAACAATTCTTAGCACCGCAAAGAGGAAGTGCTTGTTCTTCCTTTAAAAAAGTTCAATCCAAACCATCAGCCTCTGTAGGTTGTCTTAATTGCTACTTTGCACTGCACTGGCCTGTGACTCTGATTTTTGGCACATGCTATCATACACAAAGTTCCTAAAATAAAATGCTCCAGGATATCCTAGGAGCTGTTAGAAGGCTTTAAAAAGGGACTCACACACTGCAAGAATATGATGAGGACAATTCGGGCAGGCAGCATGGTTATTGCAGCAGAATTACATAATTAACTGAGATCTTGAAGTGGGTTGGGGGAGTCCTTGCCACCTAACTTATCATGGTTGGGGGGAGGCCGGTGAGAATTCTGTTTTGATAAAGACAATTGTTTTCTCCTCCCCAAGAGACTATACATTTAAATAGCTAAAACATCTGTTCAGCAACATAGTAAAACATGTATGCTCGGAACGCTTGAGAGAAGAGCCTGCCAAATGATCGCTTGAGAGGGACTTTGCTGAAGGAGAGCACCAAGATAAAGCAACAACTGCTGTTTGTTTTGTCTAGTCAGGGGAAAAGCCAAGGCAACCAGTATTTTGAATTTCTTTTATTTCATTTGTAGGGGATTATTTGAGAAAGGGTGGTGAGGGAGGTTTCCTGACAGGAAATTTCTTAAGCTGTCCACTGGTAGAAGAGCAGGAGAGCCTTGGATGTCAACACCTACCAAACTCTTGGGACCATCTAGCAAAGCAAGAAAAGTGACTTTCCTCCTAAGAGGTCTCTTCAACCCTTCTGATGGAAGCAGAATCGGGGAGCAGCATGGAGCCCGGAAAGGGGACCAACAGAGGCACTCGAATTGCCTTGGCTGTGTTCATTGGTGGCACCCTCGTGCTGGGTACAATCCTCTTTCTAGGTAAGTCGAGCCCTGGAGACAGGGGACCAGACATGTGCTTAGATACTGCCTAGTGCTTTACTCCAGCAAAGCTTGTCCTAATGCAGGTGTACGTATTGCTGTTTACTTATGTTTGTAGGTGGTGCATCTTCAGTTTCTGTCACATATGTAAATGAGAAAAGCAGCTTTTCTTTACTACCAAATGTATAGTCCAGATGGCAGCGTAGGTACGAAGAAGTGCTGAGTGGCTCCCAGATCGAGTTGTACTGAGCAGAACAATTTCATGTATTACATTTCACAAATTGAGTGCTTGTGAATTCATAGGGAGAAGCTTCATTTGTTTTGTGAGGAAAGACTTTACATCGTGATCAAAACCATGCCAGATTTTCTTTTCCTTTGGCTTTTGCTGATGTTTGCCTGAATGTACCACCACATTTAATTCACGAAGTACAAATCCGCCCTTTAAAACGCACTTTTAATTGTTTTCTTCAAGTACTTCCTAATCCAGTGACTCTGGTGGGATGCAATGCTAACTCTGCCTTCCTAATAGATTTAAAATTGAATATGGAGAAAAACAAAGGTTTTTCTCCAGAGATTTGAAAGGTATTATGATTCAATTATTTTAATGACTCACAGTGAGAACAGTGTGCTCAGAGATCTATGTGATGAAAAAAGTGTATCCCTAGGAAAAAGAATCAAGTGTCCTGGAAGAGGGTGAAGGATGATCTTACATCTTCAGCTTTCAGAACCCTCGGCTATTAGCTGTTTTCTCATACAATCCATAGTATTTCATCAGTTTGAAAGTTACTTAAGAGCAAGCCTTTTGCTTAGGAGATTGTAGGTGCACTTTGAAATGCAGCAGGCCTGGAAAAATTCCTTGGCATATGCAGGATGGAGGAGACCATGTTTATTTTGGCAGGGACAAACTAGTAATTAAACTTTAAAAGAGTTAGGGTTGTGTGGTTGATCCCTCTGCTAAAATGAGCAGACCATCTTTCCATGTTTTATGTGGCTGAAGATTTAGGAAATTAGATGAGTTTATTGCTTTCTGGTGACGCTAAGCCTCCAGCTCCTGCACCTGAATTTGTGGCCCTTGAAAACTGTTAGGAAATTTTATTTTCAAAGCTTGGGCTTTGGAGGCATGCTTCTCATGCAGCTCAAGACTGGAGGAGCAATTCTATGGGCATGCCAAGGGACTACACATTACGTGAGAAGTGACTACAAGGTTAGGTCTTGCAAACACTTCCAGACTTAGAAGCCCAAATGATTATCATGCATGTAGAAGTATGCACTTTTTAAAATGATGTTACTTCACTTGAAGCTTTCCCCAAATAGCATATTTATGATCATTACATTCTGAGGTTGTGGAATATTTGCTGAAAGATTCTCCGTGGCAGCAAACCTTTATTCTTTGGGAGAAAATCATCCTTTGGTAATAATGCCAAACTTATTATTTGCTAGGCAAGTCCTCTAGCACTTGATGTACATTTCATCCTTCTATTACAGTTTGCTGGGTATTGCCTCATGAGACTACCTCCATTTGGAAGCACTGGACATGTAGCAACCCTTAATTTTGGTCAAAATCTTCAGCACTACTTCATGCTAATCACCTTCCCTACCCTCTCTTCATTGCCTGTCCCTTAGGCCCTGTTACCCACCTGGACTCTGCAGCTAGCAATGTGCTTGTCTGAAAATCTATCTCTAGGGATGTGCCAAGCAATATATTTCAGACAGTATTCTAGTCAAGGTCATCTCTTCAAGGTGCTTTCTGGTTCATTTGAGCAGCTCATTTTTCTGCCCGTTCAAATTCAAGCATACGTCTGTAATTTCTGGCATCCTTCTGTATCTCTTCTTTGTCTCTGAAGCGCTGGGATAATTTCTCTTCTGAACCTAAGTGGCTCCATAGTATGAATGATTGCCAGTGATTTGGGAGTGGGTTCAAAGAACACAGAGCACTGGAATTGAAGAGGGCAGATAGGACTCTGTGCCTATAACTAGTTTATTTGCAGGTGTCCTTTGTCCTCTGTCTCTTCTCCTCTTCCTCACAATCTGTTTCTCAGATGCTGTGCTCAGTAGACTATTTCTGACAAGATCAGACAGGGAGTACTCTGGACTCTATGGTGGACAATATGGTCTCAAGAACAGCCATAGGCAACATGTACACAAATGGGCAAGGCTGGAGGCCATAGGGTTTGATTTCTGGACATTGAAATTAGAATTTTATGTATTTTTTAGGTACGAAAAATGTCAAGGCAAGGCTATTCACAGAAACAAACAGTGAACTGATCTGGCCTGTGACCCTTCTGTCAGGCCATACTCTTTTCTTTTATTATTAATATTTTTTTGTCTTTTTCAGAGAGGGTCTCACTTATGTAATTCAGGCTGGCCTTAAGCTCACTTTGTAGCCCAGGCTGGTCTGGAACTTGGAGTGATCTTTCTACTTCAGCCTCCGTAGTGCTGGGATTACAGATGTGGGCCACCAGACCCAGCTATTCTCATACACTCAATTTTGCATGACTTTACTGTATTCTGAGGGCATAAATAAAAGGAAGAATTTAAACTTAAATTTTTAAGAGCTCCTAATCAACAAAAGTAACACTTAAAAGTTTTATATTAATGTATTTTTATTGTTTCTGTTTCACTTATTTATACCTTCACCTTTTGGGGACTTACTGATCCTTATTTAGTTTCATGATTATACAGTACCTCCCACCCATGGATATACTGTTCTTCCTTGAAGAGTCAAATTCACCTCTGTCCCAGTAAATTAAATTAAAAATTATCATTCTAGTACTTGTCAGATAAAGATAACTGATTTTAGCTCTGCTTCTTTAGAGGTTTTGTGTTAAGAATTATTTTTGGGGCTGGGGAGATGATTCAGTGGAGTAAGTGCTTCCATAGGAAGCGCAAGGGCCTGAGTTCAATCCCCGGTTCTGCAAAAAACAAAAAAGGAAGATATTTTTTATGAGAGAAGTAAATGTTTAACTGTTTCATTAACATTTTTCTAAAAAGTAAGACTAGTACCAAGAAAGTTATTGTCCAGACTAATAAGAATACCATGATCATGTGTAATAAATGGCACACATATTTTTCTATTGTAAAAATAACACATGCTCATTTAAGAACATTTGGTAAACATGCAAAAGTAGACTGAAGTGAAAAACTCCCTCCACTTTTCCACTGTGCAGGCACACTAAAATATTCTATACTAATCTTTATTCTGCTCAAATATACTTTCTCTAACTTTTTCAAGAAATTAAAACATACTTTTATGCTAAGAAACTTCTGTCTGAACAATGGGTCTGAGATAGTCTGTAGGCAGTTTTCTGGAATCTGTGGGGCAACCCAGGTGAAAAGGCTGCTTGGAGGATGGCAGCAGAGAAAAGAACAAAGCAAAATCAGTCTCCTCTTAGAATACGGGGGATAGGTAATAAAACATGCTGCACTGGCAGGTGACTGGTGTCTGCCATTTCCAGTGGAAACATAAACACTGCCAAGCTCTCTGGCTGTGTTTCTCTGCTGAGGGCAGCACTAAAGGCCTCTGTGCCCATTCAGCCACCACTCACCTGCTATGGGTTCATCACGTTGAGGCCACAACCACATCGTGAAACAGCTTCTTTTTCTGGCCACAGAGAAAATACTGTTTGTAATATTTTTGAAGTTTTAACTGATGTCTGCTAATGCCCAGGTGCTACCTGGAGGTCACACATAGTGCATCCTTGTGCATTTCTGCAGAAACCCATTTGGGTGATTTCACCAGGCACATGAGGAAATCAAGGCACTTCTGGGTGAAAAGTAAGAGCTATTTTGATTGTGCAGAATTTGGTTTGTTGTTTCTTCTTTGTGGTGTGGGGGATCAAACTCAGAGAAAGGCTTGGTTGTATGGTTTTGTGTGTGTGTGTGTGTGTGTGTGTGTGTGTGTGTGTGTACTGAGTGTAGAAGTAGCTGAAGTTGGGTTCTCAAAGCTACATACATCTGATGGCTAGGCAGGGCTTCATATGAGGGCAATGTCTGGGACCCCAAGCAGGCAGACAATAATCATTACCAGATGATTAAGTTACACAGAGTATATTTTTACCCTTCCTTTTCTCTTCTGGTCATATCTGTATGGCATTCAGATAAGATCCAGAACTCTAAATACCATACATGTTAGATTTCTCCTACACTGGATTTGCTCCAAGTGACATAGTTTAAAAGCTTAAAATTTTCCATCTCCTAGATGGTGACATAGTTGTGAAGTGTGGAAACATGAGACTTGCACTTCTGATAATTGGAGATGGGAGAAACTTGAAAGACCATATAACCCAGCACATTGGTGTCAGCTGCAGGTTGATAAAACACAGATATCTAATTAGCAGTGTAACTCAGAGGCAGAGCCTGTTTAGCATTGGTGAGGGTCTGGGTTCAATGTGCAGCACACCATCACCATCACCACCAAAACAGAAAAATAAACCCAAAAAAACACAGATGGTTACCTCTCTACCCATATTTCTGAGTCAAAAGATCAGAGTAAGGCTGAAAATATGCATCTCTAATAAGCCCCCAGGTGCTGTTGCTGTGGTTCTTGGGACCAGACTCCCAGAAGCCCTGGTCTAGCTATATGCACTTGTCTTATGAGAGAACTGATTTTCACAACCAAGAGTCTTACCAAGGCTGCTGAGCAACTTGGTTTTTGATGACTGTGTCAATTCTGATGAAGATAAACTGATATCAAACATCTTGCATATTTGGTTGATGACAGTTTACCTGATGGTGGTCTGCTGCAAGTTGGTCATTTATTTTTATCTGTTTTTTTTTTTTTTTTCAGTGACTCAAGGTTTCTTAAGCTTCCAAGCTAAACAGGAATACTGCCTGAAACCAGAATGCATTGAAGCCGGTAAGTTCATTTTCCACCCTGTGTCAAGTTATAATTATGGTACCTTAGAGAGTGGAAGAGAAAACAGGTGGTATTTTTAGTATTCTGTTTGCTTGAGGTTTTTCAAGTATGAAATGCAATTTTGAAGAAATTTTAAGTCTACTTTAAATTTTGGTGTGAAGTAATGGAGTTTAGTTTTCTTGTTTTATTTTTCCTTGCAAAAAATTGTCTGTGAAATATTTCAAGCCTCATGATAAGGAACTCAGGAAGGGGACTGAAAGACTGTATGACCTCTTTTAGGACCCACAGGCAGACACCATTGGCCTCCTATGGCTGAGCTTGCTGTCACCTTACACGATCTTGGAGTATCTTCTAGTTAGTTGATCTAACTTGTTTGTTTCTAAGCAGAGATCCTTTGTAAGTTTATGGTTCTTCTGCCTCTTGGAATCCCTTTGGGTCCTCCTCCTCTTCATGCTCACTCTCAGCATTTTCTTTCTATTCCCCTTTTAAGTCCAACTTCTCTTGAGCTGACCAGACCATGTATTTGTGGGTGCACCAAAGTGAAGTTTCACATTTGAAGTTGCCTTAGATTTCTTATAGCTTCCTTCCCTACACCATAAATCAGTGTCCCCACTTGGCCCCTTATGATATTTCTCCCGGTACCATGGTCCACACTAAGTCTTTGTTCTTTTCTCATAACACCAGACTAACTAGAATCTGGTAAATAAACCATCTCAACTCTGGCTAGTGATTTGTTTTCTTCTGGAGTGAGTGATGTACAAAGTCTTTTCCTTGCTTTGAGCAGTTGACCTGGAGCCTTTTGCAGTGAAGAAAGGATGTGGTAGAGCAGATGAGGGACCAAGTGACACAGAAACCAAGTTCTAAATTTCATGTCATCTAGTACCTTTGCTGTGTACAGATTCTTGCAAATATAAAACATTGAGAATTTTTAACTCATAAATATTCCATTGTGTGTGGCTAACTTTTTGTAAGGAAGGTTATTTCTGAAATTTCATTTGTTAGAAATCATAGCAATGCTAGAGTCTAACTTGTGAGTTTGTAGCCAGACTTTTGATGATGTCATTTTCTGCCAGCTAACATGTTTTGCCTTGATGTTTCATTTTTAATCTTCTCATTGATGAATGGCTTTCTAGTGTTAATATATACTGATTGTGCTGTTTCCATTAAGGCTCACCAAGGTCACAGTCCTCTTGAGTGCAATATAAGCCTCAGTATCCCAGAAGTGGGTGGAACAGCTGCTGAACACACATAGCAGGAGAATTGTGGCCAAACCAGAGCCTTACACAAGTGCTTAGGTGTGTGTGTGTGTGTGTGTGTGTGTGTGTGTGTGTGTGTTCTAGGTACAGGTGCATTTTTAGGAAGTTCAGGAGAAGGAATTGTTTGATTACTTTCTGTCTCATTTTTTCCTTTCCTTTCCTTTCCTTTCCTTTCCTTTCCTTTCCTTTCCTTTCCTTTCCTTTCCTTTCCTTTCCTTTCCTTTCCTTTCCTTTCCTTTCCTT
>PVKA01000024.1:196311-222514 GCA_004027165.1 Ctenomys sociabilis | reverse complement strand
CATGATCCTAGACTAAATACATAACCATCCTAAGTTGTAGATTCACTATCTGTAAAATGGCAATAATAGTTTTTAAACACCTTATTAAATATGTAAATAAAAGAAAATAATGACAGTAGTAACTGAAGTGCACAATGCCCAATATAAGAAAATTTGGCAACTTGCATTTGACCAGGCCGAGTCTGATTGCAGTTCCTTTGATGGCAAACCAAAATCTTGTGTGAGGCCATTTTAGAGTTTATTGATATCAGGATTATGTGTGTTTTTGTCCCTATAAAATATGAATATGCTTGCTTCAGGGGACCACTCCTGACATTGCTGAAATAGTACATCATCTGTGGTTATACATTATTTCTTTTCCAAACTCTGAAAATCTATAACTCTGAAAATATACCCTCAGGGTTTCAGATGTATTTATGGAATTATAATAGCAAAAAAATACCAAATATTTTTATGTTCCCAGAAATAGCTAAATTTATACATATAGGATATTTACTTAAGTTTGAGTTATATAGTAATGACTACCTCTTTTTGGTATAAACATGTCTCATGCAATAATTCATACATACTTATAGAAAATGGTTTATCTTAAATTCAGATTTCTCTGTGCATCCTGTATTTTATCTACATTTATATAGCAAGGTGTCTGACATTGTTGTAAGCACTTTGCATATATTTACTCATTTAATTTTCATGGAAATGCTACATGGTATTGTTATCCTCATTTTATACATGGAGAAAACAATACACAGAGTAATTAAGCAACCCCCTTAAGATTATTTAGCGAGAGGATGTTGTTGCTATCATTTCAAACCAAGTGGTCTAATTTTAAGGTTTATAATCATTCTATATTATGTGCAGAGGTCTTTGCATAAAAGTTTCTGGCACAGACAAGATGCTTAGTGTTAATAATTGCATATATATATATATATATATATATATATATATATATATATATGCTTAAATGGTGCATGTTTGTAATCCAAGAAATTAGGAGGCTAAGGCTGGAATTCGAGGCCAGCCTGGGTAACAAAGTGAGCTCAAGACCAGCCTGAGCTACATAGTCAAACCCTGTCTCAAAGAGACAGAAAAAAAGGCTTTACCCTTGGTCAGATTTTCCCTTGAGCCCTGATTAAACCTAAAATCTCACATGAGTATGTGGAGGACAACTCCAGCTGCTGCACATACACTAGCTGAACACTGGCTAACAGTTAACCTCATGTGCAATGGCTTGAGAAAGCCTGAAGCCTGAGCTTTTGCAGGTCTCCTTTATGATCACATTGCTTTTATTAAAAAAAAAAGACTTGCTTGATTTTCTCCATAGAGCTGAGTAGGGGAAAGGAGTTTTTGTATCTTGATAACTATGGTCCCTTGCAATTTCAAGTCACAGTTCCACTGCAGAAAGTGCAGCCCTTTGCCCAGCTGTGAATCCTGAATGATGAATTTTGAGGCAGGGGAAAAAGTTTTCTCACTCAGCAGGTTCCTTTCAAAATTCACTGTGAGTGATGCAACCCCCACTTTCACATTAGGGCTGAGGTCAGAGCTGACCTTGCAGCTTTCCTAGGTATCTGCAAGAAAACTGAGGAGAGGTTGCATCTGAAGGGTGGTGTAGTGTAAGTTTGGGAAGGAAGCCAGAAAGCAGTGAGTTTATGTGAGTAACAATGTGCATGAGGGCTCCCCTGTGTGACTGTAAATATTGTGTGGGACTGAGACTTATGTGATCCATGTCTCAGAGGTGTCACATAGTGGATTCATTGTGTGGCTGCACAGACTAACTATACATACAAACTTCAAGGAAGAGCTCTGGTTCAGCAGGTTTGCATACTAAATATTAATGAAAAAATGATAGCAGTTAGCAAAAATGTAATTAGAGCCAACTGAATTAGTTCTTAAAGACACAAACATGAAGTCAGTTGGAAATTTATCAAACCTGTAAACCAAATTTTTGATAGTTGTTTATTTGGGGGCAGGGAGGTTGCAAATAGGGGTTGTGAAGTCCTAAGAAATCTGGATGTTTGTGTATTAGTCACTTCAATCAGGACAAAGTGCTCTTGGGAATTTTCATAGCACGTCTAGGCTAGAGAAATAACCAGCCTTGCTTTTGAGCCTGGAAAACCACTCATGTGACAAAACTATAAAATGTATTTCTAAATTTATACAGATTTTATTTGGGGGGCAATTTATTCTTTTTTTCAGAACCAGGGATTGAACTCAGGCCCTTGCACTTGCTGGGGAAGTGCTTATTCTACTGAGTCCCTTTTCTTATTTAGCCGAAAACTCATTGGGATTTCATGACTTCAAGCAGCAATATATTCTGGCATTAATTAAAGTGTGAAAATTTCCCAGAATGTTACCCTTCCAATGTCATTAAAGTATGGGTAACCTTTTTGTAATGAGTTATTCTAGATTGAAGTAGCCAGCAATTGTATGCAGTTGGAGTCCAATATTAGGAATTTTGGAACACTCTTATTTTGTAATGAAATGTTTTCTTTTAAAGCTCATGGATACTTATTTATGTACAGCTTTCCTAACTATAGACCATCTTCCTTATGTATTTGTATATGGATTTATGAAAGAAGGAAAATGGTAGATCAGTGTATTGTATCTTTTCGCTAATTGATATGAATACTCAATCTGCCCCTACATCTGGGATCTTCATTTCAAAAGCCCCACTTTAGCTCTCCTCTGGCTATGCCTCTACCATAGTTAAGGTGTCTTTGGGACCAAGCCCCAGAATTCCCAGCCAAACAGCCTTAAGTCCCCAATCATGGCCTTTGTAAGTGTGTTTTAGGGTTTCAGTCCTCTGAGAACTGCACTAGATGCCAAGGGCCTCAAGAAGCCATAACTGGCCTTCGAGGCTGTTATAAAGACACCTTATAAATATATCTTTAAAATATATAGATACATGACATGCCAGCCTCTTTCTCAGTTACCCTTTGCTGTGAAACAAACTCCCCTTGGAGGTAAAACAAGAGCAATGTGATATTTCTCCTGGTTCCATGGGTTTTCTAGATGGCTCTCTAAGCTTTCTGTGGCTGCCTTCCTCTGGAGAGTTGCTTGGGTGGAAGGTCTGTGATGGCCTCAGTCACACATCTGGCAGGTAGTGTTGGCTTTGTTCTTTTCCATGTGGCTTCCTGTTCTCCAGGAGGCTTTTTCAAAGGCTGGTTTTGGGGTTTCATTTGAAGGGAATTAACTTGGAAGACACAAGGCCTCTTGGACTTAGCTTTGAAACTCACAAATAATCATTGCAGCTAATTTTGTTGGCCAATGCAGGTGACAAGGCCAACCCAAATTCAAGGTAGAGGAAATGGGCCTTAGTAGCAAGGTCACTTTGCAGAAGGACATGTGGGATAAAAGAGTCGCATTTATCTTTGAAAATATCTACCACATTACTTCATTTGTATTCTTGTCCTGTAATCCACAGATGTCAGAAATGATTCTGAAAAACCAATAACAATAACACCACCAAACTTTTATTCACTCATGCTGAACACACTCATTTCATGATGCAAAGTTGATTTAGTAAGTTATTTGAAGGGAAATGTACAAGCCAAGGTTTGGGAACTGGTTGATATAAAATTGTTGTTTAATTTGGAAAAGAACAGCACTCAGTGTTCAGTGCTTATCATTAATCCTGATTTTCTTTTTAAATAGCTGCTGCCATATTGAGTAAAGTAAATCTGTCTGTGGATCCTTGTGATAATTTCTTCCGGTTTGCTTGTGATGGCTGGATAAACAGTAATCCAATTCCTGAAGATATGCCAAGTTATGGGGTTTATCCTTGGCTGAGACACAATGTTGACCTCAAGTTGAAGGGTAAGTTTCTACAGGAGGTTGGTGATGTACTTTATAGACATGAAAAAGACAAGAAAAGTAGGGTCTGCGATTTAAAGTGTAACTGCTCACTTTTTCACTGTACTAAATCCATTTCCAAGAATTTTTTTAAATGGAAGATAGAAATGTCAGAATTTGATTTTCTAAGATCTCAACCAAAGTAGGTTATGTTTATATTTGATTATGCAGTAGTTAAGTTCTACTATCAAAGGATAGATAGCATTTGATTGAGATTGGGACCAAAGGAATAGTTAATGAAAATTATGTTATATCATTAGACTTGTCTGTTGCTTTCAGGGTCAGCTTCATTTCTTGCTTATTGTGTCTTGGATTTTCATGGCTTACAAAATGTACTTAACACCTCATTGTCTTTTGACATCACTTTAGAGAACTCTGGATGACCTGTGGTTGTCATATTGTTCCCATTAGCTGCTAAGCTGGCTCTAGGGAGACTCACTTTTCTCCCATGCCTTCTCTAGCAGGGACAAGCTCACACTCACATCCTCATATGTGTGTGCAGACATATGTACTCACGTGTTCTTGTATTCTTTCCCAAAGAAGTTGGAAATATCGGTTACTTGAACATATCATGTAAGCATTAGATTTCATTTTCCTGCTAAGCTATTGGAGAAAACCATCTGAAGAGGAAGGTAGGAAGATTGCAAAGCCAGATAAGGTAATTGTTTTGAGAAAGTAAAAATAGTGTGGCTTTTGTCCTCTCTTTTTGACAACTGTGAGTTATGTCGTGTAACTTGCATTCAGTAACACCTACAAAGACTTTTCTGAGACGTAATAAGGTGAATTTCTTTTGCCTCTCCATTTTTCCAAGACTTCAAATCCATGAAAATTAAATGTGTATCCATTTATATATACAGTACTTAATAATGTGTGAAGCTATTTGCAAAATAATTAGATACCCACCATCAATTGTAAGGAAAAAGATAATCAAATTTCACAACTGGGAGTAAATTGCATGGGCTTATATTTATTATTAGAAGGCTCAAAGTTAGTCTTGATAACTTATAAATGAGAATCTGTGAGAATTTCAAGGTAGTCCTCTAATCTAACAGATGAGATTCTCATCTTGTGGAACCATAAATAAGACCGTGAACAGTGAATTTATGGACTAATATTTATTTTCCTCTAAGACATTGATTCATGCTAGTTCTTCATTTACCATTCTTGTTCATCTTCTGTTTTTATTCTCTGGCTCTTCTTCCTCGATAGACAAATTTCAGGCACAATCACGCAAACAGGCATATCATATCACTGAAGGATAAGAAAATACAAGATTTCTAGATAAATGCTCCCTTTTACATTAGTTATAATCAAAGAATTTTTAAAGTCAGGACATGAAGTGATTATAATAACTTAAAGAACTTGCTAGGGATAATTTAATTTAAAATTAAGTGTTGACATGCTTTGTTTAGAAAGATGCCATATATGGGCTCCTTTAAAATTCATAGAAATGAGAGTAAGTCCAGAGCAGTACAGGAATTTTTTGGGTTTATTTTCTGGCTTTATTTTAAAAATGAAAAAAAAAAAGTTATTATCAAGCTCAGTTGAGAAAATAAAAGAAGAGCAAAATGTAAAAGGCGAAAGATTTATATGATCTGAAGAGAAACCAGAGTATAAAAAATAGCAAAATGTAGAAGGAAAACTCATTGTAAATCCACATTTGGCTGGAGATGGTGGCACATGCCTATATTGCACAGTGAGACCATATCTCAAAAAAAAAGAAAGAAAGAAAGAAAGAAAAAGCTCACATTTGGGATTAACGTCTTTCCAGGTTTTATTCCATGTTTGGTTTCATATGCATAACCTCATATACCTCATGTGCAAGGAATGATAAAATATTGAATTTTTAAATTCAAAATTTTATTATAATAGAAGACATTGCATATTCAGGTTTATATTGAGATGTTCTCTGAAAGCCTCATATGATCTTGGGTGGGGATTTTGGAAGATGATTTGATTACAGGGGTTCATAACTGACTTGCTGTTAGGATGTGGGGTCCAGTCTAGACAGGCTTCTCCTCCCTTCTCTCTCTGCTTCCTCTGTGACATGTCCTGAGCAGCTCTCCTTCTGTTCCCCCCGCTGCCCTGAAGCCAACTGACTGTGGACTGAAACCTTTAGAAACTGTGAGCCAAAATAAATGTCGCAAAAAACCCAAAACAAAATAACATCTCCTCTTTTAATTTGTGAGTGTCAAGTATTGTGTCCCTGAAATTAAGAAAGTAGCCAAGACATTGCTGTTAACTACTTCAAAATATGACCCCTCTCTTTAGACACTCTTATCCCATCTTTCTTGTCACATCCTGAAGCAGTTCAGGAAGGCTTCTTCTTTCTTCTTCCTTCTTCTCATTCTCCTTCTTTTATTTTTGAGATAGGGTCTTGCTATGTAGCCCAGGCTGGCCTTGAACTCATGGAGATCCTGACACCTCAGCCTCACAAGTGCAGGGACTACAGGCATGAAGTAGTCCCACTTGCCTTAGAAGCCTTCTTTTATGAATGTCTTTAGTTGTACTCTGGTGGCTGACTCCATGTCCTGAGTGGATTCAAAACATTTACCTTTGGTGGTCATTTTGACACTGAGAAATAGCCAGAAATTGCATGGAGCCAGACCTGGTGCATATGGTGGGCGAAGACACACCGTGATGTTTTTAGGATCCCACTTTTCCATTGGATGCCATATGATAGCATCATTCACCTGGGTTTTGAGTACATCTCATAGGGATACTCATTAAAGACCTGTGGGGCTGCTTTAGGAAGTGGCAAGAACCATGTGATACATGTGCTTAAAGCAAGGGAAAATATGTTTAGTGGGATTAATGGCAATGTGTCTTTTGCTATAATTTTTTGATTTGAACATTAAGCATATGTTTTTGCTATGTATGGTAGCCATTTTTTATTGCTTATTGTGTTTATAGTTTGCAAAATGGATGTCAGAAAATCTTCTCTTCACCATTTATTAGGGACTCAGATGGAATCTCTCTTAGTTTCTTTAGATTTCCCTTTGAGAATGAAGTTTCTAATTTTGAAATAAATCCTATCCAATAGTGGTTTACTTTAAGACACCGCTAAAATTAAGTAAGTTATATTTTGTTTCATTATTGCTGTTTGTTTATGATTCTCAGTGGTTTGTAGATTTTTTTTTTTTTTTTTTTTTTTTGTATTTCAGGGAAAGGTCTACAGGGTGTTCAGGGTCTCACTACTAGATTGGACTCATAATGATCCACCTGTTTACAGCCTCCCAAGAGCTGGGATTGCAGGCGAGCATCACCATTCCCAGTCTCAATCACCATCTCAGTGTGCCCTGGGGGTGGGGCCAGCACAGCAGACCTGGGATCAAATCCCTGGTCCCTGTGCCTACTTGCAGGCACTTTAATCTGCTGAGCTATGTGGCCAGCCCTGTCCATGGCTTTTTGTGTGCTCAGGTTTCAAATTCTATTGCCAAGACTGTGCTAGCCTTGTGACATAAAGTGTCAGGCTTCTGGTATATTTCTGTGTTCTGTGAAAGGCACAACTTAAGAAATTCCAAGCTGTTTCGTGATGATCACTACAAAGGACAAATTCACAAAGTGGTCATAAGACTCTTGCTTCAAGTGTTATGGAGAGCAGGGAGGGTATAGTGACACAAACCTGAAGTTCTAGCACTCTAGGAAGCTGAGGCAGGAAGACTGCAAGTTCAAGCTCAGCCTGAGCACCTTAGCGACTCACCTCAAAGTGCTGAAGTGTAGCTTAGTACAGCGGCCCTAGGTTTAATCTCAAATACTGGGCGAGGGGGGATAGAAGGTAATGTTTCTTTTCAGATTGGTATCATATACCAGTAATATGTATTTGAACTCTAAAATATTTATGTGAAATATTGATTTCTTGAAACTTTATTTTGAGATAATTTAAATGTAGCCCCAGTGAACAAATAACACAAGGAACTCCCATGTATTCTTTTTTAACATAGCTTCCCTGACTGGTACCATTTTGCTGGGTTTGCTTTATCATTTCCACTCTCTATCTCTATGTATGTTGATATCTCATTCTTTGTATATCTTTACATTTCTTTATAGATAACTGCAATAGAAAATACTGGAAGTATATATTAATAAATCTCTCTCTCTATATATGTGTGTGTGTATGTATATATATGTTTGAAACTACAACTATGTTACAAATGATTTTATTAATTTAAAATTAACTTCTCCAATTTCAAATGTACTGATAACTTGCTTTTGATTTTCTGCGACAGCATCTCACTATGTACCCAGGCTGGCCTTGAACTCACAGCAATCCTGCCTCAGCCTCCTGAGTGCTGGGATTATAAACATGCACTCCTGTGAGCAGTGTGATAACCTATTTGGATTTGTTTTTCTTTTCTTTTTTTTTGTGGAACTGGGGATTGAACTCAGACCCTTGTGCTTGCTAGGGAAGAGCTTATTCTACTGAGCCATCTCCCCAGCCCCTGGATTTTTTAAACATTTGATCTTTAAATTCTATTTATATTCCTTTGTATAGCCTGTATTTATCTGTATGTGTATCAGCCTATCTAACTACTATTTTACCAAGGTAATAAAAATTCATTATAGCCCAACAGTAAATAAGCAAAAAGAAGAAAAAAAAATTACAACCTAGTGATAATTAAAAAAATGCAAATGTACATATAGTATATGTTATACATATAAATTGTATATCTTAAAAAGCATCATGTATTTTATTTTTGAGATTTTCTCTTTTTAGTACACTTATTATGTACATCTTTTCAATAAAAGTAGATCCATACCTTCATTTGTCATGATGGCTTTATGCAGAGCAATGCCTGTATTGTCATTTAGGTTATTTACAATTTTTCATCATCTTAAACTACTCAGAACATGAGTTTTGAAGTTTCAAGTACTCATCGTGATTCCTCATCCAGTTTCATGGCTGTGTCACTTAGAGCCAATTACTCATCTCTTTTAGCTTAATTTTCCCATCCTTAAAATGGAACTAAGATTCCTCATATCAAAGTGTTTTTGTGATGACTAAAGGAGATGACCTATATAAATCACTCAGTTCAGTTCTGGCACATAACAGGCTCTCAATAAATATTTGTCTTTTGCTTTTCTGTTTTGTCTCAAAGATAGTTCTGAGGTTCTTAAAGTGGTGCCCATCAAATCCTTTAAGTTTTAGTTTGGTTGGCTCCTTTGTAAATATCACGTGCTCTTAAAAATATTGAACACTGTCAAGATATTTTCCCTCACCTTGATAAAAAGGGAGAGAACATCCAAAAATAAAACCCAATACTGCCGACCAAAAGAATACTATTTTCTCATGGTTGATAGAGAACACACGGATTTGGCTGTCCAATTTGTGAAATAAAATGGGTTTGACAGATCCGACTGATGAAAAATTGCTCTCTATTGAAGTCAGCAACTGGGCTCTGTGAAATTTTCTTTTAAATGGCATATAAGACTTAGATGTCTATTTGGAAAACAAGATTATCTGTTTTCTTCAAGAAGTGAATCATTTTTATTTTCTTAAAGGCTGGATGTAGTGAGTGTTTGTCCTCACATTTCCATCCCATGGCCACTCCCCACATTGTCTTCATGTGATTGTGAAGATGAAACAGCCTGTGTTGCTTTCAAATGAGCAGATGGAACTTGGGCAAGTAAGCACTTCTGAAACATGAGGCAATGAAAGAGATGGAACACTTGTGTCGAAAGGTAGACAGACAACTTAGGGCCAGATCATCTCTTTTATGGAGGAGCTATCTTTGCCAATAGTTTGTGAAGAAATGCAGTGTATTATTTTCAGCCTTAGTTCCAGCAGCAGTATGAGATGAAGTAGAGACTGCCCTAATATGTAATAAAGATGATTATGATTCATACATCAATTATTTATTTGTGAATTCCTGTTGGCTAAAATTCAAGTGGTTCTCGGAATTAAACAACTTTCTGTTTCCACTGTATGACCTTGTTTTTCTTATAAGTGACTTGAGCCAAATTATCTTTTGTAGATGATAGAACCCCCAAAATTCCAGCTCTTATAAAGTCATTGATAATCAGGAAGTTGAGATTATTGGAGACATGATGAATTATATTATTGTTTTTAGATCATGTGCAAACATTATGATGTGCCAGGTTAAGCCTTGATTTTGTTGCATTCTTTGAAATAGTGACATCTGACTGGCACAAGCTGGGATGAGCTGAGGAAGTACCAAGACCCATTCATGCATTATGGGCAGCTTTTTATTCTCAATGAGAGCTCAACCATTATTCTATTGACTGAGTCCCCTATCCCACTTCAGAGAAGATTTCATTTCTCTCAAACCATACTGAGTCTTTTTCATATGGCTGCATAGGAAGCAATGGGGTTCTAAATCACATGTATGTCACCATCATGCTTGTATGTGGGAAAAGGTTCTGCATGAGGATTTGGGTGTGAATTGAAGACTTTTAGAATCTAAAATGAACTAATTTTATGTGCAAAGACATTGTTATTGGTTTTGGTCCCTTTCCTTACTCTTATATGCCATTTGAATACGATATGCATTGTGTGTGAAAGGGGAAAAGTTGTCAAAAAAATTAGTAGTTGCCAGTTAGGAAGCATTCATTTCAAATACAAACATAAATTTCTTTCTGATGATTCCATGGAAATTGTGACTATCTCTAGGATGTGTTCTCTTTCTTGTTTTATTTTATTTTTCTGGTGGAACTGGGGATTGAACTCAGACCGTTGCATTTGCCAGGGAAGCACTTATTTCACTGAGCTATCTCCGCAGTTCCTATGTGTTCTCTTTCTTAATGGCTAAATGAGCAATTAAGACTCTCCTAGGTATGGCAATGACTTGAGGAAGCTGATGCAGTTGTGTTCGTGGTGCTGACAATTAGCCCTTCTGTTTGTAGCTGTCTTTTTCCACACCCTGTGCACACTCTTGTTTTACTTTTGGACTGTAACCTTCTCTAAAAAATCAGTTTTAAGATCTCGTCTCCCCCTCATAACCTTAATGTAGCTCTCCTATCATTAATAATTTGGACAAGTAAGTTGGATCGGCTTAATAATGCCAGCTCTATTTATGAAATTCATTTTGAGTTGTATAATATTGAATTTGGGGAAAATACATCAACTTCAAATAGATTGAAATACATAATATTTTGATTATACTAACTGATCTGTGAATTTAAGATCACTTACTGAGTATTTACCGTGGTACCTTGGTTTGCAAACTTAATTCTTTCCACAATTCTGGTTGCAAACTGGATTGGTTGAGAACCAACTCAAAACTCCCCATAAGATCAACATTGAGGCTAACCACTGAATTTGATTTGGTTCTAGTCCAATTTGGTTTGTGGCCAGAGTTGTGGAAAGAAGTTGGTGAAGCAAGGTATTATTCTCATGGAAATTACAATAAGCATAACATAAAGTGTGCCATTAGGTATTGAAATCAAGACTTTAGTACTGTAGCCATCAGCCACATGTGGCATTTGTTTTTTTCATTTCAGAGAGGGTCTCACTATGTAGTTCAGGCTGGCCTTACTCTTGCCATGTAGCTCAGCCTAACTCCTGAAAGTGTTCTTGCTTTGGTCTCCTGCATGTTGGCATTATAGGTATGCACTTCCACACAGGGCTCACATGTGGCTTCTGAGTACTTAAAATAGGTTATTAGGAACGGATATGTGTTATGGGTGTATAATGTACACAACATTTTCTTTTTCTTTCTTTGTTTTTTGGAACCAGGGATTAAACTTAGGCCCTTGCACTTGCCAGGCAAGCCCTTATTCTACTGAGCTATCTCCCCGACTCTTGTACACAACATTTTCAAGACTTTTGTTTTTAAAAACAATGTAAGCTCTCTCAATGAACTGATAATTCTTTTCATAACTAGTGATTATATGTTGAAGTGATACTATTTTGAGTTATATTAGGATAAATGAAAGGCTATTAAACATAATAACATCTGTTTCTTTGTTTTTATTTAAGCACAGCTATAAGAAAGTTAAACATTATGTATGTGGCTTGGATAATATTTATGCCAGACAGTGCTGCCCTAGAGTCCTGCATAGGCTCTTGAAAGGTTAGTTCTCTTGGAATATATTCAAATGGATTTCGGGGTTAGAAAAGCATCAGACAGCACATTTTATTAGAAATAGGCCTGAGGACGTACCTCAGTGGTAAAGCATGCACTTAGTATGTTTGAGGCCCTAGGTTCAATCTTTAGCACTAAAAAGAAAACAGAAATAGGCCTGGTGACACCTCCAGTCTCTCTGTCTTTGTGATCTTTGTGATACTTTCAATCACCTGAATTGATCTGTGTGCTTGCTTACTTGTTCTTGCCACTTATCCCCACCCTGACCCTTGCAGGGAAGCCAGAACATTTTGTGTGTTACTGTGACCCCAGTACAAAGCGTGGAGCCAAGCACATAGGACATTTTCATTAGACTCTTATTAGGGAAAGGATATGGTGTGCGTGGGGCAGGGTGCTGGCTGAGAGGGGTGGAGTGACTACTTTTCTTTTCTGCCCCTGTGTTCTCCTGTGCCCAAGGCTTTGTCTGCCATCCCAAGAGAGCCTTACTGTGCAAGTGGAGCTTTCCTCAGAGGAGAAGGAAAGAGCAAGTGTCTGTCCATTCTCCTCCTGAGTTACAGCATCAGCCACTCAGATAGTCCGAGTCTGCCCTTGATTCCTGGTGGTGCAATCTTTTGCAACTTGCAGATGGGAAAGATAAAAACCTGTAGAGTGAGGTTTACATTTAGGTTCCAAAAGAATATTGTGACTCTGCCACTTACCAGCTGTGTGACCATGGTGGAGCCATTTCTCTCTCCCTGAGCCTCAGTTTCTGAGCTGATGATACCATTGGGCAAAGTTAATGATGGATGTGTGAAGTTTTTCTCACAGGATTCAATAGATGGTGACTCTTATCACTATTTATGTCATAAGGATTTTGAAAGCACTTAGCATGTGTGATACTTAAGAAATGTTAGTTCTCAGCTGGTGTGGTGGAACACACCTGTAGTCCTAGCACTGGGGATGCTGAGGCAGGAGGATCACTGCAAGTCTGAGGCCAGCCTGAACTAAGTAGTGAGACCCTGTCTCAAAAAGAGAAAAAAAAACAAAAAACAAAAAACCAAAACAGAAAAAGAAAATGTTAGTTCCTTATCCAACTAAAAATGGTAACTTTAATGGACATGAATTGATCACTACTAACCACTTTGAAGTAGTTTTCCACCAAAGTTGCCACACATCTGTAAATGAGGAATCTGAACATGAAAGAAGCAAGCCTGGAGGAAACATAGTACATGAAACTATATCTTAGTTTTCTGCTTCTGTAACAGAATATCCTAGACTGGGTAATTCTTAGACATGTGAAATTTACTTGGTTTCTGACTCTGGAAGCTGGGAAATCCAAGAAGGTGGCATTAACACCTGACGAGGGCCCTCATGCTACATCATAACATGCAGAAGGGCAAGTAAACAAGCACGCAGGACAGAGAACTGAGGGCCAACCCCTTGCAGTAACTAATACAGTCCCAAGATGATGTCATTAATTCAGGAAGGAAGAGTTCTCTCTTGCCATGCTCACCTCTTGAGGATTCCATTTTGGTATCATTGTGATGCAATTGAGTTGCAACATAAGTTTTGGAAGGGAAATTCAAGCCATAGCAGGATGCCTGTTAGCATTCTCAACTTTTATCACCAGACTTCAGTTATGGCCATAAACCTTAAACGATCGGTTGGTCAGACAACATGTTCATTGGGTATTATAACTTTTCTGTTTTATATTTTTAGGGAAGGGCCTACAGGGTGTTCAGGGTCTCACTATTAGGTCAGACTCATAGTGATCCTCTTGTTTAAAGCCTCTTAAGATCTGGGATTACAGCTGTGAGCCACCACACCCAGTCTTAATTGCTGTCTCAGCATGCCCGGGGGGTGGCCCTAGCACAGCAATTTGGCTGGCCTATCATAACGTTTTCAAAAGAAATTTTATGTATTTTAGTACAGGGACTATAGGCTCTCACTGCACAGATTTAACTCATAGTGATCCTTCACTTTTCACTCTCCCAATAGCTGGGATTATAGGCAAGTGCCACCATGCCCAATCTCAGTTTCAGTCTCAGCATGCTCTGAGGTTGGGGCCAGCATAGCATGCCCAGGATTGAACCCTGGTTTCTGAGCCTGTCTAAGCAGGTGCTTTATTCCACTGAGCTATTTGACTTGCCTTGGGTATCACAATTTTTATATTACTCCAACAGGGATGGAGAGAAGAGTGAAGGGAAATTGATGACATCTTAAGCTGCTCTAGATCTTCTATAAGTGCTGGGGCTGGAGAGATAGCTCAGTAGAATAAGCACTTGCCTGGCAAGCACAAGGGCCTGAGTTCAATCCCTGGTTTCTCAAAAATAATATTTTGTAGGTGCTATATTAAAGAAGTTTCTACCAGTTTCGCTATTTTGTTTTCTTTTATGCATTCTTAAGAGATTTTTAACATGGGTCTACAGATCCCCTAAGAGAGCTATTGATACAATTCAAGCCTTTCAATGAAAAAAGTAGCCTTTATTCATTCTTATCTCATATGAAACTTTAGCATTTTACTTGATGATGAACAAAGCTAAGAGGTTCTAATGTCATTAACAGTATATGTACAGTGGTACCTTTGTTCAGGAATTTAATTTGTCCCATGATTCTAGAAAGATGACTACATTCATGTTCATGTGGGACAGATGGCCATGGCTGTGTTCATCACCTGATGCAGAGTTCACAAACAAAACCAAAATTTGTTATCATTTCTCAGCCTTTTGGCTAAGATCAAGCCCAAAACCAAAATTTTGTCAAATCCTTCATTTTTGGACCAAATAATTAGCAAACAAAAGCATACATGAACCGAGGTACTGTTGTACTTTGTTTTTAACAGGAGTCATATTTTTCTAACTTACTTCAATTGTTGCAGGTATCTTTGAGTCCTATCCACTTGCATCACTGCTTGAAATTGATCATAGCTGTGAGAATCAATGTTAGGTCTTGTCATTTAATCAGTTAATGAAGTAGTACATAGAGGAATCATAACCACAACTGAAAAGCTGTTTTGTTAAATATATCAGAATACCTGGTTTCCTTTGTAAAAAATTCACAAAGCCCCAAATCTTCAAATAGTCCACAGTCTAGACTCACTGGGTATTGCGCACTAAGAGTAGTTAATTTGAGTTTCTAAGGCTAGTTGATGAAACTGGAGATTCGAGTTCAGAAATTTGGGCCAATAGCAGTTCTTCAACTGGTTAAGTATAAGCTTTATTCAGGATTGCCCATGCCAGGGAATAAATATATTTCAGGGCAAACTATTAAGTGGTACTATGTGTTTATCATGAATGCAGCAATTTAAAGGCCAATTTTCAGCTACAGACAGCTTTTGTTATGATGTAGCTAAACATACTTGGAAATAGTATAAATGATTGAGAATTGTAATGCACTGTGTAGACTATTTACTCATGAATATATACTACATGGTGTGTGAAAGTTATCTTGTTGTCCAATCTTGAAAGACAGGGACTATTGCTTGTACTTGGAGGGGTAGGACAAAGCAAGCTTGGGGGAATTTTAAATCTGGAGGTGCTGTGAATGAAGTTTCAAGGACAGGACTGAATACCTCTAACTTGGCTTTGATGGAAGGAATGAATGAACGGGGCCATAGGAGACAGATGAGAGCAGTGAGATGGGCAGACGAAGGATGTTGAAATCCATTTGGGGGATTTTTACCTGTGGAAGGGAAAGCTGAGGATTTTGAGAAGTGGAGCAAGGGTCTGAAAATGCTCTGCATGTGACTACTGACAGAAACAAAAAGAGTAGGAAAGCAGATGTGGGGCCAATTTTTTTTTTTACCATAAATATTACAACACTTTATGAAAAGTTTCCTGCAAGTTAGCTTGAATGCTGTAGGAGGAAAGAAACATTTTACTTTAGAAGACTGCCAACTAAATTTAGCTCCTTTTGGCTAAATATAAGTTCTTCAGCATGACTAATGATACAGGATATGTACATCCTGAGAAAGACGTGTGCGCCCACAACTGACACTTCTCCACCTGCCCACACCTGGTGCCATTATACATGCTGGTATGCGAAGTAGATTTTCCTTTACAGTTGTTCAAGTGGTTGTATATTTTTGAAAAACCACTTCCTGAAAGAGGATGACTGTTTGGGAAGAGAAGGAAAACCTTAGCTGGCTTTGGTGGTAATACATTGGAGGCATATCCATGTGATTGTTGGGGGTTATGATTCCTGAAAGAGGTCATTATGATTCCTGAAGGTTTTCCAAGTATTCACATGTTTCTGCTATTGGTTGCCAGAAGACAGAAAAATAGAGTGGAGAATATAGAGCTTGTGAGAGCTTGCCAGGGCATGTGGATTTCACGGCAGCAATGGATGACACATTTCTTGTGCCTTAGAGACATAGCTGAACCCTTTCCATTTACCATCCAGGGACAGACTGAAGGCTCTGGAAATATTAAAAAAGTTGGTCATTTGCTAACATGCATAGAAAAAATGAATTGAAAAATACCAGACTTGCATTTCCAAACTTCCTGCCCAGGTGGCTCCAGCTGGGGTCTCACCTTTTATTTGAGAACTGTGCCTGAAGATGTGGATGGTCTGGGCATCTTTATAGTGTGGCAGAACCCCTGTTTCTCTCCTGACTGATTACTCTGTGAAGTAAGCCTTTAGCTGTTATAGACAATTTCTAAAAGGACAATGTACTGAGGACTTAACAGGGTCAGGCATTTTATAAAGATGACCTTATTTAATAATACCATTGCTTACTATCTGTTGAATATTCTAAACTGAGTCGCCAATATACCTGTAAGATTGTAAAATTTGTCAGCTGTTTGTAGATAAGGAAGCAGAGCCACCAAACAGTGCAGTTGTTCAAGTTCACATATTTAATAGACAAAAGAGCCAGACTTGGAATGCAGGGTGTTTGACCTCTAGAGCCAGGTAAAAGCCCTGAGTGCTGGGAAGGTGTTAGTATACCCATTTTATATCTGTGAAAACAGAGGCCTAAAATATGAAGTAATTCATCTAGTACCTGATAATTGTTGTATTGTTCAACAGAAACAATGTGAGTCCCAAATGGAAGTCATATGTAGGTTTGTTTTCTAGTAGTTAAATTAAAAGAGTAACAGTTGATATATTTCATCTAACCCAAAATTGTCATTTCAACATATAATTTCTATGAAAACTTATTCATGCAACATTTTCCTTTTTTTTTTTCTACTAGCCTTTGAAATCTGATGCATAGCTTACCCTGGCATTGCATCTCCATGTAGACTGGCCCCAGTTCAAGGGCTTAATATCCCCACATATTTGCTGGCTTCTGTACTGGACAGAGAAGTTGTAGAGCAGTGGTTCTCAATCCAAGCTAAACAATGGAATCACCGGGGGCTAAAAGCACAGGTGTCAGGGGCTCCTCCTCAGAGATCCTACAGCCACGGAGGCTTAACTCCAGGATTTCTACCTGTCCTCCTTCCCTGCCAGGCATTGCTCAAACTGAGTAGAAAACTCTGTTTTCCACTGGAGATGGTTCTATGAGATTTGTGTCATGAGAACTATGCCAAATAACCACTCTGGCCAGATGTTTTGGTGGTTGACATTAAGGAATGCCAAGAAATGACTAAGTAATTTACTAATTCCCCTCAATCTTCAGAGTAATGTAAGGAAAATACTATTGTAGCTTTCTGATCTACACATTGGTCTGATGCATAGTGGTAGAATAAATTAAGATATAAAACACTTTTAATTGAGGTGAAAGGTGGTGTCGTCAGTCTGAACCCTCTGAGCTATGGAGAAGAAGCTAGAGTTTGAAAGTTGCAGACTAGTGCCAGAATGAAAGAAGGCTGTGGGGAACACATGGGAGGTGCTGGGTGAGGAAAGAGGGCAATTGTGGTTCCTGCTGAGGTCTGAAGGCTTCACAGTGTTCTGGGCCTCACAGTGCCCTTGAGGCTGCTCTTGCCAGCAGCCTCACACCCAGAGCCTCACTTAGGCAAACTTTTATTTCTGCCTCTGAGCTCTGGATATGAAACCCAGTACTCAGGAATTCAAACATCTCATCGAACCCAGAGGTTCAGTTGCCCTTAAAATGCCTTTGGAATCATGCGGAACAATTTTGTACTGGTGTTTTTATTTAAATTCAAATACAACTTCAATATTCCTGATGTATTTATTCTTTGTCAGAATCAAAATACTGGGCCTTCTGAAGTGGTAACTCTAGTTATATGCAAAATTGCTTGTCATATTTATTTGACTTGGAATTAAGCCAGAGAATATACAAACACTGTTGTCTTGTATCACCTTAGCAAAATGAATAACAATGTTTTCTATATTTGAAATTTTTTTGTTACTGGGAATGGAATAGGACCTTGTGCTTGACAGGCAGGTACTGATACTGAGCTACATCCCTGGATCCCAAACAGTGTGGTTAAAGTTGACAGGTCAAATAGGAAAGATAAAAATGAATCATTACCATTCACAGAGAAAAAAAAATGGTGTCAACTGTCAAGCGCACCTTTTTGTGTGCTAAGAAAGCCTAAGCTATTATGTAGTATGTTTCTATAACATAATCTTTATTCTGTGTGCATTGAAGGAGTTCTTTGAACAGTACTTAGAAATAAATATTTTATTATATATGACTTTTATACATCCATGAAAAAGGAAAGTATACAAAGATTGGTTAAAAGATCTCTAAAGCTTCTTCCCAGTGTTAGTACTAGGAATTGAACCCAGGGACTTTGGACTGAGTTATATCCCTGGCCTTTTGTTACTTTTTTATTTTGAGATGGGATCTTTCTTAGTTGCTGAATTATCCAAGGTGGGATTGAATTTACTATCCTCCTGCCTCAGCCTCTCATTGTGCTGAAATTATAAGTATGTATTACTACAATCAGCTATTTCTGGTGGCTTTTATATTTTGAATTGTCAATATTTTAGTTTTCCCACAATATATTGTCCTCATGAAGAATAGAAGTGTTTCAATATTTTTTGAAAAGTATTATCTGGTTACTTCTGGGATTTTCCTCCTATGGCCTTTAATTAAGGATATGAAATATTTGTTTTTATTTCCTTATTAAGTGTAGGTGAAATCTATAATGTGTTGGTTGGCCAGACCTGTATCCAACTCATTAGAAGTGCCAACACTATGAATGTCTACAATTAGGCTTGCATGTGGGCCAGCAGTCACAACTATGCTGATATTGTGCCTGGCAAATTGTTTCAACAGGTTTCACTTTCAGAAACAATGACATGTGGAAAATGTTCACCATAGAGTTGATGAAGTAGGGCATGGAAATTATATTTCTGATAGTCCTCAACTACTTGTCATCTCCAGTGTGCTTATGAGATTTGCCTGATGGCCACAGCTCAGCAAATCTCAACTGTAATGTATGAAGGTGAAGAAGCAATGACCTCCACTTCCCAAATGCTCCAATGTGCAGCTATGCTTTTGTACTGTTCTTCCCAACCATGAATTTGCACATGCATCACCCGGGAGCCCTGTTGTGTGTAGATCCTGATTCTGTAGGTCTGGGAAGGGAGTGAGATTATAAAGTTCTGGCAAGTTGTTAGGTGCTGCCCACACTTGCTAATGTGAGGGCCAAGCATTGAGTAGCTGGGCTTTTAGTACAACTGAGGACAAAGAATGTCACAGAAGAAATTTGGTATATCTCCATGCTGGATAGACATTTTCATGTTTCTGCATTCATACCTTTTTTGATGAAAACCTTTGTGTAGCAAGTGTCATTGTAATAGGTGAAGACAAAGATTTCCTAGGATTTTTTTTTTTTTTTTTTTTTTTTTTGTGGAACTGGGGATTGAACTCAGGCCCTTGCACTTGCCAGGGAAGCACTTATTCCACTGAGCCATCTCCTCAGCCCCCAAAGATTTCCTAGGATTAAAAAAAATTTTTTGGTCTTGTGGAACACAAGATCTCTTCCACTTAATTTGTTTTCTGAAAGATTTGTTCATTTCATTTTCTTCCTCAGGAAACTTAAGGAATGTGAATTTATTAGGAAATCTGCATGTAATTGCAGATTAATAACCTACCCATTAATACCATATTAGTTCATCATGATTAATAGCATCTATGTGAATGCTTAATGAATTAATAATGATGGACTATTTGCTTTAAAGTGTTGAGAGAACATTATAAAAACGCACTACCCATAACAGGAAAATTAATTATATGCTGGATGGATAATAGCTTGTCACAAATAAGATATGTTTGTTTGGAAAGCCTCATTGGTGTTGATTTTCGCACAGTGGGAGGTACTTTTTAAAACATTCATGGACCTTTTAACTTACAAAATGTGGAATTTTATTTTCATGAACAGTTAAGATAGGTGTGGATACTGATTCTTGTGACAGATAAAGCTACACAGACACACAAATACCTGCTGATCTACTTGCAAGTTTAGCTGTGTTCCTAACCAGAGACCTTCTGTAGTGGATGTTCAGAATAAGCACTGAAATGAATTGCTTCTCCTACGTACATGTCCTATTCTACATTTGTAAATTCACTGCCCAGGTCCCATCATCTCTTGATTCTAATTTTATTCCATTTGGGATTTTTTTTTTGCCATCATTCTTCAATCTAATTCTGTGATGTCGGCTGCCAGTGTTGTTTATTTCTGTCTTTGCCCTACATCTGAGGAAGCGAAGGTCAAAGAAATTATGTGACTTGCCCAAACCAATCTAGCCATATAATTTGTCCCCCACAGATTATGGTCTACCATTTCAAATGTCTCCAATTTTAACTTAGGCGGAAAGAGCCACTGGAACAGAGGCTCTGTCCACCTGGTGCCTTTGAGGAAACTCAAGAACCCCTGGGTGATTGGAGCTCTGAGTTGAAAGGGAAGGGGAACAAAACATGAAACTGGAAAGAAGGGCAGGGGCCAGGTCCTGAAGACCTTGGAAGCTGTGTAAAGATTTTAGACTCTGTCCTCAGGCAACGGGAAGCCATTTGTAAGTGTCATGTCGAACAATATGATGAGTGATGAGTTTTTGCCTAAGTATGCTGGTGGCCTGTGGAGAATGGTTTGAAGTTTCGGACCAGTACAGATATCATTGTGCCTATCTGCTTCTAACTTGGCATGGAAATAAAGGTAGAGTTTGCCTTCCTTATTGCAGAAAACACTGAAGCATTATTAGTTATGCTTTCCTTTTTTTCTTTTGTCAGCTGGAAGGAGCATTGACTCTTTCCCAGTGCCCCTGGTTTCTTTCAGCTTAGGAAGTTCCAATGGACCCCTACCCATGGAGCAGAATCTGCCTGAGAAAACGTGGCAGCCACTGGTGGGCACAGCAGTGAGCTCTCATCCTTCTGCCTGCTTTTGCCTCCTTGGCTCCACTGCTGTGCCAAAGGTACTATTGTTTTCTCTCTTTGGGGAAGGCACTCTGAACAGAGAAGCAAAGAGAGCCTCACCCCAGTTCTGGAGAAAGGCAGTCTCCTTTGACCACATATTGTGGTTTGAATAGTCAGGAATAGAAACCCTCTGTCTTTTACCTCCTCAGTGCAGGTGGGAGTGAAAATGGGATAGCTGGGAAGTGGCATTCTAAATCTATGTTTGCAGTGTTTTGATGCTACTTTCATGGACAAGGGAGGAATCATGAAGTCTGGAGCTTAGATTTTTTAGAATTTCAGGGATGCAATGTTTATCCCACTCTGCCTCCCCTTAGGGTGTGGTATAACCTGGAATTGAAAATAGATGCCCTGTTTTTATTTTCACTTTGAAAGTATTCCTAGCATTGTGCAGATTTCTCTTCCTCCTCTTGAAGCAGTGAATCAAACCTCACCTCAAAACCCTGTTGTGGGGTCAGGGAGATTGCTCAGGAACCAGGGAGATGGCTCAGTGGAATAAGAACTTGCCTAGCAAGTGCAGGGGCCTGAGTTCAATCCCTAGTTCCACAAAAAAAAAAAAAAACAAAAACAAAACAAAAAACAAACAAAACACCAAACCCTGTTGCATTTCACTTTTAAGAAAGAAAATATCTGAAGCTCGGTTGGCAGAACTGAGGTGCTAAATTAGATCCAAATGGGGCAGTGTAAGGAGAGGATTTCTAGAAGAAAGTAAAGTATTTCATACCCTTCAAACAATGTTGATTTTCAACTGAAATGGAGCTGTAGAGTGAGGAAATGAGCAAAGTGACTCAGAGCTCCTACTTGGATTTGAGTGGAGTTGGAAAGATGGAAGAAGTGATCAGGACTAGTGAATGTTTCTCAAAATTACAGACATCAAAAAAAGTCAGATGAGTGCTGTTAGTTTAAATTAATATTTCTCAGAGTGTGTTGCCTGGACCCGTGGCATCATTGTTCCCTGGGCATTTGGTAGAAGGGCACAATCCATGCCCTTACCACAGACCTACTGAATCAGATACTTCACAGAGAAGACCCAGCCATCTGTCTTTTAACCAATTCTCCTGGTGCTTCTGATGCATTCTCAAGTTTAGCAGTCACTGACTCAAGTTAGAGCTTAAGGTGAAGTCAGCCCTTGGGGACGAGGTAAGTTCTGCTCTATCTTCACTGTGCTTCCACCTCTGCCAGGGTCCTCAGAATCTCCAAGTGTAGGCTGAGGAGACAGCTCAGCGGTTAAAACACCTGCCCAGAAAATACAAGGTCCTGAGTTCAATCCCTGGTACCAAGAATTTAAAGAAAGAAAGAAACTTGGAGGTGCCACAGCAGCCTGTGTGCCTGGTCCCAGTGTGAAGTCATCCCAACCTTCTAAGAACAAGGCATTGTTTTCTTCCAGTTAGGGTTCACAGACCTATCAGGAAATTGTTGCCTCTTATTTAGCCACTGGGAACTTTTTCTCTCCTAGGAAAGCAACTTGTGTAATTCCGGTGGGCATCTGCTGGTCAAATGAGCAGGAGGTAGAGGCCTGGGTCTAAATCCACATTTCAACTTTTACTAACCTAGTCTCCTTAAAGAAAGTTTTAGTTTTTTAACCTGTACAATGGGATTGACTACACATGCCTCTGAGGGTGCTGGAGGTTAACTAACATATGTACTACAGCTGGCACAGAACAGAGACCTCATAAATGAGCACTGTCATTATTTGTTCCTTGGACATCTCAGAGTTGCCCAAGGAAAGACCATTGCAGGAAGAGTATAATGATACATGGCCTCTGCCTTGTAGTGTTAAGATGGTTGAAATGGGCTGGGGAGATGGCTCAGTGGAATAGGTGCTTCCCTGGCAAGCACAAGGGCCTGAGTTGAAGCCCTGGTTCCGGAAAAAATGGTTGCAACAGGAGGTGGGAAGAGAAAATAATTCGAAGTTTTATTATAGCAAAATAATGAAGATATCTTTTAATGACCTCAAGTTTGGAATAGGCTTTACACTGCATAATCTACAAAGATACACATTAAATAGGAAATCTATTTTTCTGAGTTAAAATGTATTTATTGGCTGAGTCACTGTAAGACTATGCTATCAAAGAGCCATGCTAAAATTTGAGTTGTTTTAAAGTATAACCTTCATAAGCATAATCCTTATAAGTTAATTCACTTATAAGTGAATATAATAAAAGAGTTACTTCCCATTAGACTTTCATAGTATCTGGCAGCCTTAGAAAATTGATTTTATTATGGAAAGAGGTCTTTTGTGTTAAAAGAGAAGCTGTTGTGATATTTGGTAACCCATGATTTAGATTAATGAGTCAGAGGTTTTAAATCCCTCTGAAATCATCTCTGCTCCTTTCTCTTAAGCTGATGCTTACCAACAATTATCATTTATCAGATGATAATAAAAAATGAACAGAACATAATTCCAAAAGTTCCTCTCCCTATATTTAGGTGGGGGTTTTCGCAAAGAATTAGAACTATCACCTTTTATTGTCTTTGCAGTCTGTCAGACAGGCTCAGTTAATCCCATGCTTGACTGGATGTGGGACTGAAAAGCTGTAAAGCTGAGTGTCACACAATTTGTATAAAAATATGAGAGCTATGGAATCCACAGACCATTTCTTAGTTAACTTGAATTTTATTTTTAATGGGAATAACAATGGGCTTTGCAAGCTGATTTAGTCTCTGGGCTTAACTGTATAAGGGTTTAATACCCATGTGGTGTGACTCAGAAAAATGAAAATTTTCAGTACAGTAAATAAACTGAGAGCTTGGAAACCAAATTGAAGTCTGCAGCTTAGAAAATCAACAAGGACTAAAAATAGTAAGATTAGAGATGGCATTCAAACATGGACTGTCCAAAGGTGGTTTTTAAGTACCGCTAAAGGAGACATTAGGCCGTGGTATGATAGGTTTAAAAACTATATAGGTCTAGAGAACATTGTGTTTACTATGTAGGAGTGGAAGCTGACGATTCAGGTTTTGTTTTCCAGACTTTGGAGTTTTCAGGTTCTTTCACTTAGAGAGGATAGCCTTTTGAATATCAAAGAAGTGCTGGCATGATGTACACAACATTGAGAGTTTACCATGGTCAAGGTAATGTAAAGGATTTAAAACACAATGCTGTCCCCATTGAGCAAATCAAACAAACAGCTCTGACATCCACTGGGCCCTTAGCAATTAGCCAGAAGGTTCCCTTTACAGCAGGGAGATAAAAGTATCCCAGGACCAGAAGAAAGAGCACAGGAAGGGAACTGTGTGACTTCCTGTGCTCCTTCACTATCTCACGAAGTGTCAGCTCAGCATCAAGGCTCTGGGTAAGATTTTACACTGTGCCTAAACCTCTGTGCATATAGATATTTTTTGAAAAAAAAAAAAAAAGAAACAATATTGGTTGAACTCGTCCTTGGTATTGCAGAAAATGCAGATGCCTGGCCTGAGTCTTACGTAACTGTCATGAGTTCTTGACTAACCAGGGTACTCTGAAAGCCATAGGAGTCTCATTCTTCTTTGGAATTTTCTTTTCATCTTTTGGAGCGCACAGTAAATGCTCTGTCTGAGTAGGAGTGAATTGAGAGGGTAGGATTGATAGTTTTCTCTTCACTGCTAAGGGTAAAGGAGTTATTTCTCCCCCGCCACCCCCAGACTCTCAGTACAGAAGAGCGGGATATTGGGAATTGTCTCAGCTGAGACAATTGGTAAAATTAAATGTGAGTATCTTAACTGGTATTCAAAAAAAACCCCAAAATTTTGGGTGTCACTGCATGATGCAGAGTGTGAAAAAAGGAGGTTATAATATTAGCATGATCATGATGTTAATGATTGTGAAAAATAAAAAAAGTAGTCAGTGCAGCTTCTCACAGTTCCTTTTTAGTTGGGTGGATTTTTTTCAGACTTTCCTTGCAAAGAATTCAACTCAGCAACTATTAATTAAGCATCGGTTATTCCAAGTGTTAGAGCCTGATTTTTCAAAGATGAATGTGACCCAACCCATGCTCGAAAGTAAACTCAAATTAATAGAAAAAAGTCATTGTTAGTACCATTTTTTCATGAACAGGTTTTTTTTTTTAATGTATTTAGTACAGGGTCTACAGGGGCTCACTATGTGGATTGAACTTGTAGTGATCCTTCTGCTTTCAGCCTCCCAAGCACTGGGATTACAGGCATGTGACACCACGCCCAATCTCAATCTCTGTCTCAGTAAGCCCTGGGGGTGCGGGAGTTATGGCATGCTGGGGATTGAACCCCAGCCGCGGAATTCTGCCTAAGCAGGCACTTTAGTCTGCTGAGCTATCTGGCTGGCCCTGTCAACATTTTTAATGGATTTTTAAAGTATTTTTTAGTACAGGGTCTATAAGGTCTCACTACATGGATCAGATTCATAGTGATCTTCCTGTTTTCAGCCTCCCAAGTGCTGGGATTAGAGGCACGTGCCACCATACCTAGTGTCAATTGCCGTCTTAGTGCGTCCCAAGGGTGAGGCTGGCATAGCGCCACTAGAGATCGAACACAGGTTGCTGCATCTGCCTAAGTAGCATCAACCTGTTTTGAATGATATTATTTGAGACAAAATGACTAAAAATATTTATTAAATCGTCATGGTTTGCACCGCTTGAGGCCAGGCTTTTGTTACACAGGCAGGGCTGTCTACATCATAGGGTGAAAGAAATTTTGGATTATAGATCCAAATATGAATAAATAATGATTCTAGATTAAAATGTAGGCTAAAGGAACTAGGATGGGTGAAAGGGGAAAGGACAGTTGGGCAAAGAAAAAATGCAAGTCAGTTATACTATTAGTATTTCTTAGTTCATTAAAAAGGAAGGTTTGTAGCCGGGCGTGGTGGCGCATGCCTGTAATCCCAGCACTCGGGAGGCTGAGGCAGGAGGATTGTTGTGAGTTCGAGACCAGCCTGAGCTACAAAGTGAGCTTAAGGCCAGCCTGAACTGCATAGTGAGACCCTGTCTCAAAAAGACAAAAAAAAAAAAAAAAAAAAAAAAAAAAAAAAAAAAAAAAAAAAAAAAAA
>PVKA01000024.1:0-196211 GCA_004027165.1 Ctenomys sociabilis | reverse complement strand
ATAGAGAAAAAAAAAGAAAATGTAGTATAACTACATGACATTGGGTAGGCAAATGTTTATTTATTTATTTATTATTTATATTTTAATTTAATTTTATTTTGAAAAGTAAAAGCAAAGCAAGAACAAATATTAGAAGCAAAGGAAGAAACAAGGCAGCATACAACAGTACATATGTTACAGATTTTCAAACCAAAAGTAGGTGAATAACAATGGTTGATACTTTATTTTATCGTCAAATCTGTTGCTTAGATTAGCAGATATAGTTATATAAGATTACACATATGTTTGGATATTACCACTTGCTTCCAAGAAATGTGAAATTTTTGTTCTTGTCTCTTTTTTTAAACCTTTTTTGTAAAAGTTTGTTTTAAAGAGAGTATACTGGGCCAGCCAAATAGCTCAGTGGATTAAACTCCATGCAAGCAGGCACAGGGAGTTTGATCCCCAGGCCTGCTCCCCCCCAGGGGGGGACTGAGGTGAGACAGTGATTGAGACCAGGTGTGGTGGCCTGCACCTGTAATTCCAGCAATTGGGAGGCTGTAAGCAGGAGAATCACTACAAGTGTGAAATGATGATAGTATCTTTATTTTAAAGAGAAAAAATTTAAAAGCAAGGGGCCAGGGAGATAGTTCAGTGGAATAAGCACTTCCCTGGTAAGTGCAAGGGCCTGAGTTCAATCCCCTGTTCCGCCAAAAAAAAATTAAAAACAAGATACTAGAAGCATAACAATTGTTAATATATTGAATATTATTATCTTTAAATAAGTCACTCAGTGATAGTATCTTGAGCCAGTAAGGCTTTGCCTACCAGTGTCCTGAGATGGGCAGGGGGAACAAAAATTATCATGGAGAAACATTAGAAACAAATTTGATTACTTTCCAATTATTTGGACAGTTAACTTGAACTGTAATTATGTTTAAACTACCACTTATTGATCCCAGTTTTCATGGGCCCAGACATTGACAGCTCTGTACATTAGAATTGTAAAACTGTAACTTTACTCTCATAGGAATGCACTATTATTACCTTAATGTACAGAGGAATTAACTGAGGCTTATTGAGCTCAAACCTGCTGCTCACATTCCTGCTAGGATAGAGTAGTGAGGTGCAACTGGAATTCAGGTCCTTGTAGTTTGAAAGTCAAGCTTCTGAACATGTCTATTGTGTTGCCTTATATGTTTCTTTCTTGCTCCCTTGCTTCTGCTGTTTTTAAATCCTGCTTCAGGTTTATTTGTCCAAAGAGCACAGGAGGCCACCAGTCCCCAACAGATGGCACCCCAGGGGTCACACCAGTCCTTCTGTTTTTACATCAGCAGATAAGAGGCTTTTACTGTGGAGCCTTCACCAGGACCTGGACACCTTTGGGGTCCTGGGCTGGAGCAGAAGCAGGAATCTGGACCTTGGCTGGAGCAGAGGCTTGAGCCTGGTCCTTGGCTGGAGGCTGGGCCTTTGGTCAGTAAGGCCTGCAATCCTTGGCAATATGGGCATGGGTATGCTTCCCAAGCTTGGGGTGGGCAATATAGGCAAGTTGAGCAAGGCTACAGTTTACTCCTTTGTGGTGATCTTGGGCTTGACCTCCTTGGGCTTGCCGAGGGCCTTGGTAGCCTTGGCACATGCACTCATGGCCTTGGTATTGTTTGCTTGCATCTTCTTGAAGCCCTTCTTGTAGTGCTTATTGGCAAAATGCATGTTCCTAAGGAACTTGGGATCTACCCTCTTCAGAGATTCGTATCTTTGTGATCAAGTTTCTTGATGCCATTTCTGTGCCATTTTCGAGCCTGGTTGCGCATGGTGTGGTTCTTGGACTTGGCCATAACTACACTGTGAACTGCAACTGCCTTGTTTCTGCTTCTACCTCTACTTCTCCTTCTGCTTCTTGTCTCTTTGAGACAGGGTCTCTCTATGTAGCCCAAGTGGGCTGTGAACTTGCAGCGGTCCTCTTGCCTCTGCCTCTGAAGTGCTGGGATTACAGGTGTACCTCCATGCTCAGCTCTATTTCTTGAGCCAATTTTGATTGTGCTTAATGAAAAGAAAATACTTAATAAGATAGATGCAAAGTTCAAATTTGATAATCAAAAGAACTCAAACCAGTTTTAGAGTGTGAGGTTTGCCGTAATATAGGTTTCGTGGCTTGACATATTCCTTTATTGGTAAGGAGCTAGTGGTGGTGGTGGTGCTTTATAAGTCGTCTGTGTAACAACACAGTCTCTGATGGGAATGCCATGTAAGGGTGACCCAGGAGCCCTTACCAATGATTTAGGGACATTTGAACAACCTGAGCAGTTGCTTATGATGGACAAGCTTTGTTTTTATTTATTAATGACACTTCACCCTAGATTTTATTCCACTTAGCACTAATTCACATGCAGATATATATAGAATGGCTATTGCCTATTGATCGCCACATTACTGTCTGCATTACAATGCTATTCTGCTGGCTTGGATACAGAGGGAAAGAAAGTAAAAAGGGAGGAAAAGGGTGTGATAAGGAATCTGGGATGACTAAATCTGTTCTAAAAGTTCAATGCTTATGTCGAAGTCAGAATTTTGATGTACAAAAGTTACTGGTATTTGCGCATGGTTAGAATTTTGGGATTGCCTTACTTAACACACATGTGTTCTCCTTTTCTCTTGTTGTGATTAAATGTCTTGAGACTGTGCATAGTAGATATTTAATGCTTTTAGTTCTTTTTGCTCCCTCGGCTTGTTTTTGGTCCTTGGGGCATTTGTATTTGCAGCCCATGAAGTATTCATAGCATCAGAACGTTGTCTCAATCCTAAATGAAACTTGAATTATTTACTTCCAAATGTGTCTCCCAACTGTCTAATGACCATAATGACTGTGTAAGCAATATGACAGAAAGGCACATGCTCTGATTTGAATGGAAATATTTGTGGATATGGTTGTAGAGCTTTCTGTTTATTAAAGGAAAAAACTATTTTAATCCTTAAGGCTAATTTTCTGGCTTATATTGCTATAATAATACATTCAAAAGAAGCACCAAACAAGCTGTGATAATTGAAAATGCCCACATCTAACCCAATTTAATTTATTGTGCTAGAATATATCTAGTCATATGGACTTATTTTCTATACAGATGCTTATTTTAAAAAAAAGCTGGACAGGAGCTCTGGTTTGCATTATGTGAGATGTAGAACTAGTTTAGAAGTAGATTCCACTTCAGGGAATATGTAATTATTTATTAATTAGATTAGCATTGTACATTGTGTCTTGAAGCTATCTCGAGAACTATAGGAACATCTGTTGTACCATGATTTTGGAGGCTTGCGAGGTTGTTTCCCCAAACGCCTTGACAACAGCAGTTTGACATTCTTGGAATAGGTAGTGCCACAGTTCTGCAGTCACCACAGGGATTTTTCAGCTTGGCTTCGTGTTGGTAAATTGATACACTCAAGTGCATTCGAGGTGCTCTTTTTTTAGAGGTTTTTTTTTTTTTTTTTTTTTCATTGAGTCCTGGCTTTTCTCTTTCCTCATTTAGTGAAATAGTGACAACTGCCACTTTCCACCTTTGAACGGTATTATTAGTGCTCTTATAAATAGAAAATTACTTTCCAGGTGGGCCTGGAAACCATTTTGTACACATAGCCTATTTAAATAGCCAAGACTTCACATGTATAAATGGGCAAGTTTTCAGGCAATTCGGGTAGGCTTCCAATCACATCTCTCCATTTCCTGTCTAAACAACTTCTTCTATGTCCACAGCATGTTTATGCAACACTGAATAAAACTTCTAATGGGAAATTTCTTCCAGGTGACCTCCCTGAGAGGCTGTGCTATGAAGAAATCTTGAGAAACCCAATTCTGATGAAATTGCCTCCCTTGAGAATATTACTTGGTGCCGAAACAAGAGACAGAGTTCAGTTATTTCTGGTTCTTGAATAAATGAATTCTTTTTGTGTAGGTGGCAGAAGAAATTAACCCCTTCAAAAGGCCTGATCTCAGTTGGGAATTGAACTTTGCATTTCTTTTGAGTTAGGAGAACCCTGGATAAGAGAATGTTAAATTGTTTTTATTTGAACATTAAACAACTTGGAATTGGTTCTGAAATCCTTCTGTCTTTTATAGATATGTATTTGAAAGGCTTTTCTGTTTTTACATTTAATTTTTTCTACTCTATCATTAGCTGGTGACTTGAAACTTTATATCACGTGGGGATGGATACTAATAAATCCTTTTTTAAAAAAACTTTTCCAGCACTTTTGGAGAAATCAATCAGTAGAAGGCGGGACTCTGAAGCCATACAGAAGGCCAAAATTCTTTATTCATCTTGTATGAATGAAAGTGAGTAATAAAAAAAAACAAGATATTTACCACTCTTAGCCTTCCAAATTTTATTTTTTTGTTTAGAGATATTGTTTAAAGGAAAAGAGACCTCAAAATTTTCTTAATGTTTATGTTTTGTTTAAGAAAGGGAACATCGTTAGTGACAGGATTTTGATTAATCTTCTTTAGCTACTGTTTTATGGTTGGCTTGATGGATAAAATAATTTTACTTGTATGATATGGATTATTTGGGTGTCATTTGCTCTATGGGACACTTGGACAGGGCAGAAAGAAAGGCCTCATTGTACCTGATACAAAAACAAGAATGCAAAGGTCAGGCCTTTTCATGTCTGAGGAGACTGGGCAAGAGTATGTGTGAGAGAAGTCATATGTTTCACATGACCTCCTGGTACCTACAGAAATCCAGATTCCCAGACTCCTTCATTTAGCTTAACTCAAATCTTTGTTGACAGCCTCCCACCTATCTGTTGGCATCATGTGTCTCACTGGAGTTGAAAGTGATATCTGCTTTCTCAAGTCTACTATGGAGGAAGTCCATGGTTCCAGGAAGCATTGCTCTGGGCTAGGATTTGGGGTATCACTGGTAAACTGGAAGAGGGCAGTACAAGGACAGAGTCTGAAGCATTACTTTACTTCACTAGGCAGTAGCTACCTTTCTTGCATCATTTCCTCTAGTAAGCTGTCCTTAGGTACCACCACATATGATCAGCCTGACTTCATTCACTGGGGTCAGTGTAGTGAGCCCATCTTCCATTGTAAGAAAAACCCAGCGGTTTTCTCTATCAGATTTTCTGGCAAAAACATCAGGCTTAGCCAATCACATTAAGTGTGAGTTGTAGTTGGGTTTGTCTGTGTGGTTATGCTCAGTCCATCCCACATCACCCATCCTCTTCCTAACAGCTGAAATTTCTAGTTGAGGTCTTACAGGATTTTCTCTTCATAAAGTTCTCTTCATTTGTATTCTTGTTTGATGATCTTGTGTGCAATTCTAACTCTCCCTTCATAATTACTCCTTTTCAGAAGCTATTGAAAAAGCCGATGCCAAACCACTGCTCCATATCTTGCGGCATTCACCTTTCCGCTGGCCCGTGCTTGAAGCGAATATTGGTCCTGAAGGAGTTTGGTCAGAGAGAAAATTCAGCCTTTTGCACACACTGGCAACATTCCGTGGTCAATACAGCAACTCTGTCTTCATTCGTCTGTATGTGTCCCCTGATGACAAAGCATCCAATGAACACATCTTGAAGGTATAGCTGGAGCTCTACTCAGTCCAAGATTTGGCTTTTGGGGTGCCTTCCTAAAGAAAGAAATTCATTCTGTCTTAGTGAATGATCAAATAAAAGTTTGATCAAACTCATAAGCTAGAATATTATCCTCTGTAAGATGTACAGAATTTAGAGTAATAGCAGACAAATTCGGCCAGCCTTTTGGGATGTATGAGAGTGAGTTCAAAGTGATCTGTGATCTGGTCCTTCAGTCTACTCTGAACAAGGGGCCTCTAAATTCCAGCAAAGAGACAGCTGTGATTCTCCAGCTGTTATCAAAAACTTGCTGAACTCTGCTCTTTCCCTCACCCCCTCATTCCCCTGACACAGAATAAAATGCTTGGATGATTTCTTGTTCCCCTTTCATGAATGTCTTTTTGAATACACGCCTACATTCCCATTGTCAAGTTCAATTTGAATTTCCTCTTCTTCTTTTCAAAAGATCAAGCAGAACTTATTCTAAGTTGCTGATTCCATTTTCTGTTGTGAGAGTAAGCATCTCTTCCATGAAGGTTTGGGTCCCATGGCCATGCCCTGAGGAAGATCTCAAGGTTAAAACCCGGAGGCTGCTAGGGAGCCTAATAACAACAGAATTAACAATGGAATGGGTTTTGTGAGGACTCAAATGACATTTTTGAAATCACTCTGTAGTTTGTCTTGCTGTTTTTTACTTTCACGCTTACTTTGACTAATAATGTTATTGAACAGTTGACCCACCTAGTTTTCTTTGTCAAGTTACAGAATTAGTGGCATACTGATATTCAAGTTAAAGAATTTATGGAAGCATTAGAATGTATAAACCTGACCTGTTACAACTCAAGTTTTTGAAATTCAAGCCCTGGAGTTGATCTTGCATTTGACCAGAGGGTGGCAATTGTTTTCTATAAAAGGCCAGTTAGTGCATATTTTCAGCTTTGTAGGCTGTATGGTCTTTGTTGCAACAACTCAACTTTGCTATTGTATTTATGTAAACAGCCTTAGAGTGGGTGGCTATGTGATGGGGTGGTTTACTGGCCATAGTTTTCTGACTGCTAGACAGTGAAAGTATTAATAAAAATCCTTAGTCATTGAACAAGTCCCACCTACCCAGAAGGAAGATCTCAGTTGTAGAGTCAGCTGTGCTTCCATGTTGGGTGATGACGTGATCATATGGTACTGAGCCATCTTCTGATGCTATCAGGATATGTGGTATGCAAGATGCAGTGTTGGGAGGACCCACTGGACCTCTCTCCCACATTGATAGATGTTCTAAAATTTTGGTTGTAAGACCATCATTCTGAATTCCAGAACTGTTGGGATATTCTTTCAAATATGTTCAGTATGTTTGAAGTAAGTTGGAAACTGTCTTTCAAACTTAAGTTCATGCACACTATTAGCCAATAGGAGATCTTGACATAGATATGAATGTAAGTGGTAACCATTTTATTTTCACCATCTTGGGATATAGTAAAATTTCCTTAAGCATGTTCTTATGACAAATAATATATATAAAAGTAAAAAGAATAGAACATCAAACTTCACTAGAGCCATCAACCCAGCTTCATTACTCTCAACTTTCTCTTATTCTTCTTTTTTAAAATGCTTCCATTTTGAGAGATGAGCTTATAACATTTTATACCACAGTGAAATACAATACCATCATATTGTGAATGCTTCAGTGCTAATCTAATAAAGAGGGCACTCATCAGAACTACAAGAATAATCATAATTCCACAATTAATATCTAATACATAGTTAATTCTCAGTTACCCTGATTGGCTCAGATGTGTCTTTTTAAGTTAAGAATTTAATATAATTTAATTCTTTGTGGTGCTGGGGGTGCAATACAGAGCCTTGAGCGAGCTAATGAAATACTCAACCACTGAGCTACACCTTTAGCTCTCAAAGATAAGCTTAAAAGAAACCTCAAACCAAAAATAGTTGGTCTTTGATTTGGTCACCAATATTCTAACTTGCAAGTTTCCTTTCCTACTGTTTTCTTTCCTTTCTTTCTTTCTTTCTTTCTTTCTTTCTTTCTTTCTTTCTTTCTTTCTTTCTTTCTTTCCTTCCTTCCTTCCTTCCTTCCTTCCTTCCTTCCTTCCTTCCTTCCTTCCTTCCTTCCTTCCTTCCTTCCTTTCTCTTTGCAGAACCAGGGATTGAACTCAGGCCCTTGTGCTTGCCAGGGAAGCACTTATTCCACTGAGCTATCTCCCTGGCCCTCTTACTATTTTCTTAGCATCACATTTATTTGTTGAAGGTCTATAAGATCTTTCCACATTCTGGATTTGTCTCACATCTGAGTAATCTTGCAATGGATGAGATAAAGTTCTTACATATTGGGGAATCAGCAGAAAAAATGGAAAAATAATAAAAAGTTACCATTTAAAAAATACCTGATGAAATGAGAGGTCTGGGTAACTATCATCAATAGCTAATAAAATAATCAGGTGAAACTTTGGGAAATTCTTAGTAGAGATATCAGGCTGATACCACCCTAACCCAGATATCCATGATAGTCTTATCAAAAGAGGGACAGCCAGATATTTTGTGCTAGTTAATACCATTAGGAAGTACATAATGTCACCAGTGATATTGTGCCAAAAAAATGAAAAGAAAAACTGAACTTAACAAGCTTCCTGTACTAATATTTGCTTCCAGCAAATGTGATGGGGTAGAGGGTCATGGTGACAGCTTGGTTTTCACACTTAATATTCAATTACCATGATTCTAGAAACATGAAATTGTCAATGATAGAAACTTTCCAAATGTAAGGAGGTACTTATGTTCTTATGATTGCTCTCCTTTGCCAAGATGGCAGAAGCTTGTTCCAATTTGAAGTGTTTGAAGATTGCTTGACATTTGAGTGTAATGCACACTTGCATTAGTGCTATTGCTGTTTGTGTCATTTTATGTAGGGGAGTATTTACACATCTGAATTCACCATCTTCCCCCCAACAAAACAGTTTCAGCCATGTTAACTAATCATACAGTCATGTATCAGTCTTGATAGTTAGAAGTTCAACTATGTGTCCACAGATGGTAGCAGAAGCTTTATTCTGAGCTTCATGTAAAGACCAGTATATTGGTTGCTGTAAAAGCTGTAGCATTTTTGTGTGTGTGGCTTTATAAAAAACACTTTTAAAAAAAGTTACAATTGCAAAAAACAAAATTTAATTCTGTGAATGTTTGGATGCCCTGAACCACTTTTAGATTTTGTGGACTATAGTTTGAAAACCACTGGTGTGGTGGTAAGACTAGATTCTGATATTAAGACCATTGAGGTTCTCAGGTTAGTTTTTTGATGACTCACTAAACACCTTTGTCTAATTTTTAAAAAATCTTATATATATTTATTTATTTATTTGGTACAGGGTCTCACTATGCAGCTCAGACTCATAGTGCTTTACCTGTCTCTGCCTCCCCAGTGCTGGGATTACAGGTGTGCACCACCATGCTGTTTTGGTGGCCTGCATGGCATGTCATGCCCTGAAAACCAGGGCCGGCATGTCATACAGCACTGGGGATTGAATCCTGGTGTTTGTGCTTGCCAGGTAGGCACTTAGACCACCAACCTATCTCCCTGGCCTTTTTGTCCAAATCACTTCACTTCTCTGAGCCTCACTTTCCCCATGTGTAAGGACAGGTAAGTTAGAATTTACTTTTCATCATCACTATGAGATACAAATGACTTGAATTTTATGAGTTTCCATATTAGACACTGGTACACAGCGGCACAAGACAAATTACTTCCTTCTATTGAAGAATGACCCAGCATCAGGTTAGGACCACTTGAAGAATACTTCTTAATCCGTGTACCAAGCCTTCCTCTCAAACTTCAAATATGGTTGTGCTAGAGTGGGCGTTTTCTTTAGGTAATCTAATCTTTGACCCTCGGCTTACACTTCACCTTTTTCTAGGAACCTCATCCTGTATCTAGACACTGCAGACCCCTTTCCGACTATCTCATTTCTCAACCTTCTCCTTGGATAACTACAGAGTCAAATATTTAGTGTTTGGAATGCTGGGGATGTAGCTCAGCAGCACAGTGCCTGCTGGCCAAGCACAAGGTCCTGAGTTTGATTTCTGGTACCAAACAAAACAGAACAAAACACCCTCCAAGACCAAAATACCAGAAAAAAAAAAAATCAGTGTTTTTGTGTTTTAATTCTAATTTGTACTTTCTTAAAAAAAAAAAAAAAAGAAAGAAAAAAAATTCCACTCTGAATCTCACATGGCTTCTTTGAGTGTGCCTCTCAGATTCTGGGGCTTAGGGCATTTTCGTGTTCTCAGATATTGCTACATTTTGGAGGCACTGACTCATTATTGTGCACATGACAACTATAGACTTCTCTTACTGCCTGGAAGAATCTCTGTACTCTAGGAGCGGTTCTTTCACCTCAGACTCTCTTCTCTCCATGTATTTAGCTTTTTCCCATCAAATTCTATTTCTCCACGTGTCCTTAGCTGCCCTAATCCCACAAGCCCAAGTTTCTTAATAATGATCTTCTTTGGGACAGAGACTATGCTATCACCGTACTCCTGGGTGGACATATGGTACCTTTGGTGAAGAGAAAGCCACTTAATCCGATGAGGAGATACATCCTCATCCCAAGGATGTGCTGTTTGGCCATTTAGTGGAGCCTCATCAGAACTTCCCTGTCACAAGATGGCATAGGATTTGCTACGGACTTAAATGGAAGAAAGCAACACAAAAACACAAGAAATGAGTGTTCCTGATACGCTGCTTTGCTGCATGTCTTTGGATGTATTTTATGCCAGGAGAGAGTAAGGATGATTTCAAGGACAACAAAAATTTTCAATACATGTTATGTGTGCTTGGTTGGCCAAGATCACCTAGTATAAAACAATAGTGTAAAGCCATCCTCACTGAGGAGCCTGCCATTTTCTTGTTCTCAGAAAAATTCTCAATGACAATAAAAGTCTGTTGGAAATGAGGTTTTTCTAATTTCTTTGTCTTTTGTTTTTCTATACCATAACTTTTCAGGTGTTTTTGTATTACTACTCTGTCTCCTAACAAGGTTAATTATAATTAGAGTATCAGTTATGTTTGGAGAAATATAATTTGCATTTTTATTTCAATTGTAAGATTTCCTAAATTAATTTTATTTCTACTTGGCAATATTCAGGTCAATTATAAATGTAAGGATTCAAAAAAACCCTCAAATAACAGTGTTCCACTGTTGGCTTTTTGAGAAAACCTTTTGCCTCAAAACGTTTATATGTTTCCAATGAGATTTAGTTGACTTTATTCAATCTGTTGATGTATTTAAAATGTTTGCTAGAAATCATAACAATCTGGAGGTTTCTGAAAGGTCTAGAAACCTCACTTGAATTATCTAAACTGTTAACAACAAGTGAGTTTAAATTCATTTCATGAGAGGAAATTTTGGCTTTCTTGATATTATCTGCAGTTTCCTTTCCTGTGAGACTAAAGCTCACAAGAGTCTCCAAGTGGTCCAAATTTAATTGAAAGCCAAAGCATCTTAATCAAAATATTTTGTTTCATGATACTGGCTTACTAAATTTTTGGAAGAAACAGTGGTAGGTTGGGAATTGCAGTAGGAAGAAGCCAGGCTGGCTTATGACTTCATTGTTTCAGGCAAATTAGAGAAGGTCCAACAAAACAATTTAAGGATTTTAGCAAAACACAAAGGAAAAATAGATGTTTTGAAAGCATCTTATTTCTCCAAAAACAATGACAATGTTTTTCCTTGGGATTCTCATTGCCTTGTTATTGACTTTCCCTTTGTAGAATTTGTTTTGTGTAAAAGATATTCTCATGAAAAATTATATTTTTGACACTTTAACAGCCATAGCAGGATCTTGTTGTGCTTTCAGTTCATATTTTCCTAATAGCTAATGATATTAAACATATTTTCATGTGCTCATTTTGAATCTGTATTATCTTTCTTGGCGAACTGTCTCTATGCATCTTTTATTCACTTTAAAATGGAATTTTCTTATTGTTGGGTTTTGAGAACTGTTTATAATTCTGGGTACACATCCTTTGATGGACACATTATTTTCAAATATTTCCCCTATTCTGTGTTTTTATTTTCCATTCTTAATAATGTCTTTCACAGAGCAAAATTTTTAATGTTAATGGATTCCAGTTTGTTCATTTTTTCTTTTATGTATCACAATTTCAGTATAATGCCTAAAAATTAGTTTTCTTATCTCAAAAAATAAAAATTTCCACTACATGAACTTCTATAAGTTTTATACTTTTAGTGCTGGTGAGATATCCCAGCGGACTAAGTGGGTGCTTAGGCAAGTACAGGGACTGGGGTTCCATCCCAGGCACCCCAGGCTGCACCAGCCTTGCCCCTGGGTAAACTGAGCCTGCCACCCAGTCCAGGTGTGGTGGTACACTCTTGTAATCCTAGCATGGGGGAGGCTGAAAACAGGAGGATCACTATAAGTCTGAGCTGCATAGTAAGACCCTGTACCAAATACATAAAAAAGTTTTATATTTTTAGGTTTTAAATTTATGTCTATGATTAATTTTCAGTCATTTTATATGAGATATAAAATGTAGGCCAGGGATTATTTGTTTTGCATGTGGATATCTACTTTTTCTAACGTGTACATTGAAAAGACTTTCTTGTTTCCTTTGGGTTTCTGTTGCTGAATTTATACTACACTTCTCTACCACAACAATTCTTCTCATATAATTGTCTGATTAGTTGTGTTTTTATCACTTTAATGATAGGAAATATATTATGTTAGAGGCAGAGAGTTAGACAGTCTGATTAATCAATTTTACCCAGATTGCCATTTGCCAAGTACTGCAGTGATGAGGATATTGGATATGTTGAAACTCATTAGCCTTGGGGCTATTCAGGGTTGACAAGCTATGAATCAGTAAAAAGGATCAGGTCACTGATACTTAAGATCTGTCATTACTGAAGTTTCTCTTCACATGTAGCTCTGAATTGAGGGAACTGGTTAACATAATGTCTGTTTTTCTTTTAACAGCTGGACCAAGCAACACTCTCCTTAGCTGTGAGGGAAGACTACCTTGACAACAGTACAGAAGCCAAGTCTGTAAGTTTTACTCATATTCTGCTGTGTGCCTATCAGGCTTCTGCCAGATTCATCAGTTGCTTCCTCACTATAAATGAACACTATGCCTATTTCCTAACACAGGAAGCAAAGATTTTCTATTTAGGTGATCTATTCTACTTTCTGTCTATGTGAGGTCTAGCATCAAGATTTCAATAAATTCCCTTGCTCTGGGCCCTTGTGATGCAACCCAGAAGACAGCATACCCAAATGAATGAACTGAAAAATGACCTTGAACTCATTCCTCAGCAGTGTTCAACTGTGAGGAGTGACCCCCAGGAGACCAGTGGCTCTGAATCTGAGTCACATGGGAACATTCCATTGGGTGTCAAGCCCTGGAGAATCTGACTTAATGGACTTGAGGTGGGATCTGGGAGTCTGTATTTTTGACAGTTGCACCAGGTTAGTGAGGGTTAAAGAGAGCCGGAATGTATCAGCTTAGACTGCTTGGTTTGGTTTAGAAACCTAGTTGTTTCTTGAGACTGGAAAGAAGTGGTTAATTTCTGACACTTATCAATAACTTTGGAAACTACAGAACTCCCAAAGTGTCTCATTCATAGGTATCATGGTTCTGTGCTGATACTAACCTTTGTCATCAGAATGCTCAGGAGGGCAGGAAGCTAGGCAGATCCTAGGCAGCTTCCTACATGAGGATGCTGACCAAAGGGAGTTGACAAATTTTCCTTTTTGAAAGTAGAATGAGGGCTGGCCAAATAGCACAGCAGATTAAAGTAAGCCTTTAAGCAGGCTCAGAGGCCTGGGTTTGATCCCCAGGCCTGCTGTGCTGGCCCCGTCTCTGGGGCGCACTGACATAGTGATTCAGACTGGGCGTGCTGGCACATACCTGTAATCCCAGCTCTTGTGAGGCTGTAAACAAGTGGATCACTATGAGTCAGATCTTGTAGTGAGTCCCTGAAAACCCTGTAGACCCTTCCCTAAAATACAAAAAAAAAAAAAAAAAAAGTAGAATGAAACTTTTCTAGTCTTGAGGTGCTTCTGTTTCTATTATGGTTTCAGCAAGTAGGCTCAAAATCATCTCTGTGCCCTGTAAGCAGTTAGTCAAGTCCAATTAATTCTGCCCTGTAAACATCTCTTCTAACTCTCTACAGTCAGATTGTTTTCTACTCTTGTCTTCACATAGCAAGTAGCCTTTTACACAGTACCTCCTCTCCTTAGGACTACTTGAGAGTTCTATTCTCAAGTGCCTCTCCCATCATGCTATGCCCTCAAGATATGGTCTAAATTCCAATGGCTTGATCTATCATGTTAATAGCATCCCTTAGTTATTTCAGACGGATCAGGCCTGCAGTCTCCCAAATAAGTGCACGGTGAAAGCTTAAATAAATGAGTCAAGTACTATGACTTTAGGGCTCCAGAAGCATCAAGAACCCTCTCACAGAATTTGAGATTCTCTGGGTTCTGACAAAGAACTTATCTGGGCTGCTCATATTTGTTTGCTTTTCACACAGAGAGGAAGAAACTGAAGAAAATGAAAACCTAGCAGGATCTTGGGAAATATTTTCTCAAGTAGTAAATTATGTCAATCAGGAGAAATACTTTATCTTTAGATTGACATTTACTGTAGGAGTGTGGAGCATGCAGCTACAGTCTCCTTTTGGTTAACTGGGGTTGGAATCAAACACCCTCATCTGTGCCCTTATTCTGTCCTTTGAGGTGTTACAGCTTCACAGGCTAATACAGGCCTCAGCAGGGACCAGGGACTCACAGAGGTTTACTTACTGAGTCTTGCTGCCTATCTCCAGACTAAAGCTTAAACCTCGGGCAAACAAACGCATGAACATGAAGAGCCAATTGGTTAATGTTAAATCCTGCTCAGAGCGCTTCCTGTTGGTCTCCATCATTGCTCCTGAGCCATCTTCCCAACTCACTCTCTTTCTTCTTCCCTCTACAAAAGTAGTTCATTCTTCCATACTGCTCTCAGCCTGTGCCCTTCAAATACTAATTCCTCCATTTTGTTTTTAGGCTGGACTTTAACTTATGGGTGTTAAGCACATAATAACTTTATCAAGGAACTTAATTTGATCTCTCTAAAGTTGCAGTTAATAATTAAATCTTTATCTACCTCATTGGATCACAGTGTTGGAGAACTGGGTTTGAGTATTTTTTCCATCTGAGCCACCTCCCCCAACATTTGCCCAGAGATCCTTGCAAGCCAACTTGCATGTGTATTGAGTAGGTTGCATGTTTTCCTGAACTGAAATGGGAATGGCAAAGTGTTCTTTCTAATTAAGACTATTTGAGACTTGCTTACTGAGTCAACCACTTGATGTATGCCAAGGACTGTGTATGTTCTGAAGTCAGAAACATAGTAAGGAAAACTTAGAGAGCCAAGGTGTACCCTAGGGAGGAAATTCTATATTTGTTATTTTTTTGGTTGCTTGTCATCATTTCTTTCCCCTCTCCCTTCTTTTTTCCCCTGAGCTATGGGGGAGAACTTTATGAAAATGCACAACTAACGAGCCACAGGGCTGCAATCACTGCAGTCATCTTTTATTTCTTAGTGTGATGATGGGTAAATTGAGCTGGATGAGAACAAATCAGAGTTTCTGCCAGTGTTCATGACCAGCCATCCTACTTTTAGAAATAGAACTTTCCCATTACTTTATTAAAGGTTCACTCACCTGGAAAGCAGACACCTGACCTTTAAAATTTTATCCTGAGCTCATTTGGAGATATTTCGTGTATCCGTAATATTCCTCATTATTGGAAAGCTAGTTCTCTTGGTATTTGATGGCTAGACCTTTATGTGTGTCATGGAAACACAGAGACACAGTGCCCACATCCTAATCACTCTTTTTCTCCCAAAGTTATAGGAGACTGCCTCATATTTCATAATGGCTGCACCATGTTTTGAGTACAAAGTGAAGATGAAGGACATTTATTTCCACCTGCTATTTCTCCACTTCTGTGTCTCTTTAACATACTTCCTATGAGGCTGTTGTCATGGTCACTAGTTTCTTTATCTCTTACAGTATCGAGAAGCCCTTTATAAGTTCATGGTGGACACTGCTGTGCTTTTAGGAGCTAACAGATCCCGAGCAGAACATGACATGAAGTCAGTGCTTAGACTGGAAATTAAGATAGCTGAGGTGAGTCTCAATTGAAAATCACTTTTACCTGTCTCTTTCTTTATTTCAAGCTTTCTGTGCCAATGCCCTTTGGGTAGGACTAAATGGAACCCTCCTAGAAAAAGACAACAACAAGAACTATAATAGGAAATAGAGCTTTTCATGCTGTCTACCTAGCTTAAACACATTCCATGTCTACCTGCTGTTTAGTTATGGTTCAAGAACAGAAACAGAGAGATTTGTTTTCCTACAGAAATTGTTGTATGGTTCAAATAGAGGTGTATATTTAATAAATCTTTATTGATTTAATTGAATCGACGATATTTTTGTGTGTGGTGCCAGGGATTGATCGCAGGGCTTCACCCATGCTAAACACGTGTTCTACTGCTGAGCTACACTCCCATCCTTGGCAGGTTGCTTTTACTTCAGGCTTCTTTTTATGTTTCCCCATTCAGATTAAGTCTCATATAAAATCTGGGCATAAGAAAGTCTGTGTACCAATACTGAATAGAAAATTTGATGTAGAAAGTATACAAGGAATGCAGGAAAGCATTTTAAACTTGACTCTCAGGTGCTACTTTGCATCTACCCTTCATTTTTGTTCCTCTCTTGCCACAATTTAATGTATGCCATTGTGACATGTATCATGTTCTCAGTAAGTGATTATTAGTTCTTTCAGGCTCAAGGTAAGGACAGAAAGATATTAAAACAAATTTGTGCTAGAATAATGAAAAAAAATCTTAAATGATTAACCCTGTTTACACAATAACTTTTCTAGAAGAATCGAAGTATAGCAGTTGTTTAGTGTACCCAGGTTCAAAGAATAAAATATAATGACATTTTCTCCTGGGGAAACTCCATAGTGAAAAACAACAAAAACCACCTGTAATAAGCTTTTTCATATGGGTTGGTGATCTTTTATAATAGATATTGATAAAATTCCTGAGGTGAGTAGGAATTCAAGGTTTGTGAGCTAATGGTAGAGGTACATTGAAGTATGGAGTCAGGGTCAGTGGGGAATTAGTCTCTTCTGATGTGATGATGTTCACATATATCTCTTTCCACACTCGTCCTGTGATGTAAAAAGTTTATTCTGTCTGTCACCTTTGAAGACCATGAAGACTGCTGCAGATGTTTTGAAGTCCACTGTACCTCTAAGCCACAGTTCTAAGTCCACAAGTTGTCTAGATTCCCTTCCCAGGCAAATAAGAGGGTCAGACATCTAAATTGGACTAAAGTTCTGATACAATCGAGAGGGGCTCTCCCTGAGGCAACAAATTGGACCAAAAAGGGAACTAAAACCAGGTGGGCTAAGGAAAGATGGAACTGTCACCAGCTAAATGAAGTGGCAAATCCATTGTGTGCAGGGGACTAGCTGGCAGGGAGGTGGAAATGGCTCTGAGGTCAAAGGCTCTGATTTGGGGCTGTGAGCCTGAGAAGAAAGAGGAAGTGTCATGTGACAGTGTTCTGAGACTGTGAACCACATACAGGCAGGAAACTCAAAGGTACATTTGAGCAGGGAGCTAAGGGCACTTAATCATTTAGGAAAGAAGATGAAAGTACCTGCCACTTAGCCCTCTGTGATTTTGCCTTAACAATCCATGGGATATACATTTTTGGCTCAATAGGAATGTTATCTTTCTCTTACACTTTAGGTCACTGAGCATATTCAAAATTAGTGGGGTTAGTAGTCTTAGGGAACCTTCTGAGGCTGTAGAGGCAGGATATTCCAATCCAGCCCTAATTAGTCTTGGTAAAGACAGACATGGAAGTGTGCGTGTCAGCAATCCCAGCTGCTGAGGCTGTCCAGAAGGAGAGCTCTTGTTAATGGTGCAGGCTTTGTGTTTCATTGGAAAGGCTTGCTAGAGAACACAAATCTCAGACAAAATCATGAATCATAGTTCAAACCATGGAGGTGGTGACAGTGGATAGGAGGTGCAAAGGTATAAGGTCATGTGTTAGGTGAAAGATCATGAGTTTAATGTAAGAAAATCAAATGTAGAAGGCCATAAAACATGATCATGCTGTTATTCAGGCTGATGTGGAAGCTACTGTTTATCAACAGAAGTGATTGATATGATCATTGAGGAAGATAATCACTATTGCTGTTTTTAGATCAGGCAAAACATGGCAGAGCTAGAAGCTTTGATTTGGTGTTGGCCAACTGATGTAGAACATGAATACTTGGATTGGAAAGAGTATAGAATCAGGGGTAAAGATGTAGGCTTTGAAGTATGTATCTAGGTGATAATGTATCCATACTCCCAGCAGTAGGGTGCAGAGAATCTCAAGGCCAAAGAAACAAGAACGAAACATGAGCTGTTGACAGAATGATTATGGGCAGCAGTGGTATCTAGACAGCATCATGTTACTCAGTGAAGATTGGCCCGTAGAGATGAAGAGATGTTCTGTGGTTCAGAAAATGTTGAGATCATCACCATTTTGAGACCTGAAGTGAAAGTGGAACCTTTGGCTCAATGATCTAGCTTCACTTTGGCTGGCAATCCTAAGTCAGAAATGGACCTTGCTCACTCACATTATAAAGAAAGAGGGCATTCTGAGAAGTTCTTGCACTGGGTCAATGTTTTACACTGCAGAGAACATGTACATTTAAAAAATATTTTTCTAGATTCTACCTAAAATGTTGTCTTTTTTTTTTTTGTCTCTCTCAGCTTGGCATCACACCAAAACCTTGAAAAACTTTTTAATACTGTGCAGATGTTTGGCATATGTAGAAAGTAGTCATGCAGTAAGAAATGGCTCATTTGAAAAAATAACTAAAGTCTTTTCCCAACAGATAATGATTCCACATGAAAACAGAACCAGTGAGGCTATGTACAACAAAATGAACATTTCTGAACTGAATGCTATGGTTCCCCAGGTTGGTGAAAACTATCCAAGGAGTTTTCTCTTAACTGGTGTTTTTAGAAGTGATTGCATTTTATCTTGGTACACAGTTTTGCTTTGTAAAAACCTTCTGTCAGTCTTTTTGGTTATCATCACCTTTGTCAGCTATCACATAAAACATCCCTTGTGCGGATATTAGGCTATCTTCTGTTATAGGAATAGGGAACAGAAAACCTCTCTGACAGTGGCTTGAAACCATAAAGCCTGTTTTCTTATATGATAAAAATCTATACATAGGTGGTAGTTGGTATTGGTTTAGCTGTCAAAGACCCAAGTTGTTTTTATCTTTGTATTCTACTGTGCTTAGTGTATTTGATTTTTGTTCTATTTTGTTTTGAGACAAGGTCTCCCTCTGTAATTTAGGCTGGCCTTGAACTCACTAGGTATCCCAAGCTGTCCTCAAACTCACAGTGATCCTCCTGCCTCAACTTCCTGGGTGGTGGGATGAGAGGTGTGTGCCTCCACAACTGGCAGTGTATTTGACTTTTGACTTCATGCGTGATGACTCATGGTTTGAAAGTGGCTACCACAGCTTTATATATTATAGCATCTGCCATCAGGGTAAGAAGAAGGGAGAAGGAACAGTGTTGACTACACCAGACTCTTTTCCTAAGGAAAACAAAATAGCCTTTCCAGAATATGCCCAGATATCTTCCTTATTCTGTGTCCTATGGTCATCCCTAACTCTGGATCAGGGAGTGGGATGGATTCTTGGCAACTGAATAATTGCCTGTCCATTTTAGTAGTAGAGAAAGCCCGGAAGAAAGATTGGTAAATACCATTTAGGGAAGCCAGTCTAATACACCAAGGAGTGTCTTAGTGACAAATGGAAAAGCATTCTAAATTCTGTTGCTGTTAGTTTTTTTTTCCTGTGATTAAAAAAAGCCAGTTTCTGGACAAGATAATAAGGTATTGAGGAATCTATACAGGAACAAGGAGACTATAGTGCCCCAAAAAGGGAGAGGGGGAGATTACAGGGTGGAGCGAGGCAAGTGTGAGAGGTAGGGGTGAGTGTGGGAGGAAGGAGCATGAACTAGAGGACTAGGCCAGGATCCTGAGAGCAGAACAGAGGGAGAGGGAGCTGGAGGAAGGAAAAGCTGGGGGAGCCCAGGGGGAAGCAGTGCTGATTACCAGTGAGAGTGTTCTCCCTGTACACATGTTACATGTATGTAGACTGCATTTGTCCATAGGCATAAAGGACAATGGTCAAGGCTTTATTTTTTAGGTAAGTAAAAGATGAGCAGTTGGATCTTTAATTCTCAGCTGACTTATTTGCCTTTCTTCTTACTTGCTGCCTAACAAAGTTTCTCTTTTTTCCCTTCTCTCTCCTCAGTTTGACTGGCTGGGCTACATCAAGAAGGTCATTGATACCAGACTGTACCCCCACTTGAAAGACATCAGCCCCTCTGAAAATGTGGTCGTCCGTGTTCCGCAGTACTTTAAAGATTTGTTTAGGATATTGGGCTCTGAGAGGAAGAAGTAAGAACTTTCATGTGCATTTTACTGTGGCTTTTGTTTTCTCTGTAAATCAGAAAGGCCTTCTTTCTATCATCCTTTGAAAGCTACTTTAAAAGAAAGTTACATCAAAAGAGTCACGGGGACGATTAGGCGCCCTTTGTGATAAATTGGCTGAAACCATTGTCTCATGTAATTTACTTCTTATGATGACAACAAATGCAGACCGTTTTTGCTCATTATTTCTGGTCTTTCTCCATACTATTCTTGCTGAGAGCTTAAGTTGTTTATTAGTTTTGGGTATGGGTCCTGGAATGATGTTATTTCCTGAAATTTCTGTATAAGCATATTAATTTTTTCCAGTTCATTCTTGGTCTTCTGCTGCCTTTCTTCTCCTTATTTCTTTTTTAGTTGTATCCTGGCAGTAAACCAAAGTACCAATATTGAAGAGACACAAGACCATTTTTGAAAGCTGTAGAAAAATTGCACTGATGAAACAAATTTAGGAACTGTCAGGTGTTTCTTACTGTAAAGAACCTTTTAGAATTTTTGGATTTGCTTGTTCAGTACTACAAAGAAAAGACCTAAAATGCCCACAAGGGAAATTTACACATTCATTAAGCCATTTAGCTTTGCCTACAGAAAATGAATCACAAGAAGGTCAACACATTTACAAAAAACATTCTCTAAACCTAATTGGTTGGCCATCATTAAAAATGATACTTCTTTTTCCTTTGGACTCAGACTAGGCTACATTGCCAGGAGTTTTGCTTAAAAAAAGGCACCTGCAAAAGTCCTGGGAATGAAATGCAGTGTGGGTCCCCACCCTTGGAAGCATTTAGGCCCGCTACAGAGTTGCTGTTCTTTTAAAGATCTCTTCTGAGGATAAAAGTAATCCATATTCATTGAAGGAAAGAAACAGGCAAGAGAGAAGAAACCATACATTTGCTTTCAAGTCTCCCAGTCAGAGGTAGACGGTGATTCTTTGAACATTTTCTAAATGAAAATTGAATTTACAGTTAAGTGCACTTGCAGGCCAGAAGCTTGATGATTCCAGGCATGTTCAATAGGGTAATAATGCCAAGAACATTGCCTTAACTGTTTGTTGAAAACATACATTCCAAGGTGGCTCCATGGCACAATGGATAGCGCATTGGACTTCTGGAGGCCGAAAATACACATTCCAAGGCTGTCATCCACAGTGTCTGATACGATAGTGCTGGAGGAGGCTGAGGAATCCGGGTGTAATGCAGTGACTTCTCCACCACTCAGAGAAGCTAATCACAACACTGAATTAAAAAAAAAATTAATATTATTGGTACAATTTAGATATGTATAATTGCCACATTTCTCATAGGGAATTTGTATCTGTACATGATATATCTTGGTTTCTCCCTCATTTCGATTACCATCTCTTCCCTTTAACCCTTCTTCCCCTCCTTACTTACAAATTTCCGTTTTCATTTTATACCTTTCCCCCTCATTTTTATTTTCCATTCCTCCCTCCCCTCCCTATATTTCTTATTATATATTGACATTACTGTCTTTATTTGCACTTTCAGTTTTACACACCTGAGAGGCAATGAAATATTTATCCAATTTGTTTCACTGGAGTATGGTGTCTGGATTTTACAAAAGCAGTCCTGGAATGTTGTGATTAGCTTCTTCGAGTGGTTAGGAAATCACTGCATTGCACACTTTCTTTGTAAGCCGTTGCTAGCTTTGACTTATAAAATGAGTATCCCCTATCTGAAAAGTTTAGGAACAGAAACATTTTAGATTTCACACTGTGGAATATCTGCCTGTCTGTATGGTCATCTATCTTGGAGATGGGATTCAACTCTAAACAAAAAAATTCATTTGTGTCATAAATACCTTATTCACATGGCCTTATGCTGTGTTATTTATATCAATTTTATGCTACATTTTGTCTGTGACCCTTCATTTAAGGTCAGGGGAGAAATGCTCCACTCTCAGTGTCAAGTTGACATTGAAAAAGTTCTGGATTTTGGAGAATTTCAGGTTTTGGATTTTAAAATTAGTGTCGATCAACATGTACTATGAAGTATAGCACAACTGATTTTGTGCTTATATGCCTGTAAGTTTCTGAATGTATTTTAAATTTTGTCAGTAATTTCTGTTAGACTGTTTGGTTTGGCATGCTGTGTGCTCATTGTTCAGCACCTGTTGAGTCATTTTTTCTCTGTGCTTCTATTGCCTCCACTTGTAAAGTTGGGGTGCTTTTGAATGGTATTAATTTTATTTAAAAATAACTTATAAACAGGGGATAAATTGTGTTTTGGTGGTAGTTATATTTAATAACTTCACGACTCTGTCTCTGTCTCTGTCTTTTCTTATTTCATTTAATAGTTATTAGTCCATGTGTACAGTACACACAGCATAGTTCTTTTTTATTTATTTATATTTTATTTTTGTTTTATTGAAGTACAAATATCAATGAGATAGTTTTAAGATACCTTGACAAGATCGATTTGATAAATTAATACATGGCAAACTGTTTTCATAATGTTTTGGTATCATAGAAGGTTCATACATGATATTATACTTATAGACATTATTATACCATATGTCTCTTATCAGTAAATAGACTGTAGCTGTTTGCATATCTTATTTTTTATACCTGAATTACATCAAAGATTCAATAATTAATACTTTCTACCTTGTTATTTTCCTAGTGTTTGTCCATAGTACTAGAAGTTGACATAATATCCTGTCCAACCACCATTAGTGAAAATTTTGCCTCTCATAGAATTATGTAGAAGCACAGCGTTATCTATCCTAACTGTACTGTCCATACACACACATCATAATTCTTAATTTCTATACCCCTTCCTTTGTCTACACCTGTCAAAGATGGGCACTCCATTGTCATTCAACAAATTTAGGTGCCTGAACTCGATGACACAATCCAGCACAGTCCAGCATTCCACAACAATAGTGAGTTATCCGAAGAAGTTGTTGACCATAGCCATTTACAGCTCAACTTATTATTATGGCACCGTGGTGTATACTTCATTTTGTAGTTCTTTTTTCATCCCCCTTCCCTCCCTTCCTTCCCCTCCCTCCATCTCTTCATCCACTTCACATTTGAGAAACACCTAATGTTTTCATTATGTCTAGATAGCTGGTTCATGCAGTCATAGATAGGACTTTTTGAGGTGGTTGAATCGAGTGTGTGATTGACTGATGGTCCAATGCTAGGACTAAGGGTGTGTAATTACTAAATAAGTCCATCAATTAGTTTGGCACCACCCTAGTCCTGGTAACCTGGATACAATAGAAGGGACAGAAAGAGGCTTGTCTTGTCCCTTGCTTACTTTGCTACATTCTGCCCACTGTGAATTGTTTCTCCTTTATGATGCCTGTCTGCCACTGTAACCTGTCTTGGAGCCAGCAGATTATGCACTGAAACCTCTGTAAACTGTAAATTGAAATAAGCCTTTCTTCCTTTAACTTTGGTTATTGGGTATTGCTACAGCAATGAGAATTTTAACTATTACACATTTTTCCTTACTTCCTATTGTCTATCTTTTAATTTCCTCTTTATTTATAAATTTGGTTTCTCATATAAGAGAAACCATGTGATATTTAAGCTTGTGTCCCTGACTTATTTCGTGTAACATTATGGTCTCAAGGTACATCAATTTTCCTACAGGTAACTCAAGTTTATCTTTCTCTATGCCAGGTAATAGTCCATTGGATATTAACACCACATTTTCTTTATTCATTCGTCTGTTGACAGACATATAGGCAGCTCCCAAGATCTAGCTATTATGAATTGCTATAAAGATGGGTATGCATCTATCACTGTGAGATGGTGGTTTTAACACTTTTGGGAAGATACCTAGAAAAGGAATAGCTGAGTCAAATAAAATTTCTATTTTTAGATTTTTTTTTGAGGAGTCTCCATACTGATTTCCATAGTGGTTGTGCTAGTTCACATTCCCATCAACAATGTAGAAGGCTTCCTTTCCCCCTGAAGCCTCACCAGCATTGGTTGTTTGATTTCTTATGATCACCATTTTTTTCTTAGCTAAGATCCAATCTCAGTGTTGCTTTATGTTGCATTTCTTTACTAACCAGTGATGTTGGAAATACCTTCACATGTTTGTTGGCTATTTGTATTTGTTTTCTCTGTGAAGTGTTTACTTCACTGGCCCATTTTTTCCTTGGATCCTTTATTGGGGGGGGATCCAATTTTTTTGAGTTCTTCATATATTCTTGGTATTAGTTCTTCTTCTGGGGAATAGCTGGCCAATTTTCCCCATTGTGTAGGTTGGCTTTCACTCTGTTGGCTTTTTCTTTTGCTACATAGAAGCTTGGTGATTTAATACGATTCCATTTATTGAATTGTGGTGCTGTTTCCTGTGCAGGTAAAGTTCTGTTCAAGAACTACATAATGAACAAAACAAAGTTAAAAAATCAATTAATGGAGCATGAGAAAAGAGAAAGGTGAGACGAGGGTCTTGTTGAGGAATAAAGGGTACTTAATAGCTAGAGAACTGTCACAGGAAAGAATAAATAATGAAAAAAGAAAAAAGAGTAAAATATAGGAAATAAAAGATGAAGAAAGAGGTAAAAGTTGAAAGGGGAAAAGAAAATAAAGCAAAAGAGAAAGAAGGCAGATAACAGTATCAGATTTTTCAAATAATTTAATGAAATAAGGAGAAAAATAATAACAAATAGAAATATCAAAGACAAAGATTGAGTCAAAGAAAAAATGTGCAGTCTTGGGATCTAGATAGTCACCATCCTCTCCACTTAGCTTCAGGGTCTCTGGGTTTTTAAGGTGCCCTGCCTGTAGCAGAGGCCCTTCTGTCTGTTTACCTGTGGGTACCATCCAAGCCAAGGTGTTGCTACAGTTGGTAGGTGGGAGATGCAACCAGCATTCTGCTCTCTGCTGGATGTAAGCTGCAGGGTGGGTTTCAATTGGCTTCTTAGTCTTATTGTGGACACTTGTGGTATCTGCTCCCTATGGAAGGTAGGACCATGGCCTTCCATGCCTCAGGTTCCACTTCTCTGAGGAGTTTATTTCTGGCCCATTCCCTGGCTATAGTAGTTTCTTGTTGTGGGCTTTCACCTGGTCATTCTGGGAGGGCAACACTAGAGTCTCTGAAGTTGCTGTCCAGCTCTGTATTTTCTTCCTAGGTCTGCTGTCTTTCCAGGCTTACTTTCTCTCTCGGGGTGTTGTCCTCATCCAGGATTGGGTTAATTGGTAAGTCTGTGCCTCTGTTGCCCAATGCCAACAGGAAGTAAAACATACAGCCAGTTTGTAACTGGTGGATTGGTCATGCCTCTAGTATAGGCCTGTTTCAGGACTTCATAAAATAATGAGTAAACAAAAGTGTGACTGGGGGATATTTAGTTCCTGTCAGGAAGATAACTTTGAAAGATGTAAATAGAGTAACAATAGAAGCAAAAGTAGATAGAAGATGACTGCAGACATTGTGAACATGTAAAACCATTTAAAATCAAGTCACAATTCAATTTCATACAAAATTCAGAGATGGCACATAATCTATCCCTGAATAATTAATTCATCAAAAATAACCTGAATTCTGTATGTTATCGTGAGATTTAAAGGTACTCTATGTATCTTGTGAAGATCAACAACACATTACTTGAATATCTCAGTGAGATTTTAGGTTGCTGAGCACATTTACTTTTTTTTTTTTTTTTTTTTTTTTTTGATGCTGGAGGTCCAACCCAGACCTTGTGCACACTCATCACGTCCTGTACTGCTGAGCTATTTCCTAGCTACTGCTGGTCATGTTTGAGTGCCTCTCATGTAATCTTCCAATGCAAGGCTAGTTGAGGAAAGTGCCTGTTGGGTCTCCAAAGTTACTATATAAGCCATGGTAAGCTAGTTGTAACAATTAGCTCTAAGACTTACATTGGCTTGTGAAAGAAAAATTGTACCCTCTGCTCATAGAATAGTATAGTATGTGTGTCCCTGTAAGTCAGGTTTCTTCCAAGCAGTGACTCAGGGCCCCAGTATCCTTCAACCTTTCAGCTCTCTCCTCTTCCGTGATTTCCACACCCTCCCTATTCAATTGTCAGATAGCAAAAGACAGAAAGTAGAGAAGGCATAGGTATTGGTAAGAAGGCCTAAAAGTGGGGTATGTCACTGTCTTGTAGAGTTCATAAGGCATTACTCAGGCATATGGCTCATCTAACTGTGAGAGAAGCCGGAAAATAGCCTGTGTGGCTGGAGGAAAAGGATTTTCCAAATTTTCCAAAACATACTTCTATTGAAGATTTTAAATCACTTTTTTGAAATGATCACTGATTTTTAAGTGCCACTTTTCCTGCCCCACCATGACATCATGGCCACCTAAGGACAAGCACTATTGTAATTCTTTTTGGAGCTTTGACACATAACATGGTACTTTTCAACAGGGGGCACTTCTGGAAAAACCTGTAGAGGTTAACTAGTTGTCACATGCCTCATCACCACCACCAGGGAGATAACATATGTGCACAATCCCAAAAGATAAGGAACAGTTCTCCAGGAGAGTAGATGAAACTATGTGGAGCTTCTAGTCTGTTGGGACTAGCATGAACACAGATGTCAACTTCAAAGCAGGTAATGAGGAAGCTGAAGGGCTGCTTCAGGTTTGGGAAATGTACAAAATAGCCTTCACGTTATTTTTCCCAGCATCCTCCCACCTATGCTCTAGAGGTACCAGTGCAGAGACAGCCCCCTGTACCTTCTCATGACAGGTGTCTCTACTGTGTCTCTGTTTGGAGAATCTGCCTACTAAAATCAAGTAGAGCTCATGATGATGATAGCCACCATTATCACTTGCTGTTACTGGTGTCATGTACTCTTTGGTAGGTGGCACACACCACGAACTAGAGCAGTGTACTCTCCCAGAGGGGTGATTCCAGATGCTGCCTTTGCAGTTAAAATCAGGCACTGGCTGGGGAAGGACCATTGGACACAGGCATTTTAAGCCACAATGGAGAAAAGAAGCTGGTAACTGAGGTGAAAAGGGGTTGAGGAGACAGGAATGTGCTGGGCTCCTCAAAGTTGCTTACATCTTGTCCTACCTCTAGGCTAAGTGCTCTCTCATTAATAGTTTGTGTTGAACAATGATGGCAGTTCTACGTCATGGAAATTGGCAGAAGGTGCCAGTAATTTTTATTTTGACAAGGCTGTTGGTGAACACTTACTAATGTATCACTTGTTGGGAAGAAAATTGTAGCCTTCTCTCTCTCTGGCCTTCTCACTTTATCTCTCCATTTCTAATTTGAGACTATCTCCAATTCTTCCCCTCTAATGCTTTTCTTGATGGGGATGGGATATCTAGACCTTTGGGAGTCTTGCCAAGTCCTTGTCAGCTTGCTTGTATTCAGTTATTTTCATATAGAGCAAGCATAACGTACATTAAGGTAAGTTAACTTGAGCTGGACATGTGACCCCGGTATCGTATCTGAAAACATGCCATTTTTTGGACTGCTCGGCTCTGCTGAGGGTTATCTAGAGCCTTGCATCTCAGAGTCCATTCCACGAATGCAGCATGGGTGTGACCTAAAAGTTTGTGAGAAATGCAGACCTCAGGCTTTGACCCTGACCTACTGAATCAGAATCTGCCACTTAATAATGTCCTCCAGGAGATTCGTATACACATTGAAGTCTAAGAAACACTCATCTAGGATTTAGGAAGTTCTGATTGAGTTGCTAGTGCCTGATGCATATTAGAATCCCCTTGGGGGCTTGCCAAACAGGTTGCCTGTCCTAGTTTCCACCATTTCTGACTTACTAGGGCTAGGTGAAGCAAAGGGATTTTCTATTGTGTTCTGGACCTACTGAGGCAGCAGGTCCTATATACTTTGAGGACTACTGCCTGATGAGCAAGCCTGAGTGGCCTATGAGATTTATGATGAGCTCTGTGGCTTTTGAAACCTTTGAGAAGAATGCTGGCTCACCTCAGGTAGAGTGATGGGGAGAAGCAAATGTATGCTTGAATTTGAAGACCTACATGTTGGTCTTGAATTGGGCATGTCTATGGCCTCTGGTTTAGGTTTTCATCATCTGAAAATAGGAATAATGATATAGCCAACTACTCCTAAGTCCTGTCATGAGCATCAATGGAAGGAGTTTTCTCATCTCTTAAATGTAATATAAATGTAAGCTGTTGCTAATTCTGGACACAAGGTAGCAAATCTTCTTAAAAAAACCAAATCTTCTGAGTCAGAGGCTTTGGGGAAAGATTTCCTAGTGCTTTCTCAGTGAGGTTTCTCTTCGGGGATAATTTGCTTTCCTCTACTTTATTTATTGCCATTTGGGGAATTACCATACTGCTGAAAATGGATTTTTTTTAAAAGGACAGTATGTATTATTTTCAAGGATGATTGCTGAGTTTGACTTTTGTTCTGGTTTTGATGTATCTGAGCATTAGGTGGCAGTGCTTCAGTCATTATGTTCTTATCTGTTTCTGGGGTGGTAATATTAACACTCCTGAGCTGTGCTCCATAGTGTTCTGTCAGAATCTTTATAACACACTGGAGCCACTCACCAACACCAAAGTCTTGCTGTGTAAGCTTCCCAGCATTCCATCTTCCTGCTCTCAGAGGTCTCATTGTTAGGCTATCATCCTAGTAATGCCTTGGCCAGAAAGTCCTGACTATTCTTTTGTGTATTCATGGATTTCAGCAAGGCAAGTTTTTTTTTAGTCTTTCGGGGTCTCAGTGTCTGGCCAGGGAACTTAGGCTTTCACTCATTGCAGCATGGTGTAGGGAAAAACACACAGGCTTCACAGTTGGACACATCTGTTGCTGATCTGGCCTCCATGGCTCACTACAGTGGTTCTTCTATTTGGCTGCATGTTGGACTTGGTGGGAAGACTTAAAAACAACATGTGTGCTGGTTCCTATTCTAGAGACTGTAATTTAATTGGCCTAGTATAGCCTAACCTTTAAAAACTCCCCAAGTAATTCTACAAATTTGAGACACATAGTGGTGCTAAACCTGAAATTTCCTAATACATAAAATGGGCTAATAACATGTTTTATAGCCATGATATAAGGATTATTGTTAGTGTGAGAAGGCTGGGTGTGATGGTTCTGCAGGCTGGAAGCCATCTCCTAAAGACTGGTTCTACTTCTGCCACACAGCCTTTTCCACCACTAAGATTTGTGGCCCATCCTACTACTTCCCCACTTAATCTGGCTCATCACCACCCTCTGGAGAGACAATGTTTTGAATTCATGGAAGGATATCTGCCAGCTAGTGACCTTCTAATCTATACCTGTGGAGCCAGATAGCTGACAATGGAGCAATCAGTATTTTAAGGACAAAGGAACCACAGATCTTGCATAGGGCTAGGAGCCTACCTCATTAACATGCTAGACTCTAGACCAGTGATTGCAAACCTTGTAGAGCTTTCAGTGATACGAATAGCCCACTGTGGCATGTGTGCTGTGGCTTCCTCAGCACTTTCCTAGACCATGATTGCTGCCTGCGTCACCCTAGCATGATTGGCCTTTCTGTCTACTTTCTTGAGCAATGGCTGTGGTCATCATCCCCTCTAGTACATAACCTATTCTTCTGTTATTAGTCTGTTCACCCTCTGCTACCTACATCATAGCTTTTCATCCTTTGGGAATGACTCACACTCTTTCTTTCTTGAAGCTTATCTTTGTCTCTCAGGGTATGGTTTTCTGCTCTAGGGAAGTGTTTGACCTACATTTTTGGGTGTTGTGGCCTTCCAAATAATTATTTATGGACTTACCTCATCTGCCCTGCTCAGCTAGAAGTTCCAGGAGATCAGGAAGTATGTCTTCATTATCTCTCCATCTCCCTAGCATGTAGAACTCTTAGTCCATATATGATTACTCAGAATATGTTGACTTGGTCCATGAAACAAGGATTATATCTTAGGTATTTTCTCACTGCCAGGACAAAATACTCAACACCCACAACTTAACAGAGAGCCTTATTTGGCTTACAATTCCAGAAGTTTCAGTCCATGGTTTGCATGTTCAAATACAGAAATGGCATGGTGAATGGGCCATCTACAGAGGAGAGCTACTTATTTCCCAGAGGTAGGAAGCAGAGAAGGGAAAAGCTACCCCTGGTGACCTGCCTCTTATGGTCAGGCCCTGCCTCTTAACATCACATTCAGGTATAGAAATCTCCAAATCCAATCACCTTCCAAAAACCTTACTCTGAGTACTCAAGAGTTGTGTGGGGATCATTCTCGAGCTAAGCATAACCAACACCATCTGTTCTTAGAGTGTGGCCCTTCATTAAAAATATATATATGTGCTAACTGAAATCTTGAGTTCTCTGAGTTCAAATTCTCTGGGTGCTAATTTTCTGCTTTACTTTTTTTGATGATGCTTAAGGATGAAGATGCTCAGTGAACACTGCTAATCTCATACAGAAGTAGGGACATGTAACCAAATGATACAAAGGAATGACATCAAATGTTATGTTTGACACAATGGCCTAAACAGAGCATGGATGAAGGCTTCACTTGGCTGACTTGGGAGGTGTCTCGGACAGGGAGTGTGTTTACCCTAGCAAGATCCAATGGGGCCAAGATGAAAAATTTAATACTTGCAGATCTTAATTTATCAATTGAAAAAATAATGAGGTTTTAACAAGTTCTATAAAATTGGCAATGGATCTTCATCTAATCCTGATGGCATACGCAGTAGGGACTGTCTCTCTCAGTTTGGTTTTCATTCAGTGAATCAAAAATAGTCTTGAATGACTTGGTGTACACACATTAGATTTATGGGTTTTATTATCTAGTTTAGCTTAAGCTCATCAAAACATGTGACAAGTGGCTTAAAAATTACTGCAGAGCCACAGAAACTAAAGCTATTACTAATGACATAAGCAGAAGCAAATAACAAGAAAATGGTAGAAATGACCCTTCATTTGTGCTAGTATACCTATCTTGGTTAGCTAGACAGCAGGGAAGAAAATGGTAATCTGATGAGGTGATGTCAAAATGCCTTAAATAGTTAAGACTATATGAAGTGTGGATTTGTATCCACTGTGGTATTAAGCTAATCCTATATGGATAACATGTCTTAAGGAATGATGATGAGTTTTGGAGGATTAATGACTTCTCAAGATAATTTGTTTGTCTTTTAAAATGTTTATTTCTGCATTTGGTTAAATATTCCTAATATGTTACTTATATGGTTATATAAATTAAAATACTCATTTATGTATTAGCACATATGCTGCAATTTTTTTTTTGTCTGATCAGAGTTCAGGTCTCCTTTGCTAGAGCACCAGCAAATGAAAGTGTGGGTAGTTCTTGATGAGCTGCTTAGCATCATTATGCCATACTGCTGTCAAGTTTCAGATGGACCCAAGAGTCATTTTAGGACGTTGTGTTATTATTCACCATGGTAATGGCACAGCTGCAAGGCGACTGGTCATTAAAAATCCATCATCACTATTAAGTTAGCAATTAACTCAGAACACACATTCTTCTGAGGTCAGGACATCTTTTGCTTTTAGAAAAAGGCAACACCTAAGATGTAGCAGAGCTTTAAAAGTATGTTTTATGTGCATAACAGAAACATATGGGATTGTTCATATGTTTGGAAGTGAACAACAACCAAAAGCTTAGGAAAGTACTCCTCGCTGAGCATTTTGTTATTTATTTTAACCTCACAATAACCCTGTGAGGTAAGGATCATCATCATTGTACTGGAACGACAGATAAATCAGAGATTAGGTAACTTTCTTGAGCTCACAGGGTATAAAACCAGGGTGCAAATTTAGATGATTGATATTAGTCAGTATTTTACTATTAGTTTCCAAAAGCAAAGAATAGGTGTGAATTGTATCAAGTGACCTCTAATTCAAAGGTATTCACAATTTCCTGACATAAAAACCTGGGTAACAGTGGATTCTCTGCCCTTAGAGGGAAAGGAAAATGTACACTCTTAGGCCTGGGGCTGGAATCTTTATTTCATCTAGCTGTAGTAGGTGCTGAGAGGCAAGCCAATTTTGGCTGTGTTCATTGACATTGTATCATCTCATGTCGTTTCTCAAGTGAAAATGCTGCATTTTTGTATGAAGCAGAGGTGTCTCTGTGGAACTTTGCCAATCGTTTTTCTGAAGGTGTTCTGCAGAGTGTCAAATATTGACCCAAAATACAATAAATGTGCACTTTTTTCTGTTTATAGGACCATTGCCAACTATTTGGTGTGGAGAATGGTTTATTCCAGAATTCCAAACCTTAGCAGGCGTTTTCAATATAGGTGGCTGGAATTCTCACGGGTGAGTTTAAGAAAATTGTGATGTTTCGTCACTGGAGAACGTAACATGCCAGAACAATCTGTACATTAACTGGTCCAATAAAAATCATCTTTAGGAATGGGACAGAAGGAATGTGGAGCTTAAACCCTACTTTTTCAAATTGTTTTCATTCAGGTGTGACATACTATAAAAGTTCATTCAAACTTGACTTTGATTGTGCTGAATAAAGATGTATTTAGGTGAGAGAACCACCACATTGCTTCCAAACTCTCTAACTCTCAACTTCTATTTTTCCCAGTGCTTTAAACTGGGCAACTTTAATTATAGGTTTTACACTTGTTAGTCTACGCTTGTATCTTTTAAAGTATATTTATTTATATTTATTCTGCTAAAATTTTCACTGACCAACAGTATTTGGGATAATCATGTATTCCAATTGGACAGGTATTTGAGCTGCCTCTACATTACAGAAAGATTCAAATAAGTTAATTGATACATCTATCATCTTACTAATATATTTTTTTGTGTTGAGAGCATAAAAATTTATTTTAGCAGATTTGAAATAATTTTTTTAGTTTTAATTATAAGTTTTGTATTTTAATAAGAGTCTACAGGGTCTCACTCTATAGATCAGACTTGTAGTGACCCGCCTGTGTTCAGCCTCCCAAAGAGCTGGGATTATAGGCCCACGCCACCACACCCAGTCTCAATCGCCCTCTCAGAGCACCCCAAGGGCCAGGCTGGCGTGGCATGCCAGGGATTGAACCCCAGCCACTGTGTCTACCTAAATGGGCACTTTAATCTGCTGAGCTATTGGGCCGGCCCCCTATAATTATTACCTCTAAGTATACTATCACAGTATACAAAAAGCCATATTCAATAGATTATCACTTATGTGTGAGATTTAAAATAGATTTCAAAGGTGCCAGGGTTTGATCCTTGAGCCTGCAGTGCTGGCTCCGCCCCTGGGGTGTGCTGAGACAGCAATTGAGACTAGGCGTGGTACACATGCCTGTAATCCCAGCTCTTGGGAGGCTGCAAACTGGCGAATCACTATGAGTTTAATGTAGTAGGGAGACCCTGAACACGCTGTAAACCCTTCCCTAAGATACAAAAAAAAATTCAAATAGACAAATTCTGCGTGAGCCCGCATATATATGAGATCTAAAACAGTTATCTCTTAGAAACATAGTGCAATGGTGATGATTGAAGGCTGGGGAAGGGAGGGCAGGGAAAGGGGAAATATTGACCAAAGGTCTCAGTTTAACCAGAGGAATAAGTTTTCTTAATCTATTGCATCAAATTATTTTTTTAATTTTCTGTGTTCTAAATATTCAAAATGTGTATGACATATGTGTTAGACTGCAAGTTTCATTTTTAATTTTGAGTTACAATTTTTTTTATTTATTTATTTATTTATTTATTTATTTATTTATTGTACTGGGAATTGAACTCAAGATCTTGTGCTTGCCAGGTAGGTGCTTGCACAGCTGAGCTATATCCTTGGACCTACAACTTTTGTTTGAGACAAGGTCTCTCTGTGTAGTGCAGGCCTTGAAATCATTTTGTAGCCCAGGCTGGCCTTGAAGTTACAGATATCCTTCTGCTTCAGCCTCCTGAGTACTGGGATTACAGGCATATACCAGCATTCTTGGCATAATTTTGTTTTTGATATTACTTAAATCTTTAATCTTGAGTCTCTTCTGATTCTTGTACACCTGTGAGATCTACCCCATATATCCTCAGAGATCTCACCAAAGTGCCAGAATCAACTTCTTTCTTCCCACTTGCCCGGCTCTTGAGTCTTTGTGCCTTGGCTGCTCTTTCTGCCTCCTAAGTGATACAGATGCTATTCTCATGCATATTTCTGAGGCCTGCATTTTAGCAGTTCTGCTACCACTCAAGGACTTACAAATTTTGTAGCTTTGAAAAAATATTTCATTGTTCTATCTGTCCAGTTAAACTTGTGAAAAGCAAATCTCATAAGCTTTGATTTCTTTGTGCAGATGTTTTAGTTCTTAGAAAAACTAGTTAAATACAGAAATGGTTAGTGGGCCACTGCAATTGAAGTATAGTGTGATTGTTTGGGTGCATCTCTACCCTTGAATGTCACTAGAATATGAAGTCACTTTATTTATATTTTGGGTTTCTTATATCAGAGAAACCATGTGATATTTATGTTGAAAAATATAAGAGCAAAATAAAAGGAAGATACTAGGAAATAGAGGGATAGATCTTTTGCAAACAGGAAGGGGACCAAGCATAGGAGTGTAGTTATTAAATTATGCAAACATATATCAATAAAGATTGAAAAAGAAATAAAGTCACTTTACAGAGACTAGCATGAAATAGCTGCATATATGTAGGTCATATCAAATTGTGAAGATACAAAACAAGTAGACTTTCTTGGTGTGAGTGTATTTTTATCTCTTATGGAGCACATTAAAGACAGTACCCAGCTGCTTTCCACCCCTACTGTGAAGAGAAAGAGGGAGAGAGAGAGAGAGGAAAAAAGAGAGGTGTAAGAAATAGTGTGTAAGAATTTGAGGTTAGATATGAGGGGATAGTTTTTGAGTGTGAAGTGCTAAATATAATCTTAAATTACCAAAGAAGGTTGTAGAACCTCTTGCTCTAGAGGCTTTAAAATAGATTCATCTTTCACCTTTGACAGGGGTCGTGTTTCCAGAAAGCAGAAGAAGAATAGGTGAACTTAAGCATTAATCACTTTTGCCCTCCTCTGACAACATGGGTTTTACACTGTGAGGGGTGCTTCTGCTCACCATCCTCAGGGCCTCCTCCTTTCTCTGCCTGCCTGCATCCCCAGCCTTGAGGGACAGTTTAAATGACATATTCCTTCTGCTTTCATCCTCACAAGTAAACTTTTGAACCTTCCAAATCTTGCTCTGAAAGTCTCTTACTTGTTTGTAAATGTTTTCTTATAATTCTATAATCGGGTCAGATGGGAAAAACAGTTCCATCTGTATTTTACTTGTTTATCACTGCATCCTCTGCTGTGACATAGTGTAAATATGCTCCCTCGTTTTGTCGTGGTGGGCCATGCTCTGATCTGCTTCATCATGCATGCTACAGAGAAGAAGGCCATGCTGTCTGGCAGGGGCCTTGACCACCACTGATCCTTGAACTTTCTTGGTGGAACTTCAGTTCTGAATGGACATTAAGAACTATCTGGACATTTGAACGTGATCCTTTCCTATCCTTTCTGACCGTGGAAAGCTTATGCCCTTGTCCAGAACCTTAAGCTAATGGAAAAACTCAGAATGAAAGGAGAAGTACATTATTTTTCTCCTGTGAAAACAGTTTTATTTAGTTTTAGATATAACTAGGGAGAAGCAGAACTCCTTTCTTTATTTCATTTCAACTTTGCCCTGCTGTATGACATATGTGCACGAGTTAGATTGTGCAAGGTTTTGTAGACTCTTTAGATGGATTGAAATTTTTTTGATTATATATTTTAGCAAAATGAAACACAACCAGATTGATTGTTTCCCACAGGTAATTCAAGGGACCACAACTTTGCTGCCTCAATGGGACAAATGTGTCAATTTTATTGAAAGTGCACTCCCTTATGTTGTTGGAAAAATGTTCGTGGATGTACACTTCCAGGAAGATAAGAAGGAGATGGTAAGTGGGGCCCTAGCTGGTAAAACAAACTAGACAAAGCAAAGCAAAGCAAAGCAAAACAAAACAAAGCAACAACAAAATTGTGCCAGTCTAGCCAGATCTGGCAAGGAGGTGATATGCACGTCCCTGTCAGACATCTAGGTGGTAGAGAGCTGTAGGTTTTCCTTTCTGATTCTTTCCACTTCTCACAGAGATGGGAAGAAAGGTCCAAAGGAGAATGTGATGGGTGAGCAGATAATGAAGGCTGGAGGAGAGGGGAAAACGTATAACATAGTTGTCCAGAGGAGTGAAGAAATGATTTAGTCAAGGAAATGCAGTATGGCTCCTTGGAGGAAGGCCAGGTGTAGGTCTAGGTGAGGCTCAAGGTCAGGAATTTAAGGAAACTTGTACCATGGCAACATATCCTTTTCCATCAGTTTCAGTTACATGGAAGAAGGGGGTGAATTGTTTTTCTAGAAGCGTCATTGAGTTGTATTTGACAAATAAAAATCCTATAGATTCAAGGTATGCCATGTGATCATTTGATATGCATCATAAAACAATTATCACAATCAAATGAACACCTCCAACATCACACTATTATGTGTTGTATGTGGTGAGAACTCATCTTGTTCTTAAAATATTTCAGGTATGTAATGTATTTTTAGTAACTAGTCACCATGCTGGACACTAGATCGCCAGAATTCATTCATCTTACAACTGAAAGTTTATATCATTTAACCAGCATCTCCTTATTTCTTTACTCTCTGCTCTTAGATTCTACAAATTCAAAATTTTTAAATGATTATATATGTAAGTCAGAGTGTACTGAGTTTGTTTTGTGTTTCTGGATTCTACACTTAGTATAATGTCCTCCAGGTTTATATGCATTATTGCAAAATGCAAGGTTTCCTTCTATGTTATGGCTCAGTAATATTTTACTGTGTGTATGTGTACATTTTTATGTACTGCTGTGAACTTAGGTCTAGTCTCCTTCTTGGCTATTAACAATACTGCTGCAATACTGTATCCAGATGACTGTTCAACATACTTACTTCATTTCCTTTAGATCTATGCCCAATAGTAGGATGGTGATATTTTGTTTTCCATTATGGATATTACCAATTTATATTCCCACTGGCAGTATGTCAGCATATTCTCATCCCCACACCCTGGCCAACACTTGTATCTCCTGTCCTTTGAAAAATTTATTGGTATTTCTGTGATTGAACCCAGGGCCTTCACAATGACCCTCCCACCTGCAATTAAGATAGTGTCCTGCTAAGTCACTAAATTGCTCAGGCAGGGCACAGAATTGTGATCCTCCTGTCTGAGCCTCCCGGTATTCTGGGATTGCAGGCATGAGCCATCACACCAGGATCTCTTTCTTGACTTTTTAAAAGTAGCCGTCCTCATGGGAGTGAGTTGATATTTCACTGTGACCTTGATTCGTGTTTCTCTGAGAATTAGTGCTGTTGAGGTGTGTTTACACTTGGGGGATCTATATATCTTTCAAACAATGTCTTTTCAGGTATTTTGGCCACTTTTCAATTGAGTCATTACTTTTGGCTATTAAGAATATGTGTTTTGAATTGTAAATGTGGATTTATCTGGGTTTTTATGCGTATATTTTTCTTTTTCTTTTTGTGGAACCAGGGATTGAACTGAGGCCCTTACACTTGCCAAGCAAGTGCTTATTCTACTGAGCTGTCTCCCCAACTCCCTGTGCATTTTCTTTTGATGAATTACATTTTACAAATGTCATAAAACCAAATACCCAGGTATAATTATTTAACAAAAATCCATGTACTCACTCAGATACAAATATATAAGCATCTTGAATATAGGTGGTCAATAAATACTGAATTCCATGGCAAAGACATGAAGTCTATTGCTGTGATCACCCAAATGATTGATATTATATAATGCTACATGATACAATAGGTTGTTTTCTAATACCATATATAAAATACATCTTCCAAGATTAATTTGTTTTTACTTTCACTTAAGAATTTCTGTTAAGTTTGAGACTTTACATTTGAATTAGAAAGTCCTTTTATGGACAATTTCACAGAAATTAATGCTATGTTTCAAAATAGTAAATACTATACTTGTGCATTTTATTTTGCTCCTTGGCTGGAGTAAATAGAAGGAAAATTTATCAGGTTATCTAGTGGTAACTTTATAAGCTCTGTGAAAGATATAAAAGCAAGTAAGGGATGAGAGACAGACAGAGAGAAACACACAGAGAGAAAGGACAGATAGAGTGAGAGACAGAGAACACAGGAACACAGAGAGACAGACAGGGAGAGACAGAAAGGGAGACACATAGAGACAGAGAGAGACAGAGAAGGGACAGAGAGAAAAAACAGACAGAGACAAAGAGACAGAGAAAGAAACAGAGACAGAGAGAGACAGTGACAGAGAGAGAGGCAGAGACAGAGATAGAGGCAGAGACAGAGACACAGAGAGAAGGAAAGAGATGGGGAGAGAAAGAGTTTTTGTTGGGAGTAGAAAAGTTTTAACTAATAACAAAAGTATGTGGGTTAAATTTGCTTTTCTCAGTTTTTGTACAAAAGTCCTGTGTTTATGTGACAGCTTGTGATATTCTGAAATATAGTTGATTTTGGCCATTCCTCACCTTATTTTGACTTACACAGGGGTCACACATTATTTATGTAAATACTCATCTCTTACATGAAATTATTTGCCTCTTTTATGCCAAAGTTATTTGACTCAGGGAATACTTAAGTTGGAAACTTAGAAAAGAAAAATCTGGCTTTTTATAGCCTTGTTACAAGGCACCGATCCAAGAACCACCTGGAACCACTGATTTACTTGCAAAACATTCTGTGTTATTAGCTGCAGTTCAAAGAAAAAGAAAACCAGATCCCCAATGGGACAAATTTCAGACAGTCTAACTCAGAAGAAAGGTTGCCATTGTTTATTTATCAAAATAGTTTATTAGGCTAATAATATAATCAGGTTAAACTTCAGTTACTTCTCAGGCTCTAATGATTACACAAATTACATGAGTATCTTTCTATTAAAATGCGGAATTTCACTGGTCTTTTTGACTCAGGTTCAAGGTAGTGCCAAAGGATTTCTGTACCAAGCTCCTAAGGGCACTGCTGCTGCCTCTGGTTAAGGACCATATTTTGAGTAGTAAGACTCTCACTTCATTCATTTGTTTGCAAAGAGTTACCACCCAAAACACAACCTGTGGTGAATGAGGGAGCAGGCCAGTTGACTTGGGCAGCAATACTTCATCTACCAAGACCTATCACATTAGTGCGGGCAGCTGCTTCAATGTTTAGATCATTCCAAGTTGCATGTGATTCAGCGTTGTTTAAGTGGACTGTACCAAACCTGTTGAAAGACCTCTAGACTTATGTACTATCCACACCATCCCTCCAACTATTTAGTTTTCTTTTGAAATCTGGTTCTTAGGTACTTCTAGGGTACTTCACTCCTCCTTAGTATATCTGTTTCCACAGCCTGATGACAGGATGGTATCTGCTGCCCCTGGTTGGTACCCTGTTATTGATGGTAAGTGAATGAGAGCAATTCACTTCAAGATTTTCTTTGCAGAGGGCAAGTGCCTTCTTTCCCACACCTTTCTACTACTGCATCTGGCTTTTAGTAACTTAATTACCTACTTGGATTCTCTGCTACTATCTCCTCCTGACTGTCCATGTGCACACAGGCATGTACACAGACACATATGCATACGCCAACATACCCTGTACTCACTCATTCACATAAGTATGGGAACACAGCCAATTTAATTACAAACAGGAAGAACGGCATGCAGAAAAGGAGCGTTTTAACAGAAAAACACTTAAAGTGGTCAGATAGAACAGTCTCCTGCCTTTTACAAAGTGAGACGCAGTTGTTGGCTGTAAGCTTTGCTTGCATCTAAGGGCAGGCTAGTCGAGTGACAATAGGGAAATGCAGCTCTTTGGATAGTTGTTACCTTTGTGGCCTAAAGTAGCACTATCCAACAGAACTAGAATATGAGACACCTATGGAACTTTTAATTTTCTTGTAACCATATTGAAAAGTAAAGGGAAATAGGTGAAATTAAATTTAATAATATATTTTGTTCAACCCAACATATTAAGAAATATTATACTTTCAATATGAGATTAATAGAGAAATTACTAATACAGTGATTGGTATGCTTAATTTATACCAAGTCTTGGAAATCCCACATGTATTTTATACTTAGAGCATATCTCAGTTTAAACTTGCTGCATTCCAAGTGTTCACTTACCATGTGTTGCTAAGGGGCTATCATATTGCTAATCTACAGATTGGAGAAAAGTGTTTCCTGTGCTCAGCATGGCAGAGTTTTGTCCTAAGTGCAAGACTGCCAGTAGCCAGGACTGGGAAGGTGGCATTGTTGGTCCCTGGCTAGTGGCATTTCTAGGAGTGCTACCTGATGAGGCTATCATAGGTTTTCCGTGATACCAGCTTAGAGGAGGAAACGAATTTCAGATCCTAATCTGAGGCTGAGTTATCATAGGCTCAGGGACTATGTGGGGGAGAGCCTGGAGGTGAAAGATATTCAGTACTTTGGAGGTACAAAGACTCAGTCGATCCAAAGCTGAGTGTTCCAAACTCAACTACACTCACATTCAGTGAGCGAAATTCAGTAGTGTACAAGAGTGAAGCTGAAGCCATGAATAAGCAAAAGCCAGGGTAGGTGCAATGATAAATAGAATTGCTGTTGACCTTGGTGTCTGGAACAGAGTAGTGGTGAGCAGGGGTGTGTATACCATGTAAGATTCAGTCAACAATCAACGGTAGTCTCCAGATAACTGTTTTCATGCAGGAATCCAGGCCCATGGGTTCTACATTTCTGGGTTTTATTATGTATTTTTCAGAGTTCCAAAGAAGTCAGAAATCTGGATTTTTATGTGAAGTCTCCCACATTTTAAATCTTAGTATTCTGGAGATCAAAGTAAGTCTATATTGAGGAAGTCATTTTATCACTTCTGTATTAACATAGTCCCACTCTCCTTTTCTCTCTTTAGTGCTCAGAAATAAAAATCATAACTCATCTGTCGGAGGACTTCTTTAAATTTTTATCTTATGTGGATAAGGATCATATATAATTTAAAACTACATTATATTAACTATGCACGTGATAAGTTGCTTTTGTGGAAAGTTAAACACAAGATAGAAAGTGAGATTCCCCCAGAAAATTGATGATGTGTTATTATCATAAATGTACATGATGTTGTCAACCTGAGGTGACAAGCCCTAATCTGAGTGCTTATAACCTAAATGATGGGAGACAGGATTAGTGTGGGAAGGATGTCTAAAGCCTTCACTTGCTGTTTTTCTCTTCCATTTAATTTTTGTTTTTGTAATTTATGTCTGAAATGCACAAGCAAACTTCTCAGAAAGACATCTTGGTCCATGGGCGGGGGGCATGTAAGATCCTGATAAAAGAAAGCAGGAAAAGAGATTGCCATTATGGGCCTGGTGTCATTGTGATAGTCAGTATATAATGATTTTAAACTTTGAGATAATAATAGTGACAGCTAGTAGCTGCTAAGGCTTAACTGTTTAGCACCATTCTAAGTGCTTGCAAAGTGTGAGTTCATTAAATTCTCAGAATGACCTTGAAATTACTATTAGTGCTTTCCATTTTCCTGATGACTCAATTGAGGCTAAGAGGGTTTTTGTAAATGTCCTGAGTAGCACAGTATGAAAATGGCTTAGGTGGATTTCAAGTCCACACAATCTACTTTTAAGTCCATTATCCATTTTGGACTAGTCAGCTTCCAGTTACTGTAACAAATCACTGAATCTGTAAAGAGGAAAGGTTTAGTCTGGCTCCCAGTTTGGGAGGTTTCAGTCCATGATGAGTTAGCCTTGTTACTTTTAGGGCTAAAAAAGATATCATATCATACCAAGCTGGAGCATGTGACAGTGAAACTGCTCATCTTATGAGCAAGGAGCAACAGAAGAGAAAGGAGGAGGGACTGAGGTCCTTCTAGCCCTTTAAAGGACATGCTTTCAGTGTCCTCAAATCCTTCCAGTAGGATTCCCACATCCTAAAAACTCTATTGTCTCCCAGGAATGCCACACTGAAAAGCAAACCTTCGACAAGTGGACCTTTAGGGGGACACATACAATACAAAATATAGCACATTCCCTTTTCTCTGATAAACAATGAATCAGCACCCATTGCATGAGTGGAGTGAGGAGATTGGAGACTTCTCAGTGGTTCTTCCTATAACTAATTCATCTATGTTACTACATTATTCTGACATTAAGATCTTATAAAAATAAAAGATACACATTTTGTATTTCTTTTTCATATAAAAAGATTGAATAGCATTTTATTATATGTATATATGACCTTGAATTAGTCCTTTATTTTTTCCATAATTTTATTGAAGAACAAATAGCAATGAGACGGTTTCAAATCTATTCATTGAATTAAGAGAATGTAGCTGTATACCCATCTTTTTATAAAAGCTGAATTATATTACAGTTTCAATAATTAACACTCTTTATATTGTTATCTTCCCAGTGGTCACCCATAGCAGAAGAAGCAGGTAAGATATCCTGTCCAAACACTAACAGTGCAAATCCCTCCTCTCATAGAACTACGTGAAAGTAGTTGCACATCTATCCTAACAACTATGTATACACAAATGCAGAATGGTCCTTCCTCTGCATCCCTCCTTTTTTGTTTAGTGCCGTCAGAGATGGGCACTCCATTGTCAATCAACCATTATAGGTGCTTGAATTCAGCGAAACACTCCGACACAGTCCAGCATTGCAGAATAGCAGTAGGTCATCTGAAGAAGTTGTTGACTAGAGCCATTTACAGCCCAGCAGTATTATCATGGTCTTATTTTATATATCTGGTCTTTCATACCTTTCTGTTAGATAGTTAAGACCAAGATAAAGTGAGACTTATATAACAAAAAATGTAACTTTTGTATTTGATGAGGTCAGTCAAGTCCCTTCAGGGTTTATCCTGCAACCTTGTACCTGATTCTGTAGATCCTTTGTCTGTGTCAGCCATGTGGATGAGTCACGGCCATTGCTTGACCAATTTGCCCCCTGTGGGAACCTGAGAGAAGGTTTTCTCTCCATGTGACTGTCCTTAGGCGCACTATACGCCATTGATCACATTCCTCTGTGGCTCCATAATCTCCTTGATCAGAAAAATTTGGGGCACAGCTGAGTTCCATGTCCTGAGTCTTCACTGACTTTGAAAGGCTAGGGCAAAAATGTTGGCTGACCTTGTGGCCCTTCCATTTCTCCAATTTTTGATCTACAAATTTAGGTTGTTGACCATCTAGAATCAACATATGCAGTTCAGTTTACCCTAACTCTCTGTCTAAATATCTAACATCTTAGGCATAACGTGGAACAGATATTTTCTATCAAGTATTGATGTATTGAATTTTAAGTTCTTACAGAATATGAGGAAAAAAAGTACTATACACATATTATTACATAGAAATCTGGAAATCTAACCATATACAGCCTTGCAGCAGAACAGTCCTGCAACATCCTCTTTTCTGTGTCTTTTTTTCTCATTTATTACAAAAACCTTTTTACTTGTGAAACAGTATGGTAATAATTGGTATGTCATGACAGGAATTATGTATTTAGCAGACCAGAATGGCAGGCATTCCAAGCATGACCCTTCTATTACACATTGCTATCTTCAGTGCAGTTGCTTGGTTCATAGGTATCACGTTTTGCATTTCTTAGAATTTTAAAGCTAGGGAACAGCTATATTAGATTTTATTTCTATCATTTCAGTTTTTAAAAATAATAAATATAGTGAAACCTTAATTAAAATCCAATCAATTTGACATTACATTTTTTGTTTTTATACAATTCATGTAAAAAAGATGGAATCAATAAAAAACGTGATGATTCTCAAAGACCTGATCAACAAAAAGCTTTCTAGGTCCATCCTTGGCACAGTTTATAAACTGAGCTCAATTCTGAGCCTCTTTTACATACACCGTTTTAAAGAGTGATCTCTGAGTTTTGGAATGGAAACCCGAGGAATCCATTTACCATTCACAAATTATTAAGCCAGAAATGTGAACAAATGTAGCAAATAACAATATTTTTCTACTATGTTGATCAAAAAACGATCTCTTTCCTTTAATTACAATACCAAGAAATTTCAGTACCATTGGAATTCCCAACAACATTTTGTCTTTTTTTTGTGTGTGTGGCTATTCTGCAGGCGGGACTGGCACAGCACATGGTGTCAGGGATCAAACCTTGGTCCCTGTGCTTGCTTAAGCTTGCCTAAACAGGCACTTTAGTCTGCTGAGCTATCTTACTGGCCCCTTCAACTGAATATTTTGGCTCAGCTATGCTCTTCTGTACTAAATCATATCATGTTTTATTTCATTGTAGACATTACACACCTGAACCTTATTAACATACCTAAACTGTGCTAGTAGGCATTATTTTGCTGTTTCTTTAAATTTTCCATGTTTTTGTTATGGATGAACCCTGTTGAAGAAAAATATTTATTCTGATGCTTGTTGAAATAGTTTTTTTTTTTTTTTTTTATTAAGGAAGACTTTATTCAGGACCACTGTAATAGGTGTCAGCTCTTCCGTAATAGGAGAGAGAGATTGAACTCAACTCCAAATACAGAAAACACAACTAGGGATTTTGAGCCAGCATACAGAATGGGGGTAGGGGGGTCATTGAATGGAAAATTACTGAGAAGACATAAAGTATAGGGATTCTATTGCTAAATCAGTGTAATAAGATCTTTGCTATATATAGGCCAGGGTAATCAGATATTGATGGTAAAAAATGAGGAATTTGGCCTGATATTGAGTGTGATCAGTTCTAAATCTTGGAATTCTTTCCAGATCGACTTGGCAGCATTCTTGCCAGAGCTTGGCTAGGCAGGCATGGATGGAGCTGGAGTGTGGGAAGAAGGGGAAGATTAAGGTTCACTGGACAAAAGCCTCAGAAGCCTAACTAAACCCCAGTGAAGGAACAAATCTTTACCAGCTCTCAGATCAAAGCTAAAGTCATTGCTCTCTTTTTATATATTCTATGTGCTTCAGATTAACCTAGTTAAAGTAGAATAATTCTTATTTCCCTTCAGATTTAGGCTTTATTAGTTGAACAATTAAAATCTTACTGTATTAAAGAACCCAGCAAATATTTTTTGTTATACTCTAATAGTTTAATTTTTCCTGCTTTAGGAGGACATCACTTTTATCTCCAGAAACACCATCTATAACACACAGTGGCTTCCACTATTTTTTTCTCAACTGTTCCCTGCATGCATATTTCCCATGTAATCCTTATCCTAACAACGGGATCCTCTCCCTGCCCAAAAATGCTGCAGCTGGTGTCAAAGAATTAAACATCCACATGGGTCCAATTGTAGTGGTACAACATGAACCTACAACCTCTATATATATTAGGAGTTCACCTCATTAATGGGCTACAATAATTAAATTGATATACTTCCATTCATATTCTTTAAATTTCTCTATTCCCTCATTCACTGTTTCTCTTGGTGGTTGAGTAAATGAGGTGTAACTATAATGTTGGTAACAGAAGGCACATGAAAGTCACTTTCAGCATTGTCACATTGTTCTTATTCTGAGAAGGTCTTCATTCACTGTGGACGCAGTTACGTAAAGGTACCTTTCAGTAAGACCATTCTACAGATAAAGATCCATTTGGCTCACTGGTTAAGAAGTGTCTTCGTTTCTGTTTGTCTAGTAAATGGTATCCATTATTATTATTGTGAAGATTATTTTCTGGAGAATCTTTGCTGGATATTTGTCTTGAATTAAGACAAAACAAAATAATTTGGGCTTGAAAGGACTTTTTAAATATAGTTACAGAGTACTGACCTTACATAAAAATTACATCAAGCCAGGTGTAATGGTGCATTTTTATAATTCCAGCAGTCTGGGAACTTAAGCAGGATTACTTAAGTTCAGCCTAAGCAACTGGGCAGAAATCTGTCTCAAAACAAAAAATAAAATAAAGTAGATAAGGATATGGTTCAATCCAAAGGCCCTGAGCTGAATCTTTGGTAGCACAAAAAGCAAAACAAAATAAAGCCATGTCTTATGTTGCATTGGCACTTCATGGCTCAGATCTATAATCACCAATTTGGACTCATGAGCTAATGTCTTTGAGCCCATTTTTCTGTTCATAAATAGCACACAGATTTCTGATGCCACAGGAATGCTGTTTAATGATCAGTCACAAAACCTACCTGGCATTCACCAGTAAGCAGTTGTTGCTGCTGCGTCTGGAGTCAGTGGTGGTCCCTTGCACTGCTCTGCTGATTTTGGCTAGACTTGCTTGAATGTCTAGGGGTTTGCCAATCTAGGTTGGCATTGGTAGATGTGACTGGGACAACCAGGCCCTGCTCCAGGGGTCTTATTTAGCTTCAGATAGCCAGCTTGGGCATGTTCTCATGATGCTGGCAGAGGTGCAAGTGAGCAAGCAGAGACATGTGAGGCCTCCTGAGGCTCAGGCTCAGAACTGGCATACTGTCACATGTACATTCTGTTGGCCAAAGCAAATCAGAAGGCCAGTCCAGAACTACATACTTGGGAAATAGGCTTTGCATTTTTAATGAGAGGGTCTATAGTCATACAGCTAATGGTGAGGGCAAAAAAGGGTATAAAACTAAAGCAATCATTACAAGAATTATAAATAGGGATAAAAGTAGTAGCTACACCTGTGGCAAGGACTAAGTAAGATACTTTTTACAGAAGGCTCAGCACAATACTTAGTGCATAAGTGCCCACTAAATGCTAGCTATAGTTACTTCTGTGTGTCATGCCTAATATTAATAATAAAAGTAGAATGCATAGCATCAAAGTCTTGGCATGCACTCTGACAACTTCTGCATGGAGATGACCTCCTTCTTATTTATCTTAGAAAGAGTCGGTATGAGGGAGGTGTCTCAGGGCCTTGCTATCGCTAGTCTTCCATGCATACCTCATGTAGTAGCTTTCAGTTAGAATAAAGACCCTTTTAATGCTAGCGACCTGGCCATATTCCAGAACCTGCCCTATTATTTCACACTAAGGCTCTCCTTGGAGAGCCTCATGAAACTATTCAAGTTGCCAAATATAATTTCTATAACAGATCCAGGTTTCATAGCCTCTCTGTAGACCAAATCTTGTTACAACAAATATCATCAAATCCCAGTCCCGACAGCTCATTTGCAACCTTTGCTAAAATGACAACAAGCAAAAGAAGTAACTTACATAGCTTATTGGGAATACTTTTGAAATAAGCATGGATACTACTCATGCCCTAATCCTTCAGTGGTGTAATGGTGACCTTTGTCCTACCTTTCTTGTTTGTCATTCATACCTCTGAGTACAACTGCATACCTTCACTATGTATCACTGGGCAGGGTCTTGTCAAGAAGACTGAGTCAAATTTGTGACTACAAAGACCCTATATTGGAGATTCATTTACTAAGAGAAAGCCCTCTTGCCTTCAATCAGAGCTGAATGTTGGAAGTGACCAGGCAGTTACTTATCTTAATCACTTCTCTGACCTCAATATGGATCTCTTATTTTCCTCTTATTTTAATGCCATGATTATCTTTCTTGCTGGAGCCAATCTAAATTCATTTTTGTAAAAAGTTGCAGTAAGATAATTAATGAACAAATATTTAATATTTTTTTAATTTTTGTTTCATTGAAGTACAAATATCAATGAGATAGTTTTAAGATACCTTGACATGATGAATTTGATAAATTAATACATTGCAAACTGTTTTCATAATGTTTTGGTATCATAGAAGGTGCATACATGATATTATACTTACAGACATTATTACACCATATGTCTCTTATCATTAAATAGAGTGTAGCTGTTTGCATATCTTATTTTTTATACCTGAATTACATCAAAGATTCAATAATTAATACTTTCTACCTTGCTATTTTCCTAGTGGTTGTCCATAGTACTAGAAGCTGACATAATATCCTGTCCAACCACCATTAGTGCAAATCTTGCCTCTCATAGAATTATGTACAAGCACAGCGTTATCTATCCTAACTGTACTGTCCATACATACACATCATAATTCTTAATTTCTATACCCCTTCCTTTGTCTACACCTGTCAGAGATGGGCACTTTATTGTCATTCAACTAACTTAGGTGCTTGAACTTGACAACACAGTCCTACACAGTCCAGCATTCCATAACAATGATAAGTTATCCGAAGAAGTTGTCGACCATAGCCATTTAAAGCTCAACTTAATATTATGGCCCTGCGATGTTTACTTCATTTTTATACTTTTCTGCTGGATGGTTAAGACCTAGATAGAGCAAGACTTATATACCAACATATGTACTTTATGTTTCTTATAAGGTCAGTGAAGTCCCCTCAGGGTTTATCTTGTAGTCCTGTACATTATTCTGTAGTTCCTTTGTCTGTGTCATCCATGTGGATGAGTCACAGCTGATGCTTGACCAGTTTGCTCTCTGTGAGAGCCTGAGAGAAAGTTTTCTCTCCATGTGACTCTCCCCAAGAACACTATAGAACTTTGATCTCTTTCCTCTGTGGCGCCATAATCTCCTTGTTCAGAAAATTTGGAGCTCACCTGAGTTTCATGAGTTGCAGTACAGGTTCTCCTATGTCAACCTGAGTTGCAGTACAGGTTCTCCTATGTCCTGAATCTTTGCTGACCTTGAAAGGCTAGGGCCAAAATGTTGGCTGGCCTTGTGGCTCTTCTATTTCTCCAACTTTGATCTGTGAACTTAGGTTGTTAACTATCCAGAAGAAAAGCTGACTTGTACCCTGCAGCATATGCCATTCACTTTGCCTTATCGGACTCAATTGATTTTAGTTGTTGTTGTATGTTCCCATTTGTATTTCTGCTTTTTGCTTCTTATAATAGGGAGACTATACGATATTTACACATGTATGTCTGGTTTATATCACTTATGAGTATATGTTCAAGTGGCATCCACTTCAGTATAAATATTTCAAATTTATCATTCTTAATAGCTGAGTAATACTCCATTATATAGAAATACCACATCATTTTCAACCATTCCTCATGTGATGGACATCTTGGTTGTTTCCAAGATTTTCCTATCACACATTGCGCTGATGTAAACATAGGTACACATATATTGCTATGATAAAATGTTTTCAGTTCCTTTGGAAAAATTCTCAGTAGGGGGATAGCCATCTTGAATGGGATTTCTAGTCCTACTCTTTTGAGGAGTCTCCACACTGACCTCCACAATGGTTGTACCAGTCTACATTCCCACCAGCAGTGGAGAAATGTTCCCTTTTCCCCACAACCTCTCCAACATTTGTTGTTGGTTGATTTCCTTATGATAGCCATTCTTTCTGGAGTGAGATGGTATCTCAGTGTTGTTTTTATTTGCATTTCACCAAATATTTAATATTTTAATGCACTCATTCAATGCCTATATTTGTAGTAGAATGGCAATTGCTAGAGAGAAAAGTTTTAGAATTCCCCTGAGTTTACAGTCTATGTCTTCAGATTTAACCACAAATATTAAGTATTTTTTATTTTCACTAATTCTTTATTTTCACTGATCAAATGATTACAAGTCAAGGAACCTTGACTGACTGTACATCAATGAGGAGATGAGACAGTTTAATTTCATATTTGATTAAGATGATATTAGGTATACTAAAGAAGACAATATAATGAATATAATACCTTTAGGGCCAGCAAGATAGCTCACTGGACTAAAGGCCTGCTTAGGTAAGCACAGGGACCGGGGTTTGTTCCCCAGCACCACATACTGTGCCAGCCCTGCCCACAGGGATGTCTGAGCTGGCCACAGAGTCCAGGCACAATGGCATATACCTATAATCACAGTGCTGGGAAGGCTTAAAACAGGAGGATCACTATGAGTCCACGATGCATGGTGAGAACAGCCAAATAAATTTTACAAAAGAATTCTATCAAACTATAATTATAAAATCATTGTTAGCTGTTTGTTCTGTGCCATGTTGGCATCACCAATGTCTGAAAGGATAAGGCTAACTTATTTTTTTTGGCGGAAGCAGGGATTGAACTCAGGCCTTTGTGCTTGCCAGGCAAGCCCTTATTTTACTAAGCCATCTCCTCAGCCCCAAGGCTAACTTTTTGAGCCATTTTATTTCCAATGTAGTTTATATTTGGTTTGAGGTTGCAGCTATTTCAGGGACATTTGGAGTAAACCTTAGCCCACAAAGGTGGATTTGCTATTCACCCATGAGATCCATGCATGGATTTAGGGCTTGAATTACTAAATCAGAGTAGGTCTGTCTTTCAAGAATGTTTACATGAAAAAGGGTACCAAGCATAGTTTTCTCTTTTCAACTTTCATGTTATTAAATTCCCTGGTCACATTTGACCTATCATGCATGAATTGGGAAGGAAATTCATCATCTTTACTCTCACTCAGCATTGCTAATATAATCATTATACTTTAACTCATATAAAAGGTATTTGATTCAACTTTAGCTCTTTGCTAAGTATTTACTAGGGTCTGTCCCGTTTAAGCTGTTTAAATTTTTTTATTATCATGTCTTAATTGTATTTATTTATTTATTTATTTTCGATGGAACTGGGGATTGAACTCAGACCCTTGCACTTGCCAGGGAAGTGAGCCATCTCCCTGGCCCCTCTTAATTGTAGTTATTAATGGGAGTCAATGTGATATATGCATACAATGTGTACTAATCAAATTCAGCTTTAGTTTTTCTGTCTATTCTTCTCAAACTCTAAGAATCACTATTCCATGTTCATGTTCACTTTTGTTCTTGTCTCCGCATACAAGTTGGAACACACTATTCCACATTCTTGTCACTATTATTTATTTTCATGATCATTCTATCTAGGATCAGGTGATATTTTATTCCAATTTTGATTTTGATTTCCCTCATGGCAAATGTTATATTGAGCATTTTCAAATATCTATTGGCCATTTGAATTTATTGTTCTGAGAAATGCCTATTTAGATTATTTGCCATTTTAAATTTAGAGTACTTTTTTGTTGTTGAATTTTCTGAATCCCTTATGGATTCTGGATATTAACCCTCTGTCAGTAGAATAGCTGGGCAATATTTTCTCATTACATAGGTTGTCTCTTTGTTGATTGTTTGCTCTGCAGTAGAGTTTTTAACTTGATATTATCCTACTTAGTTCGAATTTATTTTGAATTTACTTTTGATTTTATTCTGAATGCTAAACATTGCATTGTCTCAATAGTATAAGAACCTGAAAGGTAAACACAGTCTGAAAGGTACAACAATAAGAATCTGTTCAAAGGGAAGGAAAAATTAGGGTGAGGAAAAGTGCAAAAGAAAGAAGGGAAAGACATATATTTATGTATGCATGCAGGACACTTTGGATAATTGTACTGCTAATTTCTGCTGGTCTTTTCAAAATTTTAATTTAATTTTATTTTGAAGAATAAAAGAAAAGCAAAAACAAAGCAGAAACAAGGACAAAAACAGGGTAATATGCAAGTATATGTGTTACAGATTTTCAAAACAAGAATAGGTAATTAACAATAGTTGTTTGATTATCTATTTTTATTGCCAAATCTGTTGCTCAGACTAACAGATATAGTTATGCAAGACTGCACAAATAAGTGAATTTTACCACTTGCTTCCAAGTAACCTCAATATTTTTCTTGTCTTCATTTTTATTACTTTAAAAATACTTATATAATAATAATTCATAAAACATTAGAAATGGTACACATTTATAAGATCAAAATGAGAGGTATTCAAGCATGGTTTTTGTATTACACATTACTGTCCTCAGTGTCATTGCTTAGATTGCAGATATCAGCATATAGAGCTAGTCAAGGTGAAAATCCTACACATCATCTGCTATTTTCAAAAAAACTGATGGAAATATTGAGTACAATCATCTTAACCATCCTGTACGTATGTGTGTTTTTCCCCTTCCCTTTCTCCTATCTTTTCTTCTTTCTCTCATCTTCATTGTTTAATCTTTAACTTCATTTTCTATGTGTTTTACTATATGTATTATACTTTTGTGGTTTTATTTCTTCTTTCAGGTTCTTACGCTAGGGAGACAATACAATATCTACACAAGTGGGATGATTTACTTCACTTAGGAATATAGTCTCTAGTTGTATCCACTTACCTATGTGTTTGTCTTTCTTTATAATTGAGAAATACTACATTGTATAAAAATGCCACATCTTTTATTAATCCATTCCTTGGGTGATGGGCATTTTGGTCGTTCCCAAGATTTGACTATCACAAATTGTGCTGCTATAAATGTGGGTGCATATTTCAGTAACTTAAACTACCAATTTGAAAATAACGTCATGTAATACAACAACAATTGTTGAATTCCTATTACTTTGTTCAATAAAATTTTGTGTTGTTTCTACTCCTTTTTTTTTTCTTTTTACTATTTCTATTTTTTAAAAGTAAAAAGAAAAAAAGAAGTGATATACTATATCAGTGTGTTGAAGTGTTTCCCTTATGTTTTCTTCAGGTAGGTTCATGTGACCTTTAGGTCTATGATCAATTTTCAGTTGATTTGTATACAGGGACAGGTCAAGTTTTGTTTTATGGATATAGATATCCAGTTTCACAGCACTTATTCAAGAGACTTTCTTTTACACAGTACATGTTTTGGGCGCATTTATGGAGAATCCATTGACTGTGGATGTGTGAATTTATTTCTGGCATTTTTATTTTGTTCTGTTTATATACGTACCTGCTTTTATGCCAGCCCTTACTGCTTTGGATGCTTAGGCTGTGTAGTATATCTTAACCTCAGGTACTGTTATGCCTTTAGCTTCACTCATTTTATTTAACATTGTGTTGGATATTAGATTTATTTATACTTCTGTGGATAAAGTTTTCATTATTTTCACAAGGACTGCATTGTATTTAGAAATCACTTTGAGTGTGCAGATTTTTTAAACAAAATTATTCCATATCACGAATATGAGAAACCTTTCCATTTTTTGGCATCCTCTTCAATTTCATCAATGTTAAAGAGAATAAATAATAGTAAAAAGAACATTATAAATGATTTCAGAATTTCACTAACCAAGATGATAGGAATTCAACAATGGTTGTTATGTTTCACATGGTTGTCTTCAAATTAGTTGTTCAGATTACCAGACAGAAGCATGCAAAATTGGTAAAAATTGTAAAAAAATTAAAAAGGAGAGAAAAAATTAATCATTAACTGCTCCTTTCCATAGACCAGCAGAAATCAGCAGTACAATTATCCAAGCTATACTGTATATATACATATGTATTTCTTCTTTCTTTTTTTGTTTCTTTTCCTCCTTTCCTTCATTCCAGCTGTTCCTTCCCTTTGAACAATTATTTTCCCTTTTACAGTATTTATTGAACTTTCCAGCTTTGTTTTTTTTTTTTTTTTTCCTTTTTCAGTTTCATGCACTCGGGAGATAATATGTTTTCATATGCAGGTCTGATTTATTTCACTTATGCGTATGGTTCTAGTTGCATCCATTCACCTATAAAGACCTTGAGCTTATATTGTTTTATAGCTGAGTAATACTTTATTGTATAAAAGTACCATATCTTTTTATCGGTTCCTCAGTTGTTGGACACTTGGGTTGCTTCCAGGGTCTAGCTACGACAAAATGTGCTGTTGTAAACATGGGTGCACATATATAGCAGTGGTGCAGTGTTTGTAATTTTTCTGCAAAAATACCCAGGAGCAGAATAGCTGGGTTGAATGCGACTTTTAATCCTGTATTTTTGAGGGATCTCCACACTGATTTCCATAGTGGTTGTTCCAGTATCCACTCCGCACAACAGTGGAAAGGGCTTCTTTTCCCCCACAGCCTCTCCAGCGTTTGTTATTGGTTGACTTCTTGACGTCATCAGTTCTATATGGGGTTAGATGGATTTCAGTGTTGTTTTAATTTGCATTTCTTGAATGATGAATGATGTTCCACATTTTTCGTGTATTTATTTGCCATTTGCATTTCTTTATCTGAGAAGTGTATATTAATCTCAGATGTCTATTTTTAGATTGGGTCTTTAAATTTTGGGGGCATCATTTTTTAAAACTTCTTCATATGTTCTAGACAGAAGTCCTTTGAGTGAGGGACTATTGGCTAAGATATTTTTAAAGGTGATTTTGTTTTTCTTTTTGGTACTGGGGATTGAACTCAGGACCTTGCACTTCCCAGGCAGGTGCTTATGACACTGAGCTATTTCCCTGGCTTTAAGGTGATTTTTGAAAGCTGCTTCATGGTGTTTCACATGAGGGATGTTACTTCAGAGGCTGCTATGGTCAGAAGAGTCTAGAAAAGGAGGCTACCAAGTGGCAACAGTCTGAGAATTCTAAGAGAACAGGTTTACTTTATGGACTTTATATATTGGGATTTTATCTTAGATCTCATGGATAAGGGTTCTGATACTTAAAAGATGTTGGAAACCACTGGTATAAACTGTTGAAATGTCCTCAAATTTTAACATTTTGGTTACAATCTATGCCTCTCACCATTTTGTGTAAGGGACAGTTGGCTAAATTTTCTTTCCAATTCATGGGTCACTTCTTTGGGCATGCACGAACTTTCAAAAAGATGAGATCCCAGCTGTTGATTGGAGTACTCCCTGTGCAGCTTGTTTTTGTTCATTAACTTTCCATCTAGCCCTATGTGTAAAAGATTTCTACCTACTTTCTTTTCCAGTAGATTTAGATTTTTTAATGTTTAAATCTATGATTCATTTTGATTTTAGTTTTATGCATGTTGCTAGACCTACATCTAGTTTTAGTTTTCAGCATGTGGAAAGTGATTTTTTCCAGCACCATTATTTAAAGAGGCTATCATTCTTCTAGAGAACTGTTTGGTGTTTTTCTCACAGAGAAGATGGCTGAGTGTGTTTGTAGTTGTGTCTGTATCTTCTAATCTGTTCCATTGATCCTCAGGTCTGTTTTTTCTTGCCAGTCCATGCTAATTTTGTCACAGTAGCTTTGTAGTACAATTTCAAGCCAGGATTGTGATGTGTATATATCTTTTTTTCTTTTCTTTTTTTTTTTTTTTTTTTTTTTTTTTTTTTTTTTTTTTTTTTTTTTTTTTTTTTTTTTTTTTTTTTTTTTTTGTCTTTTTGAGACAGGGTCTCACTATGCAGTTCAGGCTTGCCTTAAGCTCACTTTATAGCTCAGGCTGGTCTCAAACTGTCTCCGCCTCCTGAGTGCTGGGATTACAGGCATGCACCACCACTCTTGGCTTGTGTATTCATCTTGTATCCTGTAACATTATTGAATTTGTTAATCAGTTCTAATAATATTTTAGTAGATTCTTTAGATCATTTTACATATAGTATCATATCAACCAAAAATAAGCATAGTTTGAATTTCTTCCTTCTGATTTGCATACCTTTGGTTTTTTTTTTTAAATGTATCAGTTTTTTAAAATTATTTTAAAAATAATTTTATTGAAAAACAAATAGCAATGAGACAGTTTCAAAACCGATTAATAGGACAGTTTCAATAATTAAGAATTGCATATTGTTCTCTTGGTGGTTATTCATTGTACAAGAAGCAGACATGATATACTGTCCACAAACACTATTAGAACAAATCTTTCGATTCACTGAATTAAGAGAAAGTAGCTGTATATACAAAATGATTGTTCATTTGTATCCCCTTTTTGTTTAGTTTTGTCAGAGAAGGGTATTCCACTATCATTTAAATATTATAGGTGTGTGAATTCAGTAAAATATTCCAATATAGTTCAGTACTCCATAATAGTAGTGGGTTATCTGCAGAACTGGCAATGTCAGAGGTTGTTGACTTGAGCCTTTTACAGCTCAGCATATTAATATGGCTTTACTTTTTTATTTTTTATTTTTATTTATTTATTTTTTTTGGCGGAACCGGGGATTGAACTCAGGCCCTTGTGCTTGCCAGGCTTTACTTTTTAATACTTCGTTTTTATAGCTTCTCTTCTGGAGAGTAAACAACCTACGTTTGCAGACCAAAAATTAGTAAAAAGAAGGGCTGCAAGGTCAGCCAAGATTTTGACCCTAGTCTTTCGAGGTCAGTGAAGACTCAGGACATAGGAAAACCTGAACTGTATCATCATGTAATTCAGTGGTGTCCCAAATTTACTGATCAAGGCAATTATGGGGCCACAGAAAGCAAATTGGTCAAGCAATGGCTATGATGCATCCACATGGCTGACACTGAAGAAGGATCTACAAACTGTGGTACAGGGTTTCAGAATAAATCCTGAGGGGATTTGACTGACTTTATCAGATACAAAAGCTACATTTCTTTTTATATAGATCTTGCTTTATCTTGGTCTTAACCATCCAGCAGAAATGTATGAGTTATTTAATTAAGTTCTTAGTAAGAAAATTAGAACACTAATTTATGAGGATAAATTCATTTGTCAGAGCAAAAATGGATCCCTGGAGCTGAGGAGCAAGTTTGATTTTTGGTAAAATCTATGAGTCCACCACTTTCTGATCCACCTTGCATTGCTCTGAAATCTGCTATCTCTTTTTCTCAGTGTCAAAGATTTCACTGTCTTGGTGTCTGGGATCCTGCAGTTTATTCTTGAAGTAAGCATCAGGCATTTGGAGATTTATACTTTGCTGATACCAATTTTTGTAGAGGTGGCAATGACAAATTTCTGGTGTGTTGTTTATTTTTATGTATTTAGTACAGGTTCTACAGGGTCTCACTATGCAGATCAGACTCACATTCTGTTTTCAGGCTCATGCCACCATGCCCAGTACAGTCACCTCTCAGCCCACCCCAGGGATGGGGCCAGCTTGGCACCCCAGTGATCAATCCTTTGTTTCTTTCTCTCCACCAAAAAAAATAATAAGAATCTGAGAAAAACTTAATAGGAGCTTTTGATTAGCAGTAAGCCATTAACTTGTATTTACTGAGTGTTGCTATAAGTCAATATTAGGTATTGAATATGAAATATGCAATCATAACATGTAAACATCATGTGAAATATGAAACTATAAAACTAAGTGTGAAATATGAATCATAAAATTTAAATTTTTAGGATATCTTTTAGTTTACTTTATATATCTATGATCCCATTTCATCTACATTATAGTTTCTATTCTCAAAGCTTATAGATCTTGTTGGGAAGACCAAAAATATACACATGAAAGTTAACTCAATATATCTGAATTGTTCTTATTTTAGGCTTGATAGAAACTCTAAGAAGGTGAGACTGGGTGTGCTGGTGCATGCCTGTTATCCCAGCACTTGGGAGGCTGTAAACAGGAAGATCACTATAAGTCTGATCTATGCAGTGAGACCCTGTAGACCCTGTATGTATGTATGTATATATATATACTCTAAGAAGGCACTGAAATATGAGTTTAAGTGTTTGGCTTTCTTGAGTGTGAGGTAGGATTTGAGTTGTCTATGTAGGAATTCTTTATTGCCAGAAAAAGAGATAGGAAAGAAAGTACCACTGACTGTGGGATGAACTGACCTCAAAGCACTGTTGGCCTTGTGCCCCTTCTCATACATTAGACCCTCATGATCATTTATACAAAACAAAACGTCTTATGTCTGTGTAATGGGAAAGGGAAGGATAGGGAAAAGAGGAGTGGGAAAGTCAACTTACAATGTACTAAGATAGGAGGATCTCATTGTTTTAAAGGAGTCCTGGGTGGAAGAGGAATCCATGCATGTATGTACATATCTATGTATGTGTGTGTGACTCACTATTATCTAGTGTCCAGGGTAGAACACTATGGCTAAGATCTGGAGTGCACAGAATTGTCTATTATTCTTCTTGCATTGCTGGGACAAATACCTGACACCCAAAATAAAAGAAGGACAGGTTCATTTAGCTTACAGTTCGTGGATATTTCAGTCCATACTCAGCTGGCTCCAAGGCACATTGGCATATGTCAGAGGGCAGTGGTTCATGGCAGCAGAAGGCAGCAAAACAGCAAGTGTAAAAGGGAGGAGTAACAGCAACAATGGCAACAGAGAGCAAGCCTATCTCCCTTAAGTTACGTTCAGGCTTTCCACCCCAGGCTGGGTGTAGTACTCACACCCATAATCTCAGCAGCACTCACACCCACAATCTCAGTGGATCATGAGTTAATCACAAACTCTAGAAGTCTGCTTCATGACTGCATGAGGCTTTGCTGGACAACTAGACACAAACAATAACAAGAGTGAAAAGGGAGAGCTCACTTTTAAATAATTGAAGTTGAAGAATAGAAATAATAACTACTATACACTAATCAAATGACTTGTATTTTCACAGTACTGAACCATAAAGATCTAAGAGAAATACATATTTATGAAACTGTTACTTTGTCTGGAGGGGACCTTACCTTAGAAGTAGCAGATTTTTACCACAGTAACCCTGCAGCAATTTTTAATGTTATATTTAAATCTTTGACTCTAAGTACATGTTTTCTATGGATAACCTGATGACTTCTGTTTTAAATGATTTCTATTAATGCCATATGATGGTTATTTGGGGTGTTAGGTCAAGAAGAAGCAATAGGATTTCCACTTTTTACTTTTTGGAATTATGTCATGTTTTTGCTGCCTCAGGGAACATGACTTGACTGAAGGCAATGTTATTGTGTGATGTTGTAGAGTAGTCTAAAGATAAAAATCAAAACTATTTAGTGATTTATCTTCCTAGTTCCAGCATGCTAAAATCATTATTTCATTTCTTTGCATTGACGTGGGAACAAATGACATTAATCACCTTCAAAGATTTGTCTTATTCTTGAATTCTGTTTAGGTAGTTTAGTGCCATTTCACAAAAAATGTAATATAATAAATTTTTAGAGTCTGAGGAAATAGTGAGAGGAAAAAGTGTGTGTGTGTGTGTGTGTGTGTGAGAGAGAGAGAGAGAGAGAGAGAGAGAGAGAGAGAGAGAGAGCGAGCCGCAAAATCTAAACCTAAAATGGGTGTTAGGTAAGGGAGTTGGTTACAACATCAAAGACCACATAAAACAACTGAGACTCATGAGAAAGCAAAAAGAAAAGAATTTACTTATGCTTCAACATGAAATACAAGTGAGTACCTTGGTCTTCCTTAATTGATTCCAAGAGGCACAATAGCAGTCACAAGCCAATTAATGAGTCCCAGCTTTTCTGCTCATAATCCCGTCTCATATAAGGTGAATGTAGACTTTGGATCCTGTTGTCCCCATTGTCCTCTCAAGGATCACTCACAGCTTTCTTTCTGTCACTTCCTTGTCATGGGATCCGTTCTATCAGTACTGAAACTCAAGTATGTCACCTGTTCATGAGCAGTTACAACAGTAGAAGCAGCAGTGGTAGTAAACATGGGCCCAAATCCCAAACCTACAAAAATCTCCCTTAACTCCATGTTCACCTGTCATCTGTCTTTACTTGATTTCATTCACAGCCAAATTCTCAGTTAGGTTGTAAAGATTTGTTGCTTACTTCCCATGTTCTACCATGGTCTGGCTTCTGTTCACAGTCCTCTTTCTCTTCCAACATCCTCAGGCTTCAAGAATACCAGCAACCATTCCACCAAGCAGCCTGCGCCTGATACCTAGGAATTAATCTGACTCTCTGCACTTCCCTCATTTCTCCACACACAATTAGTCACCTGGTTCTATTCATTTGGTCACTAAATTTCTCCAATCAGTCTACCTGTTTCTTTCTGTTCTCATTACCCCTCCCTAATTTGGGAGGCTATTAGTTCTCTGTGTACATGCAGGTAAGGCTGGTGGTTGTGTGTTGTTATGGAATGAGCTCATACTTAGGGACACTGATGACCACATAAGGGGTCCACTCCCTTGAGATTTTCTCAGCATATTCACACTCTAGTAGATGTTTTCTGTTTCAAATGGTGACATCTGCATCTTTCAGTTGGTTCCCATCCACATCCCTGGCATTTTCCTCTGATTTATGCAGGACACCTTTGCTACTTCTAGAAGCTCTAAAATCAGTAGTCACTTTAGTTCTGTTGTTAGGGTCTCGCTCTGAGCTAGACTAGCTCTATAAAGTTGGAAAGATCAGAAACTGTCAATACACTTATTTGTGGAATAGATTGATTCTCCTGGACCAGTAGGCCTCCATCCTGGTTGCACATCACAATCACCTGGGGAGGGATTAAACTACCCAATGCCAAGGCTGAGCATGAGAATAGCAACTCAGCTTCCCCATGCCGAGACCTCAGGTTATTAATTTTTAGGGTTTTTTTGGGGTCAGGATTTTTGAAAGCTTCCACAAAGATCCCCATGTGCCATTGACTTAATGATGTTTGGAGAACCTTGGCTCTACCATTTTCTGTTTTTATTGTGCCCTAAACCCAAATTCAGGATTCTTTTCTTTTAATGTTTTTACTAAGTTGAGAAGAAATAGCTGTGAAGCTCCCCACCCTCTTCCATCTGCTGTTTGTTCTTATTTACATACGATGGAACCCAGCCCACTGATTTACAGTTCTGGTTCCCTTACAACTGTTATTGAACTGAAAACATAGTAGAAAACTTATTAAACAGAAAAAAATTATTTTGAGCTTTGTGCTGTCAATTTCTTATAGAACAAAGGAAACATTTTGATTTTTATGCTTCTGAAAGTAATATTTAAAATTGATTTATAACCTCATAACTGCAAATTTAAGTTTAGTTCTGTAGCCATTCCCCATCTTGTGTTCATTCTTGGGCATTCCATTAAGGAAACCAAGGCATGTTTGCAGGACGATGGGGTTTCCAGAGGTTGCACCTGTGAACACTGGTGCCTCCTCACTGCTAGGAGTGGCTTTTGAAGTTAAGAACCATTTCCTCTTTTCCCCAATGCTTTCTACTAGCAGCAAAGTCAGGGTAAATCTGATGTTAAGGTGGATGTGGCCTCACTCTTTAAACCCTAGGGTATGAATGGACCTTTCAGAAGACATGCTTTCTATAAGGCTCCTTTTGGATCTCCCCTTATAGATTGGAAGTAGCAAGCCTTTGCAAGGGAGTAGAGAGGATTGTAGAAAAACCACTGCCACTAACTTGGGCAGGATTTAGGGTCTTGGTATAAGTCTGATGAATGCTGGCAAAGTCCCTTTGAGATGCTGGCTCCCCTGCCTGTTTCTCTGCTACTAGTATCTTCCCCAACTGTTTCTTAGCTTTCTTCTTCAGTACCTTTTTGAAATACACAGCCCATGCCTCTGCTTATCTCTCCCAAGTGTTTGTCAGAGTAATGAATTTGGTTACTACTTTGACAAAGATAGGTTAATTTAGTAGTTATGGACAGGTGAATTACTTGTTAGTCATGACCTATAGTGTATTCCTTTACCACATAATCCTTTTAAAAGTAAGCCCGCAAGTTATTCTCATGGGAAAAAAAAATGGTTAGTTATTGCATGGTAACGTGTGTTACCAGAGCACGGAGTCAAGGTGAAAGAACCTCTTTCTCATAATGCTGTGCACTGAACTATTTCTCATGCAAGCTGATTTGTGCCTAGAAAGCTCTGTCTGAAGATTTTTACTTTGATACTGTCTCTGGTTATTTTCTTGTAGATGGAAGAATTGATCGAAGGTGTTCGCTGGGCCTTCATTGACATGCTGGAGAAAGAAAATGAGTGGATGGATGCAGGGACCAAAAGGAAAGCCAAAGAAAAGGTAAGGATTCCTTTTCATTAAAAAAAACACAACTTTTGATTTAATGCTTTTGTTTGCTTGACATTGACTATGTAGGAGATTTTTATGGTGACTGATCTGTTGGCTTTGAATGACCTTAGCATTGACTGTGTGTTTTGGATGAACACATAGATTTTGTCATTAGGAAGTAGGAGAGGATAAGAATGGACTTTTTCTTTCTCTGACTGCATTTTCAAATGCTATGTGAGTGAGACTTCCCTTCTCACCTAATTTCTGTCTGCAAGAGCCACATGGTTTTATGCCTACTGAGTTCTGCCACAAACCATCATTGGCTATGGCAGAATGCAGAGCAGTAGGGAGCCATCAGGAGCAGCTGGCAGAAGAGCCCTCAAGATGCAACGAAGAAGAAAACCTCACACTGACTGTGTGTCCTTCTCCTCTGTGCATGATGTCCTGAGGCAAATCCTTTCCCGTGACCAAGTAAATCTGCTCGTAACCCATCATTTTGCATCAGTGATCCAAAGAGCATGCTTATAAACTGCAGAGCAGTGGGAGTGCATTGTGTAGGAATCAAAAATAGTTCTTAATAGATGTGGACCTATGCTTGGCATTGTCAGATTTGTGACAAGAAAAGGGAGAAAATGAGGGAATTATTAATAGCTGTGTTGTTTAGACTGCATCTATCTTGAAGTCTTGCTATTCTTAAGGAGCCAGAGCTTAAGTGGGTAGGGCACATGGGCACATCCTTCGCCCTTTCCATGGGTGCCAGTCTGCAGCTTGGAGATTCTCATATTAAGAGTACTTCGGCTTTAGAGAGGTGTTTTGAAACTTTCCTGATGCTAACAATCACTTGGCTTGTGTGACTACCCTCAAGCTTTCTGGGACCCTCCCCAGTTGGGCTGGCTCTCGTGGTCACCAATGAGCATTTTTGATATTAGTTTGTTAGCATTAGAAGACCTAGGGAACTCTATGTAGTCATACTGACTCAAGCTTAGCACAAATATTTTCAAAATGTTCCTTTTTTGTGTGTGGTGCTCAGGATGGAATGCAGGGTCTTGCAGGTCTTGCATATCTGTGGTACCTACTCCACTGCCAAGTTCCAGCCCTAGCCCTGAGCACAAACACCTGTGCTTTATGGTTAAGAAGCAAAGAGAGGACCACATTCTGGGAAGGCCTTGTTGAAATCTGAATGTGCAAAAGTTTAACAAGGCTATTTGCTAGAGCCTTGCTACTCCAGGGATGGATAGACATTGCCATAGAAATTTTTGTCAATAAATCTGAAGAGTAGTTATTCAAGGGTTGCAGTGAAGAAAGAATTTGGGCAGTGGGAGGAGGCGGCGAGTGGTAGAGGCAGACAAAGAGTATGTTTGGTTCCTTCCTCCCCTCCAAGATCTATAAGCTGTTAAAAGTCTAATAAAGCAGAAGCTGATGAAGATAGGAACACACAAGCTAGGAGGACAGGAAGCTGTCCTGACAGTAGGTGAAACTTTCAGTACCAACATAGCGTATTGGTTTTTGAAGGCACCATTTATTTGCTGAGCTAGTGTGTGGCATCTGGAACAGAATGTGGTTTGTGTTGGGCAACTGAGCTCTGAACATGCTAGCCAGTCTTTATCTTAGCTTAACTGAGGGCTACATTTGTGAAGTAGTGCCAGGCCACTGGAGTTGGGGGTAGGTGGATTGCCAGGGTTTGTGTTCATGTTATGAATGGATAGAAATGAGAGGGATGACCTGGGGAGTGTGGTCATTTCTTTTGGAAGTACAGATTGATATTGCCTCAGGGAGATGTTCCAGGTTGCATTAGGGAGTAGATGGCTCATAGTTGTGCCTTCTAGACACAAGGCCCCCTGGGTCCTTCTTGAAAAACTATTTTCAGTCCTATTATTAGACATGTTTCTGTTGCACTCTGAGTTGATTTGCGGTCTTATATTTTATTTCAGTGAGAAATATGTCAGTTTTTCTTCTAACAGTACTCTTTGAACACTTGGCTTTCTTTGAGCTGAGTTCAATCTGCCAGGAACTCTACTAGTTCCTGAACAGGTACAAATATCAAATGAAACTGTCCTACTGGATCTCACAAGGTTCTTCAAGTATGTCTTGTCTTTAAGAGTTCAGAGCAGTTCTTTTAATGAAAGGCTAGAAACAGAGATATCCAAGAATTTTCAGCAGTCCTGGGAGGCAGGTTCTTCCCTGGACCCAGAAGAATGATTCTTTTTTTTTCCCCCCCCAAATTAAATGAAGTTGCAGTTCTAGGAATGACCTCTGGGTGGAGCTCATAGTACTCACAAAGAGCACAGCAAACTGACTGCTTCTATGCAGCTTTGTACTCTGGGGCTGTTTTTTTGCAAAATTATATACATTTTTCTTGCCTTTTTTCTCTGCTGTCCTCAATTTGATTGCCTTTTAATAGTCAACAAGAAAGGAGAGTCTTTGCTTAATAATTCCTTGAATCTGAGATGGAAATCTCTGACTATTTTAGTGCTTTGTTTTTCTGATATGGAGTAGCCCTTGCATTAAGAAAGGATTTGCCTGCATTTGAAGTGGAGGTGAATAATTTGCCTTCTCTTCCTGGTATGACTTGGCACTGTTCTTTGGGCATGTGTTGTATGCAGTATATCACCCAGGCGGAAGATTTCTCATCAATAATAGTGCCCACACTGGGCCAATGCTGAGTCACTTGGCAACCCATTGGGAAAGCTGAAAAAAAAATGCTCCCGATTTGCAAGGGGACGAAGCTTTTCTTTCCCTCACCATGAAGCCGAGGACTGCAGCTAATGGAAGCACTTCCTAAATGAAAGGTGTTGACCTCAGCTTTCTGTAGTGACCAACCTCCTGAGCCCAGTGGTCCAAACACTCATGGGTTTGGGTCTGAGGCCTAACTCCTTGGCTTCATGACAGTGACCTGATCTCCAAATGGAACTGTGTGGATGTGGCTTTGTTATGCTCTTTGCTAGAGGTGATCACTGTAAAAGATAAATCAGGATGTGTCCGCTTCCGTGAAGGGTAAATCTGTTATTTCTGTCTCTTTGCCTTTTCCCACTCATCCCTTAAGAGGTCCCAAGAGCTTTTGCATTAGGAAACCTATGGTATAGGTTTGAGGTGAAAATTTAATATTATGAAATAACTACCAACTTCAGTTTAGGATTCAATGTCCCCTGCAAGCATGTGCTCTTATAGTAAGCAAATGGCAAAGGATGGGAGGCTTGTTGTTTTTTTGGTTATCACAGACACTGAATGAGCAAAGGATGTGGGAGGTGGGGGTTACGTGGAGGAGTCATCCTTTCCAGAACACAATAAGAGGCTCTCAAGGTCAGTGCATGAGGCCAGGCAGAAAGAGACTAAGCACTGCCTTTGGAGCTGCCAGATCAGGAGGAGCAGCTTTCCTCCCCAGATCAATTCAGCTGTGTAGTCCAAAGCTAGAGCCCTTCAGAAATTCTTGTTTGTGGTCTTTGCCCTTGGAACCTTCGCTTGTCAGGCCACACCCAGAGAAAAGTACCAGGATGGAACTGACTGGGAGAGAGGAGGCCTCTGGGATGGCTTCAAGGAAGTACAGCCTTGGCCTTGGCCATAGTGGGTGAGGAGAAGTGTGTTGTATGTTCCCAGATCCATATCCTGGCAACTCCTGCACACCAGCTTTGAGGCAAGTGGGAGGAGTTCTCTTGCAGAGGGCAAAACACAAGTGTAGCTCACCTCCTTGCCTTTGGCCTGAAGCTCCACCGACTTAGGCTTGAATTTCCTCCCGGTGAGCAGTCTGTACTACCAGCCAGTGCCTGCCTACAGCCAGAGCTGAGCCAGATGGTTCCTAAGGTGGGGCTGCACAACAGCCACAGCAGACCTGGGCAGCTGCAGAGCTGCAGATCCTTGCTCTGGCCACTTCTAACCTCTAGGGGAGAGATTACATTCTCCTGGTAATTCCAAAGTGCTACAAAGCTTGGGAACCACTGTCCTTGTCCTCACCATGTCATTGCACATCTGTCTGACATCAGATTACAGGCTGTTGCATTATGTCCCAGGATTTTCTCTTCCTGCTGTGCTGCTGTTATGGGAAGGTGGGATTACCACACTGTCCTTGCAGCCCTCAGCCAACAGGGGATGAGAGCTGGTACACAGACGTCTTGGCTCTCTCATCTTCTTATGTGCTCTACATGAGTTCCTGGGGCTTCCTCAGGGGGGCTGGAGCTGCTTAGCAAGATGCCCTTTATTGACTTCTTTCCTTTTTCCTTGGACTCCGCCGAGCCCCTCCCAAATGAACTGCATGTACTTGAATACTTGTCTCTGGGTTGACTTCTGAAGGGATGCACATAGCTCCTCAGTTATGCTCTCTTCCCATGCTTCTTTTCCTTTAAGGTGACAAATACTTCATGTCATTGCATCTGGATCCTAGCACAATTTCAGCAGCAAACTCAATTCCACAAACATTTGCAGCACATTGGCAACATGCCAGGGCCTGGGTAAGGAGCTGCAGATTCTGACTAGGGACTGATCAGTGTGTCTGTCTTCTGCAGGGTCCTTCAGACTCCTGGGGTGGCACAGGAGTGCCTTAGATGCAGTGTCATGCATGTAGGGGTGGATGGGTTAATGTCAAAGATGCAAAATGAGCCTGAGAGTCCAGGAGACAAGGCTTCTGAGGAGCCTAAATGTGGTTCCTGGGAGTCCCTCATGCAGGGAGTGCCCAACCTGTCCCACGTTCTCTTCCTCTGTCCTATCCTAGGTCCTATCATGGCCCATGTCCTTGCTGCCTAAAGGCAAGACTTCCTCTGGGCTTTTCCTAACTTGGTATCCCAAAAGCTTTGCAACTGAGCATCCAGCAGTCCCCTTTCCCTTAATATTCTCATTCCTGTGACATCACGTTCAGGGATTCATTTTAAATTGGCATGGAGAAGAAAGGGAGGAGTTTTTGTCAAAGTGTCTCCTGTCCCTCTCTGTTACATATTCCAGCAGGTTTGAAGAGCACCCTGCTTCCTGCGTTCCTTCATTGTGCACCAGGAACACTGAAAGCCAAACAGCGTCTAAAGTGCTTCCTGTTCTGGCTTCTGGGAGACAACATGTGCAGCTTGTGCTTACTCTCCGACTTTGGGTCTCTCACAGGCTCTGTCTCATGTGCATGTAGGCCAAGGTGGTGGCCTTCATACTCCTTTTCCTTTCTCTCATTGACTTCCACAGGAAGTACAGAACAGACAGGGAGTACAGACTGCAGGAAGGCAGCCTTGGTTTGAAGCCAGCTTCTATAGTTCAGCTGCATTGACCCTTTAGAAATTACTTCCCCTCTGTTCCCCTCTCTCACCTTCAGTTTTCCTGTCTGTAAGATGGGGAGATTATTAGATTCTCAGTAGTTTGTTATTCTAAATTACTTAGAACAATGCTTGAAGCATGAGAAATGCTCTCAACATTGCCAGTGGCTTCTACTAACCTGCTGTGGTGTGGCAGCAAGGGCACTTTGGATGCTCTGGCTGGTGGAAGGAGGGGATGCAATTTCACTTGGTACATTTGGGGCATTGAGCTTTCTTGTTGGTCAGGAAGGTGCCTACCCTGAGTGTGGGGTCCCAGAGGCCATCTCACTTCTCAGATGCTCCACATCCCAACATGGCCCCTCATCCTTGCAGGGGACACAATAGGGAGCAGCCCTTGCAGAAGTAATTATTTCCCCTCAGTCAAGTTTGGATTTTCTGGGTTTGAACAAATTCACTACCATCTTGGTGGAAAATATATTTTAAACACAAATCAAATATCTCATATAAGTAGAAGTCTGATGCTTATATTTACCAAAGGCATATTACATCTGATATCTCACTGAGTGAATCTCATCGAGTTCCCGTGTTTCAGGGCCTCAAGTAAATGTTGCTATGGTGGATGCTTTAGGTCATTTATTCTCACACTTACATGGAGGTGAATGGCACCAGGAGGGCTTATGAGAACACAAATTGCTGGCCTCACCTGGGTTTGGTACTACTGACATAGTGGGTCTGAGATAGGGCCCCCAACTTGCATTTCTTCTTTGTTTATGTGGTCCTAGAGATAGAATGCAGCAGAGGCCGTGAGCATGCTCAGTAAATGCTCTAGCACTGGGCTTTACTTGCAGCCTGGGTGTTTGCTTTTCTGACAAGACTTCAGGTGCTGCTGCTGCTGCTGGGAGGGGACAGTGCCAGGAGAATACTAGCTGATTACAGGTGAAATACCTGTGACTCCAAGGCTGTGTTGTAAGCACTGGCTAGCATCTTCTGAGTGGCTGCTCTCTCTTGCTTGTGGTGTCCTTCTTTACTATCTCACAGGTGAAGGCCCTGAGTGAGTATGGGATATCGAGAATGCAATTGGGCCACCTAGTCCACTTTACTGCTCCACTGGCCAAAAAGCTCAGCAGGATAGAAAGCTGAAGGCTCCTTCTTGGCAACTTCTGCCCGACTCCCCACATGTCTTCAGGAGCTATGCAAAATAAGATTTCCACATAAAGGTCCCGACACTTAATTTGTGAAGATATCTCAATGCTTTTTTGTTTCAGATGAAACATTTCTCATGTTTCTCCTGTAAAATGAGTGTACATTAGATGCTAGGCTGGATGTCCTGTATGCTTCACAAATATTAACTATCTCAATGCCATAATCCCCATGAGGGAGGTACAGTTATTTCTTTATACAGATAAAGAAACGGAAGCACAGATGGGGCAAGTAAACTTGCCCAGGGGCATGCAGCTAGTCGGTGGAAGGGCTGGGATTCTGTCACCTGGTAGGCTGGTTTTGTACTCTTTCATACATAATGCCAGTGCATCTCTGATTGTGGTCATCAGATCAATGACAATGGTAACATCTAAAGGCAGCTAGAAATGCAAATCCTTGACCCTATCCCAGATCTATAAAAGCTCTGTGAGGGGACTTATGAATCTGCATTTCTGTTGGCCAGCCATGTGATCATACTGCAGGGAAAGGACTCGGAGCAGTGTTCTATGCTGGCTTCTGATGCCTCATCCTGCTGCGGTCTTCTACTTTCAACATATTTTTTTTAAAGCTGAGCACAATATTCTAGACATCGTCCAGCTCATGCAGCACAATGGGAATATTATTGTTGCCTTTGTTTTGCATACAAATTGTATTAAGAATTCTGAAGTTGATATTATGGCTATCTTTTCCCCTCAGCTATGCATGTCGCTATTGGCTCATACCAAATTTACAGACAGTTAATTTCTAGGTCTTTTTTTTCTGCCTTAATCTCACAGGAACTGTTGTTAAGCCCTGTTGCTCCAGTCTTAAATTGACATTAAAAAAAAAAAACCCTCATCCCAAAATGTCACATTTCTTCTTATTAAAATCCACTTAGCTGTTTTTATTCATGGTTCTGGCTTTAAGATTCTGGCTGAATCTTCTCCTTGTCTATTATTTTTGTTTTAAAATGTATCCTCATTACAGGAAATCTAGAAAATAAAGTACAGAAGTAGAAAAAAAATCATTGCTAATTCTATCACCAAAACATAACCACTGGTAGCATTTTGATATATTACTTTGATTTTTTTTAGTAGACATAGGCTTTAAAAGGCATTCTTGAATAATGCTGTGCATGAACATCTTATTTCTTCTGTTTGGTCATATTGTGTTTGGTCTATTGACTACTTTTGTAAAATAATGATCACTATTATTGCATATTCTTTTAATAGATGGCTAGAAGATCACTTAAACATTTCTCTGTAACTGACTATCTGTTCTAGATAATGCTATGATAAGCATGTTTGCGCAATGCTTTCCTCAAATTTTAGAAATAATTCCTTAGAATGACAAGTCAGATGACCTTTTAAAATTGCATCTGTCACACAGTGTATCAAGTACTTTTTCCACTTCTGTATCATACACAATTGGGTGCATTTGGCTTTTGCTTTTATTGCTTTTCTGCGTTATTAATGGGCACACTCACGCGGTGGAACTGCAATCATCGCATTTGCTCAGTGTTTGCAGACTCCTGGACTCATCCACTGAACAAAAATATTCCTAGAGAAACTGCTTTGTGGCAGGTCTCCTCTTAGCTAATGATCATTTCATTAATCAATAGATTTTCAGTTAAGTTGTTCTGCTTTGGACAACTGCAGAGAAACTGTTCTCCAGTTTCTTCATTTTGCCTGGATGGAGATCTTGAGATATCTAACAATGCTTTACTACTATCCAGTTACAGTCTATTTAAGGCCTTCCTTGCATTCTTTTAAAGTGGAAACCTGGTGAAAGGGCAAATTTGCTTTGGGTCTCCCTCCTTTCTAAGTCCCTGCACACACTGTCATGCAGATGGTAACATTCCAGGGGGGTACAGCCAGCCTTACAGACAACCAAACCCAAAGTCTTTCTTGCCTTCTTTGGACTTTTCTAGTAGCTCCATGTTTGTTTGTAACCCAAGAACTGTCCTTCACTAGTGATTGAATTGAAATGACTCCACGAAGGGAAGAACTATGTCTGGCTGTTTTTAAATTCTCAGACTCCAACATAGACTTGCCATTCTATTCTTTGACCACTGGGAAGACCATAGTACGAAGCAGGGCCCCAGCAAGTGCCCTATTGGAGATCCAAAGATGTGCCTCAGTTTTCTCATCCATAAAATGGGAATGAATATAGTACTATTTTTACTGTTTTGTTTTAGAGGATTAAACAGGTAATGTATGCCCAATAGCTAGTACAGACTAAATTCTGGATATTAGCAAGCTGGCATGTTCATGTTTTCCAAATTTTCTCTTATTTCCTCTTCACCAAATAGTACAGTGAATGCTCCATTGTAGTCTCTTAAAATTGGTACTAAAAAGGCTATCTCAATTACAAATTTCTTTGAGGAGGAAGCAATAAATAATTGTATGGATTTTGCTTTTGCTTATTATTTAAAGACATTTTAATGTTTCAAAGATGTATACAAAAATATTCATAATACATAAATATTTTCCTAACACCTAAACTTGATAGGTAGTATGTGTTTGCCATTCAAATTTTATGTACTTCCCACCCTCACCTGGTTTTATGCTTGAGAATAGTCTTAGTTACCTTTTATTAAACGGATGCAAAATACCCAACATGCCAATTTGAGGGAGAGAAGGTTTATTTCAGCTCACAGTTTGTAGAGGTTTCAGGCCACAGTCAGCTGGTCCAAGGTAGGGTGGCATGGCAGAGGGAATCACGAGGAGAAATAGTATATGGAAAGCAGGCAGGAGACAGCGAAGCAGCAGCAGCAGCAGCAGCATTCTGTCTCTTCCTTTTATCCTTTCTAGGCCACTTGCCCTTGCATGGTACCACCTATACCCAGTTTGGACCTTCCTATGCAAAGCAACCAGTGGATGAATTTAGTAATTACATAATGTTGATCTGAGTGTCACCACATCCTGTATCCAGCCACTTCTGAAAAGCCACACCTACGACTGTATGACCCTGTACACCTAGATAGGAGCCATAACTAGAATGTTAAAGTTCATTTCTTATGTGACAGTACAGGGATCATTTTACTATAAATATTTCATCATGTATCTCCAACTTTTGAAAACTAACCACAATTCTATTAATACATCAACAGTGTTAGTAATAATTCCCCATTAATGAGTTCTGTGCAATTTTCCATAATTATCTAAATTTGAATCTTTTCATAAAGAGTTTGTTCCAGTCCATGTCTAAAATCTATATACTGAATTAACAGATACATCTTTTAAGACTAAATTCTGTGGGCTGGCCAAGTAGCTCAGCAGATTAAAGCACCTGCAAGCAGGCTCAGGGGCTGGGGGTTTGATCAAAGGGGAGGCTGAAATAGGAGAATCACTATGAGTCTGATCTGTGTAGTGAGACCCTGTAGACCCTGCACCCTGTAGACCCTGTACTACATACATAAAAAGAAAGACTTTAAATTTTTAGGACTACTTGGCCCAATACTTATAAATTATGTTTGTTAAAGAAATTTAATTATTTGGTGGAATTTTCAATAGTCATTTTTGGCTGAACATATCCCAATAGTTTAAACATGTTCTTTTCTCCATTATATTTTCTGTAAATTGATAGTTAAATCTAGAGCTTGGAGTAGATTGAAGTTTGGCACAAAGACTTCCTAAGTGATCCTTTATGCTTCCTGTTGTGGTTTATTAACAGGTACAAGATGCCACATTGCCCCACTTGTAAGGGTGGCCCATGAGTTCATGTATTATCATCCTGATCCTATTAGTTGAACTTTCCCACCAACCCTTCACCTCATACTATGGTCCTCTTTATTGACTGCATTAAAAATGTCTGAAGAGTTTGAAAATTCCTGTTGCTCAAACCACCTCCCAGATCAAGTGTATAAGGATTTCTGGGAATGGGGCAGAGGCATCAACATTTTCTAAAGTTACTTGGGATATACAACTATGAAGCGGGGTTGAAAAGCCCTGACTTACTGATACTGTTACGTATGTAGGCGATTGTGTTTAAATTGGGATTTTACATTCTGTCATTCTTTTTACATTTATTAGCCGGAATCTTTCTACAAAAAAGATTTTCCCTCATTAGCCACCAGATCACATTGACATATAGTTATACAGGAAAGGCAGCATAAATATCTACCTTTGTCTTCATTAGTTTTTACAAGATGGTATCCTGGACCCTTTAGAGGTATCAAAGCAAATTTTTTTCAGTGTCATTATAAACTCAGAGATTTTCATGTATTTGATATATTTAAATTCATTACAATGATTATTGTTTTTGAAGCTAAAATTGTTTCATCTTGCCCAACTTGTGACTGTTCCTTTAGGGAATTTTGACATGATCTCAGTTGCTTTTGACAATGTCTTTGCTTTATGGTGTGACAATGCATCCTCTTTAATGTTTGACTTCCATTTAATCCCAAACTATTTTCAATAGTATATAAATCATTGGCTTAATCAATTCTCCCACCGTTAATGAATGTATTGATTTTTTTGTTTGTACTTTTTATTATTACTTTTTAGAGTACAAAATAGTGATAGAAGAAAACAGCATTATATATGGTACAAGATTTCACTAAACAAAGTAACAGGAATCCAGCAATGGTTGCTGTATTACATGATGCTATGTGCAAATTAGTTTTTTAGAGTATCAGATATAAACATTTAAGTTTTGTTTAAAAAACAATAACTAAGAAGTTATAAGAAATTCAAGAGAGGTAAAAAATCAGAGTAAAAACAAAAATTGTAAGCATTAACTGCTCCTTTCTTTTTTTTATATATTCATATAAGTAGAATTCTCAAAGCAGAAAGGAGTGTGAAATAAACATTTGAAGATTTAAAATTTCAGAATTTAGTTCAGTTTTAATACCACATTTCCAAGAAAAATGAATGTTTTGCACAAGAAATTTAAATAAAATCATACCAAAATAAGCCAGCCTGAACTGCATAGCGAGACCCTGTCTCAAAAAGACAAAAAAAAAAAAAAAAAAAACTTATTATAAACAAAAAAATGGTTAAAGCATGCATTGACTTTTTAATGGGAGAGGGAAAGGACCATACTAATTTTAAATATGGAGCTTCAGTAATAAACAAATTTATAAAACTGTTTGTTTTGGGTTAATGTGAATTCTCTTTTTAAAGAGGCACTATCTCATATTGATGGATATATATATCATAGTTTAGAAAAAATTCCTTTAGTGTTGCAATTTTTTCTTTTTGTGATGTTCTATTCTTAATATTGATCAACAATAAATATTTATTACCTACTCCTTTCTACTTTGAGAATTATAATTATATGAATATAAAAAGGAGCAATTAATGCTTACAATTTTTGTTTTTACTCTGATTTTTTTTTCCTCTTTGAATGTCGTATAACTTCCTAGTTATTGCTTTTTTTAAACAAAACTTGTACGTTTATAACTGGTAATCTGGAAAACTAATTTGCACATAGAATCATGTAATACAACAATCATTGTTGGGTTTCTATTACTTTGTTTAGTGAAATCTTGTACCATGTATAATGCTTTTTTCTTCTACCATTATTTTGTATTCTTTAAAAATAATAATAATAAAAAGTACAAAAAATTAAAATCCCCCTAAAAAAGAACAGATAGATAGATAGATATGATGTAAAAAAATTAAAAAGCAATACTTGTGTCAAGGAATATATTTAATCTGAAATATGTAGAACAATGGGACTATATTAAAAGATGAAACTTAGAATAGTGAATAAACTTTTAACAATATAAGATAAACAAGCAGCAGCAGCAGCTTAAACACGTATCTTGAAAGTGTTTAAGCTTTTCTAAGTGTGTACTTGGGTGGAGGAACTGGTTGGTTGTAGGACTTTGTAAGTGGTTGGGAAAATTTCAGAAGTTCAAAGGAAAGGGATACTTTTTAAGAACTATGGAGAATATTTATTACTTTTATCTGTGGGATGTATAAGAGAGATTCACTGTTGGTCTTTTCTTTTCCTGGTCCAAATTAAGACTAAATATGTGAGTAACTCATTTACAAATACATATTTAGCTTGGTTTATTAAAACAAATCAGTTTTGATGTTTTGGTTTTTCATTTGACAGGAAGGAGTCCATTAGGAATATTCGAGTTCTCTGTATAGATTTTATGATGCTCTTTCCCTTCAGCCCAGCATGAAACTAATAGCCACTGTGCGTCTGCTTATCTGCTATCTCTGGGGCTGTGTCTGCTGCTGTCAGCTGCTCGCTTGTTATCTGGCTGCTGGTCCTGCTCAGTCAGTTGTACAGGAATGTCAGTTCCATTAATAACCCGAGGGCCGGACAGGCAGATAGCGGAAAAATGGGTGAAGAGAGAGAAATTGTATTTAACCCAGTGTTCTGAGTTGTCATTTTCTAGACTCTAGCATAGCTGGGTAAAGCAGGCTGAAGGCATGACAACAAATCTATTTCTAACAGAAGCCACATGTGAACTGGAGAGTCTGATACTAAGAAAATAAAGATTCAAAGAGCCTGGAGATAAAAAGGTCAGTTCTGAGTTGGAAAGGCCAGAGGAAGAAATGCTAAGATGAGATGATATAATCAAAGTATTCTAATAGCACTGATGATACTGCAAAATTGAGTTCATTTTAACTTCAAATATTGTCATCCTTGTTTTGTACAGTGAATAATTTTTTTTACGAAAATTGATTTTGTTCAAGAATTGATACAGCATAGAGAATTTTGGAGTTTTGTGCTTTGCTTGTTTTGGTCCTGAATGAGTTGTTGGCCAGAGGAAGAGAGCATATCTTAATTTTCTTAATATAGGAAGAATGAATCAACTATTGCAGCAGCTTGTTTTGGTTATATATTGCTATATAACAAACAAGCCCAAAACCTCCTGGCTTAGAACAAGTACTACTTCTGTGGATGGTTGAGTTCAGCTGGGTGACTCATCTGTTGGTCCCACTTGAGACTTTTGGACAGCTGCAATAATATTGTAGCTCTGCTCAGACATCCAATGTAGTTACTCCACACATATCAGGCACTGAAGTGTTCCTCATGTGGCTTTCTCCATAGGGTGTCTAAAGGAACACAGAAGGAGGAAAAAAAAGTTCCTTGCTCTCTTGAGGTCTGAGCTCAAATGTCTTAGAATATTTCTTGTACTATGTTCTCTTTGTCGAAACAAGGGAAGAAATCAACTTTTATTCAAGGAAGTGAGAAATAGACTCTATCCTGGTATGACAAATAGCAAGAAGATATACAGAGGGGAAGAACTGTTGGCACCATCTTTGGGAACTTCCTACCTATAATCTACATTCTTTGCCTCTGTCATCTATATTTGACAAATAGTTGTATATGTTTGTGGGATACACTGTGGTATTCTGATTCATGTATACATTACAAAACATTCAGTCAAGCTAATGAACTATCTGTCATATCAACTATTTTTTATGGTAAGAATGTTTCAAATCTATTATTTTATATATTTATTTATTTTTCTGTCTTTTAGGAGAGGGTCTACAGTGTGTTCAGGGTCGCTCTACTACATTGGACTCATAGTGATTTTCCTGTTTACAGCCTCCCAAGTGCTGGAATTATAGGCACACACCACCACACCCAGTCTCAGACGCCCTCTCAGCATGCCCTGGGAGCGGGAAAGTCACAGTAGGCATGGAGTAATCTATTATTTTAGCAGTTTCGAAGTATACAATATATTATTAACTGTTGCTACCAAACAATATACCGAATTACTAAAACTGACTTCTCTACAACTAGTGGAAATTTTGTATTGCTTGTTTAGCATTTTCACTTTTTCTATCTTTTTTTTTCTTCTTGTGTTATCATATAACTACCATTCTACTTTGTATTTCTATGAGGTCAACTTTTTGAGATTCTACATAAGTGAGATCATAAAGTATATGGCTTTCTGTGTCTGGCTTATTTCACCTAGCATAATGTTATTTTTTTTCTTTTTTTTTTTTAATATGGAATGCTTCACGAATTTGCGTGTCATCCTTGCGCAGGGGCCATGCTAATCTTCTCTGTATCATTCCAATGTTAGTATATGTGCTGCCAAAGTGAGCACTCTTTTCTATTTTCTTTTATGGTTGGTTATACTATTTTTATATTGATTGATTATTGATTGAATCATTTATTTATGTTCAAGCCCAGTAGATACATTGCCTTTCATAATAGTTTGAGTAAACCTAACTGTGGTTGAACTGTGCTGCAGAAGTTTCCCTGCCTCAGAGTACATGTTGTTTGCACACAAGTGTAAGAAATTCTTACTGGGTTTTGGAGCCCAGAACTGGACTAGGTCATAAGGGTCCAATCCCATCCTGGTAAGTAAATTATTTGCCAAATTTTATGTTTGAGTTCTTAATAAACTAATAACTTAGTTTTCAATATAGACACCCTCTCCGCTGATGTAGGGCATTCTGTAGTCCATAATCAAAGACTCTCAGCGTTGAAAATGGAAAAGCTTCACTCTGTGTCATTGGTGAGCCAAAGCAAGAGTGAGTAGGCCTGCTGTCTTTGGTGCATTCGGTGGTATATGCAAGTGCTGTACATTCTCAGCAATGGCAGTCACAGTACAAGCTAAAGAGATTCTCCTTGCAGAGATTTGTAAGGATTATAACTAATAAACTGAATGCACTTGTCTCAGAGCAGAGTGGAGCCAAGGGCAGCAGCAAGGCTGTGTGCTATAGAGCCACAGGACAGAGCCTGATGTTAGATTATAAAGCTAATTTACAAAATTAGGGAGCAATTTATCTTATTGTTTCCAGATTTTGAAAGTAAAAGTTAAGATTTGGCAAAGTGATTTATATCACTCTGTGACGATAAGTTATTCTCTAATGAAGTCCTGTGAATTGTTCTAAGTCATTTCTGATTTCTACTAAAAATTATTTATTCATACAGAGTAAGCCCATCATCACCATGAGCACGTTTGAAGTGAGAAAACTTGACAAAGTAGGACACTTGACAGAGGAGAGTCTCTTCTCCTTCACCAACCATTGGTTAATGAGTGTCTTCTCTCATAAGTAACTTGAAGTGGACACTGTGGACTGCCCTTGATCTGATCAGGAGGAGCTGGAAGATTCTAGTACATTTCTAGTCTGTTGTCATCTCATACCCAGGCCAATAGTATTTTTAAAAATAACAATAACAGCAACAACTGATGCCTAAAAAAGCCTCCTCAGACAATTCCATGGAACGATCATGTTGGAGAAGCATAGGCCTGTTGAGCCAGGCCTTCTTCATCTTGAAGGTACAGACCAGTCTTCCATGGACCTGGATAAAATGGAGCCTGAGAAACTGCATTTCTAGCAAGCTCCCAAGTGAAGCTGATGCTACTAGACCATGGACCACACTTTAATGTACAAGGCCAGAAAGATAGTAAATATTCTGGGCTTTGCAGATCATGTAGTTTGAAGAGCAGTTACTCATGATCTGTTGTATCTCATGAAAGTGAGAATAGATAATACATGAACAAAAGGATGTGGCTGTGGGTCAATGATACTCTGTTTATACAATCAGGCAGCAGGCCTGAATTTGACCTGGAGGCTATGACTTGCAAATGTGATTTAGATGCTCTCTTGTTTCAAGTATTTGACCAACAACTCGTTTCTTTTTTCTCTTGAGTTGAATTTTAGGTAAGATTTAAGTGGTTTCATAAGAGGTTACTCAGTGGCTTTGTTGAGTGATGAATAATTGATGATGACATTTAGGCTGCTGTTTACAAACAGCTCTTATGTCCCTTGGCTGTGGCTCATTGTTTTGCCTTGAATATAGGTGGCCTTTTGATTTCTCTCCCTAGACTGCCTTTTGAGAGGTGGACCAAAACAGAGTTAGGATTTGTTTCAAAATGTGGCCTCTGTGTATCTTGGGATAAATAATCAAATTTGAACTGTGGGAGCAGAGTGTGGCTTCAGGATCCATTTGCTTGATCTGTGTTCCACCACTTACTCCAGGAGTGACAAAGATAAATGCCGGTGGCTTGGCTATCTGAGAGGTAGAGAGCAGTGAGGCACCTAGACAGGTACCATGTGCGTCAAACTGTGTCATACTGTACAGATGGCTGTTATGGTAACACAGTGAAATGTTGTTTGTATTCTTATGGGCCAATAATACAAAAGACCCATATTTGGAACCAAGAGCTCAAAATTCAGAAGGATCATGTTCCATCTTAGGGACTTTGGAGGCAAAGCATGAGGTTCCTGGTTTGCTGCTACTGGTAACTTCCTCCATTTCAAATCTCAAACTTGGACCTGGGTTTCAGAAAAATTTTGAATTTTATTGGTCTAATATTGAAGCCTATTCTTGTCTGTGTTTGTAACAGTGCTAGGATTTCTAAGTGAGAGGTGTTTATTTGTCTTTTGGAATGGGAGGATGGAGGTTAGGGATCCTTGGGACATGGACATTCGTGTGAGACTCTTTCTATGTGATATTTGTCAATAGGTCTGCTTTCTGAGATTGACACCTTTCTCCCCTGGGGCACTATTTTATTGATTACAGCCTTCCCTATACTGACAAAAGAGAGTTTGTTTCATGGCATCAACTGATTTGCAAAATAAATGAACTGATAGAATTACACTAGAAATAGCCCTGTTCTCTACACATTTTGTTCTTCTGATACATTCTTATTTTCTCTCTGTTGACCTGTCCTCCTGCCAGTCTTGATCTGCAAGGTGCTTTTGAAGTTTAAACCCCCTAGAAACAAAAGCTCACTGGTATAATATTTTGGTATGAAGGCTGGAGAACTTCTTAGATGTATGATGAAAACGTTTGCATGTGTCTTGCCATCCTTCCAGCTGAAACATTGTGTGTCTTGGCAGTTAAATATTGTGAGTGATCTAGAGGTGGTCTGCAATGTATGCATTACTCAGTTCAGGATCTGTAAAAATGAATATATATGTAGGATATAATTTAATTATTCATCCCTGAAAAATAGTGGATGTTGGTGAAAACATGGACTTAGAAGTCAGATTAGTTCCAAGTAAATGTGTCTGAGAAGCTGGTTTTGGCCCTGTTGTCTGTGTGGCTTGGGGTGAATTATTTCTGCTTTCTGAGTCTCAGCCTATCCACTGTGAAACAAGGTTGCTCTGTTCCCATCTTGCAAAGTTGAGGTAAGATTTAAATCATATGATTAGGTGATATACTCCACACAGTATCTGGCACATGGGAGGGTATCAATGAAAAGCATTATTTTTTTTTATTAAAGTTATTTCTTCTATTTTTACTTTTTTCTGTGCTTTTGCTGTGAGCTACATTTTGAAGAGGACATTTTGAAGTTCACCTCATCCTCCTCATTCTTTGTATTTCTTTTGCAGGCTGTTCATCCCATGTGCTCAATCATGAACTTGTTAAGCAAAGTTAGCAGCCTGCTAAACTATATCTCCATTCTTGTTGCGGGCAATGTGGAAGAATTTCACAGATGTGCTGTTGAGTAAAAGAAGTCAAATACAAAAGGCCACAGGCCTGTTTTTGAAACTGAATAATAGGCAAAACTGGGCTGAGGAGGTAGTTGAGTGGTAGAACATTTGCTTTGCATGTACAAGGTCCTGGGTTTGACTCCCTACTGCTGGGTTGATGCAAGCAAACAATCTATGGGAATAGGGTAAAATTAGTGATTTCCTTCGGGATGAAGTGGTCATGTAGTTATTGTTTGGGAACTTCTCTAAGGGAAGCTTGGCCCTGGGTTTGACTCCCTAGTGCTGGGTTGATGCAAGCAAACAATCTATGGGAATAGGGTAAGATTAGTGATTTCCTTTGGGATGAAGTGATCATGTAGTTATTGTTTGGGAACTTCTCTAAGGGAGGCTGCTAGATTCCATAAAATTTTAAAATATTTTCTCAGAACTGCCAATACAGGTATATATATATATGCTTAAAAAGTCTTTGATTAGTATACATACTTATATACTTGTATATAACTAAATAAAAAATTTAAAATATTTTCTCAAATATTCAGAGCTCATTTGGCCTGTAATAGTCATTCAGTAACAAACTAAATGTTTTTTTATGAGCAGAATGTATTTATTGGGGGAAAGAAAGTTCCTGCCCAAGAGAAGGCTAGAAGGTGGGCCCTGAGCAGGTGGTCCCCTGATGAACTGAATATTGAATGTTGTGATGATAAAGAAAGTAGTCAGCCTTAATTACCATATTATTAAGGTCAAATTTTAAGGAAGATGTACACATTTTGCAAGGCACAGTGGGTAGAATTCATAATTTATGGTTTGAATTATTCTTTAATTCATAACACCGCTCAATTTGCCACTTTCAGAAAAGAGTGTAAATGGCGGATGGGAGGACATGCTATTTGGGCTTGTATAGGCAGCATGGTAAAGGGCATGGAAGCGAGGGAGGGAGGGAGGGAGGGAGGGAGGGAGGGAGGAAGGGAGGGGAAGCCTAGAGCAAGAGTGAGAGAGAGAGAGCAAGCTGTATGATTGGCAGAAAAACACATTTTTATTGAGTTTCTGTTGCCTTGGTCCTTCCTATCCCACCTTCCCTTTGTCCTTTCATCAACTCTACTTTGACACAAAATCTGCAGCTCTAATAGATGCTGCTGACACTTTCACAGTAATTCTACCAGATGGTGTTCGAATCTCGGGTGTTCTATGAAAAATGGAAAGACCAAACACATGCACAAATAAATGAAGGTTGAATTAATCTTTATAATTAAATGGAATATTACCCTGGTATGACTGATTTTAGCTTTCAAACTAAATTGCATGCTAATTTTTCAGTGATCTATAATTAATGTGGTTTTTTAGAGGGCTGAAATTACTTAAAAATAGATTTTGCCAAGTTACTGAGAGAAAAAAAATTGTAAGTTTTAATCCAAGGACCTCTGAGATGCTGAAATGTTTGTGTCATGATTTTCTAACTGTTAATACATTTTTAGCCCTTTACAATTCTGAGATTTAGGTGGCACTGGCCAGAAACAGGGTTCAATTGCAAGTATCTGAGAAACATTCAAAAGTTCCTAGGAGGGAAGATGAGAGCATTTTCCCCCATAAAGTATCCCTAATGGCCTAATAGTAGTGACCATTAGTGAAGTCTCTATGGAATATTGATGGAGTACATGAGCCTCTCATGATTTGATAATCCGTTGTCAGAGATTTTCAGCACTGGGCCCAGAAGCCTTGGTGAGTACCACGATGTAGAGCAAAGATAATCTGCAACTTGACTACGCATGTATCATGGTTCTCACCATACTGTGTTCTTATATCCTCAAAGAATTTTGGGAATGTCTAAAGATATTTTTGGTTACAACTAGGAGAGGGGTGTTAGAAGTACTTAGTGGATATTGGCCAGGGATGCTACTAAATATTCTATAGTACATAAGAAAATCTTTCACAAATAGGAGTGATTAACCCATAAATGCCAGTAGTGCCAAGGTGGAGAAATCCTGTTTTAAGGTAAAGTTTCAAACAATCCAGACTTCTGCATCTTAAGCCATAGACGTTTTGACTCAGCAGGTTTAGGTCAATACCCAAAATATGTTGTTTTCACTAGTATATGTTTATTACACATAGGAATGACAATCATCTTTGGGAATTTGTACACATACATATCACATCTTTATCATTTTTACTCCAGCTTGCTGTATCCTGTTTCCTTCTCTTTCCCCTTATATTTCCTTCCTATCTCCACAAAGCCTACCTTCCTACCTCTCCTACTATTTTGCTTCAAATTATTTATATTCTAGGTCTCTCCCAAGACTAGTAAAAGCAATCCTAGGTAAGAAGAGCAAAGTGGAAGGCATCATGGTTCTAGACTTGAAGTTATGTTACAAAGCTACAGTGATTAAAACAACGTGGTACAGGCACCAGAAAAGACATGAAAATCAGTGATCCAGAAACAACCTGAAGCACAGTAAAGTTGATCTTTGACAAAGAGGTCAAAAAATACACTGGAGGAAAGATAGCCTCTTTAATAAGCGGTGCTGAGAAACCTGGTTATTTACATGTAAAAGAGTGTGTTGAGACCCATACCTCTCACCATATGCTATGCTACAATAAAAATCGGTCAAAGAACACTATGTTGAAACAGAATCACTTAACGTACTGAAAGTTAAAATAGGCAGAACTCTTGAAGTCATAAATTTAGACAAAGACTTTCTGAATAGAACCCTGGTTTTCTCATGACAATACTGAGAACAAATGGTATCATATTACATTAAAAAGCTTTGTACTGCAAAAGAAACAACCACCAATGTGAAAGACTACCTACAGAGGGGGAAAAGTGCTTTTTTTATCCAACTACTCGTCACGCAGAAGTCTCATATCTAGAATATATAAAGAACTAAAAAAGTTAGAACTTCCAAAATAGAAAATCCACAAATGGTCAAGTGAAAGGAATGGATGTCTCACAGAAGGAGAAATAAAAATGGGAAATAAATACAAATACAAATGAGAAGCAATGATCAAAGTTACTGGCCACTAGAAAAATGCAAACACTGAGCTTTTATCTTACCTCATAAAGATGGTCATTGTCAAAGAATGAAATGACATGAGGCCAGGGTGATGAATAAGAATAAGCGCTTCCCTGACAAGTGCAGGGGCCTGAGGTCAATCCCCGGTTCCGGAAAAAAAAAAAAAAAAAAAAAAAAAAAAAAAAAAAAAAAAAAAAAAAAAAAAAAAAAAAAAAAAAAAAAAAAAAAAAAAAAAAAAAAAAAAAAAAAAAAAAAAAAAAAAAAAAAAAAAAAAAAAAAAGAAATAACAAATGCTGGTAAGGCCTCAGGAAAAAAGGAATTATTTTTCATTGTTGATGGGAGTGTAAATTACTGCAACCACTATGGAATCAATTTGGAAATTTCTCAAACTGACACTAGAAATTACATCTGACATATCCATTATCCAAAAAAAATTAAGAACATCATATTACAGTGATACACTCATACCCATGTTTATAGTAGCATAATTCGTGACAGCTAAATCTTGAAAGTAGCTTATGTCAATCAAGATGAATGAATATTATGACTTACATCTAAATGTCCCCACATGTCTTACATGCTCATAGGTGAGGCTTTCTGGAGGTTGCTGAATCTAGGGTGTTTGAATATGAACTAAGGGTAGATGATAACTACATTAGTTCACAGATTTGGTTAGCATCCTTTTGGGTGTAGATAATGGGAAAATTCACCCTGGGTATGTGTGACACCAATTAATAGGCTTGTAGTTCACATGGAATAAATGGTAAAGAGTGGTCCATGCTGTTGCTGCATGGGTTTCTGCCTGCCCGGCCATGGACTGTTTCTCCTCTGCCATGTCACCTTGTGTCGGAGCCAGTGGACTGTGGGCTGAAGCCTCTACAAGCAGTGAGCTATACTAATAAATATTTTTTCTGTAACTTGGGGGTGTTAAGTATTTTGTCCCAGGAATGAAGTAACCAAGGCAATGGGTAAATAAAATGTAGTATTTACATACAATGGAGTACTGCTCTGTCATAGTGCAAGATAGGTGTTATGGTTTGTGTCTAGTTGTCCCTCTAAAGCCTCATATAAATTGTGGGGCAGATGCAGCTGGAGGAGCACTAAGCGGCTTGAGGGGCAGGGCCAGAGGGGTGGAGCCTGAGGTGCGGGTCCAGAGAGGCATGAACCATTAAACCAGCTAGCCTGTGCTTTCTCAGAGATATGGAGAGGGTCATTCTTGACACAGCAGCACACAGCCCCTCCTCCAGTGTCTTGAAACCTTCAATAACTGTGAGCGAATATAACCTTTCCTTCCCTCATTTTGAGTGTTGAGTATTTGTCCCAGCATCAAAGGAAGAGTAACTAATACTCTTGAGTAATTTGTAGGAAGGTGGATCTACCTTGAGACAATAAGTGAAATAAATGAGACTCATAAACTTAAGTATAGCATTGCTTCTCTTATATGAAAAACTCAAATTATAGATAAAGACCAAAATACAATATTATAGGAAAAATCAGATGGCGCTTTCTCAAGAGATGGAGGAAGAGGAGGGGAGGGAAAAGAGATGAAAAAAGGAATTCAGATGTGTTATGCTCATGTTTCAATTCTATGCATGGAATATAAATATTATGTACTGCAATACTAATAAAAATTTTAAAAATATTTTACATTTCTTATGGTACAGAAACTATATAATGTTTAGTTTCTGTATCTGATTTATTTTGCTTAGAATTATGGTCACAAGAGTCATCCATTTTCTAGAAATGACTCAAATTTGTGCTTCATTGTGGCTGAGCAGTACTTCATCACATATCATGATTTGTGTGCATATGTGTCAGAAGATATGTAATTGGGTCACCTAGGACTTCTGTATCCAGTTTATTGAGGAATCTCTAAACTCAGGAATTTCCATTGTGGTTGTACTACTTTACATTTCTGCCAGCAATGTAGAAGATTTCCTCTTCTCCCCAAACTTCCTCAGCATTTCTTATTTTATTTTGAGTTCTTAGTAATAGCCACTCACACTGGAGTAAGGTAAAATCCTGTTTTAATTTTTATTTTTCTGTTGGTCAGAAATTCTGAACAGGGGTTTAAGAGATAGCTCAGCCATCTAAACACCTACCTGGTAAGCACAAAGACCTAGGTTCGATCCCTGGTACTGCATGCAATCTGGCCTGGAAGCAGGCATGGTGGTGCATGCCTGTAATCCCAGCACTGGGGAGGCTGAGACAGGAGGATTGCTGCGCGTCTGAACTACAAGCAAAATCATGTACCAAAAAATAATTTAACTAAAAAAAGAAATGCTGAACATTTTTTCTTGTACTTCATATTCTGAGTAGTATCTATTTAAATTTTCTACTTTTGGCTGCAAATTTTATTTTGAGGAATCTAATTTTTTAAGGTATATTTCAAATATTAGTCTTCTGTTCAAGGAATAGCTAGCAAAAATTTTCCCAGTTCTTTAGGTTGTTCCTTCCCTCTGTTGGATATTTCCTTTGATGTGCACAAGTGTTGCAATTTGACATCTATGTGTTAATTCTTCTTAGAAAATCTTGTGCAGTTGACATTCTCTTCAGGAAGTCCTTATCCATGCCTACATCTTCAAGAATTTTACCATTTTTTTCTTTCAGCAGATCCAGTTTGAATTAATTTTAATTTAGGGTGAAATATATGGATCTAGATTCAATTTTCGGTACACAGATAACCAGTTTTCCCAGCAACATTGTTTAAAGAGGCTTTTATCCAGCGTGTTATTGGCTCCTTTGTCAAATACTAGATGATTGAATGTGTATGGGGTTATATCTGCGTCCTGTCTTCTATTCTTTTATTCAGTATGTCTCTTTTTGTGCCCATGCCATTTTTATTGATATATCTTTCTAGCATAATTTCATGTCTGTTTACAATGCTTCTTACTGTGGCAATTTTTGCCCAGGATTGACTTGGTTGTTTTGAGTCACTTCTAGTTCCATATAGATTTTAATCTTGTTTTTTTCTAGTTCTATAAAAATGTTGATGGAATTTTTATTGGAATTGCATTAAGCTTACATACTATTTTTGTAATATGGCCATTTTGACAATATTATTTCTGTCTATCCAAAGACAGGGGATCTTTTTTCCATTTTCTAATATCATACATAATACTTTCTTTCAGAGCACTGTAGTTTTTATTACAAAAGTCGTTCACTTCCTTTGCTAATCCTTAGGTATTTAATCTATACCTATATTCATGGGGTTTTATATTGAATGGATGTTAAATTTTTGTCATAGGCACTGTTTTTGCATCTATTGAGATGATCATATGATTATACTGTTAATTTTCTTCATGTAATGTATCACACATACTGATTTATGTATGTTCAACCATTCTTGTGTCCCTGGAATGAAGAGAAGCCAACTTAGTTACTGTGTGTGATCTTTTCAATGATTTGTTGTATTCTGTTTGCAAGTGTCTTGTTGAGAACTTTTATATCACTATACTTTAGGGATATCGGCCTGTAGTTTTCTTTTTTGGTTGAGCCTTTGTTTTTGTGGCAAGGTAATGCTAGATTCACAGAATAAGTTTTTCAGTGTACCCTTTCTTTCAATTTCACGGAAGAAACTGAGGAATTGACATTAATTCTTTCCTGAAGCTTCATTAAATTTAGCAGTTAATCGATTGAATTCCGAGCTTTTTCCCTGAATTTGTATTTTGAAAAAATTCCTAAGTGATACTGGTGCTGCCAGTAGAAAGGCCCAGCTTTGTAAATCCCTAAAGATGATGCAGATGCCAAGGGAATAAACTATCCTGTATGGGCATTGGCTCTACTGATGATTAACTTTAATTGTCAACTTGATTGGCTTGGGAGCCACCTAGCAGATTAATGAAGCACCATTCTGTGTGTGTGTGGGTGAGTCACGCAAGTATGACCCTGAGGTCTGTATTTTGTCCCTGGCCCCTGTCTCTCTGTCTGCTATGTTGGCCACTATGAACTGAAGGTCTTTGCTCTGCTAGTCCCTTCTGCCATGATGTTTCTGCCATGAAGCCAGCTGATCATGGACTCACCAAAAATGGGAATAAATACTGTTATTCCCATCTTCTGGAACTGTGAGCCAAAGAAAAGTCCTTGAAGTTGTAGGTGTGAAGTACTTTCTTCCAACAATGACAAAGCTAATATGCCCCATGACATCCCTTCTTTTTGTAAAGCCGCATGACATGTTACACTGCTATAATTTAATAATTTACCAAAATTATCTCATTTAATTGGTTTAATGACCCTGTGAGGGAAGTTGTTCCAAAGATTTTTTTTAAGTTCTAAAAAGTTTCTCCTAGGAAAACCCACTCAGGCCCCCTTCTGTCCCTCTCTGACAGAAGCTTTTCTATCCAATAGTTTTTTCCTCAAAAAAAAATAAATAAAAAGTTGCTCCTATCAGAGTTAAATCTTTAAGAAAAGGATAGCAGCAATATCGGCTCAGTTGAACTGCTGATACAAGAAGATATAGTTATTTAAGTTGATCCTCAACTGGCCTTCTGTTTAAATAAGTAATTTGGCAATGGAAGAGGATTAAGTAGGTGATTATATTTTTCTGGGAAATGTGAGGTCCTGGGACATAAATATTGCAGGTGCATATCTGAGCCCATTGGAATCTGACATTTGAAAATGAACTTTAATAATTTGTTTTCCTTCATCCCCCAAAATGCATTGATTTCCCATGGGATTTATTTCCATTTTGGCTAGTATTTGAATATTGTCTATTTTTCAAGTTAGATATATATTTCAACAAAACAAATAATTATTACAGTGAATTATATAATTATTGTTTAATCACGTTTGGATCAAAGAAGTTTCCAAAAGAAAATCAATTCTTGTCCCTTATTTCTCTCTCCCTGTCTTAGTTGCTATCTTTGAAAAATTTGATGACCTTTTATGTGGAAATGTACTTGGCAAACGTTTTCTATAAAGAACAAAATAGCAAATATTTGAGACTTTGTGTGGGCCATACAGTCACTGTTGGAACCAGTCAGCTCTAAGTGCAAGTAACTATGCACAGTATAGAAATGAGGATGGTAATTGTCAAACAGGAAAAACTTTACCTCTCCCTATTTAGGTTAAGTATAAGGAGACCTGTGAGTCATGATAACAGAAGATGGATTTTCAAAAAAAAAAGAGAAACTTCAGGAAATGTAACCCCAAAGAGTGGTAGGAATTTGGGGCTTACATATTAAGAATGAGTGGAGGAAGGTTAGGGGGTGTTTGTCAGTGATGGAGCCCTTGCCCAGTGTATGGGGTTAGGAAATGCTGGGAGATGCCCAAAGCACATGGAGGTCTCACCCCTGGCACAGCAACCTTCCATGAAAGGAGGATGTATGACAGGTGAATTCTTTTGGAAAGCTCTGCTTTTAGGTAAATAAGGGAAAGGCACAAAGCCTCTTCCAGATTCTGTTGCTTCTCAGATGCCTTCTGCTCAGAACAATTCTTTTCCACAGTAGCATAGTCTGGATTGAGACAATTTTGTTTAAAAAATCAGGTTGCCATCTGGTTTGAGTGTGAAAATTGTGTTTTGTTGAACCGTGATGTAGAGACCTGTGTGTGAGACATAAAGAAATACAATTACTTAGCTTATATGAAATCCTAACTGTGATATAGGATTGTCCTGGCTTTTGGTCTTTTATCATTTTGGCTATATCTGGCCAAATGAGTTTAGCTTACGGAGGCTCAGGATTTTCATTTGAGAACGTTTCACAGTTGTTTTGCTTGCAAAAATGTAGACAGTTTACTACGTAAAATTAAAACTAATAAAAGATTGATTTGAAAATCATGTGATGTGTTCACTCTCTTGCTCAATTTTAAATGAAATAAAAGTTTCTTGTATTGTTAAGGTAATATTACCCTAACTTTTAGGAGGATGGGTATATTGCTTTATTCATTAAGGCTGGGATGGTTTTGGGTTCTGAATTCTGTTGCTCCATACATTTACTAAAAAAGTCACAAATGTTAGCTTCTTTAACTCTGTTGAGAGTATAGAGCTTACAACAAGTGAGAGGAATATCAGAGACATCAAGAGAGTGTTTAGTGCCACTTTGTCTAAATTATGGCTTATCTGTGCAGAGTGGTATTCTTTCATAGGCTGGAGAAACTGCCTACCTCCAAAATACATGTGGATTAAGCAGTGGATTAATGGTACTGCTTTATAATTGGAGAACTGCCTTCCTAGAATGCTGTCCATATCAGAGAGCAAAGGGAATGCTGCAGTGTACTGAAGCATTACTCACATAGGGTTAAGGATGGCTGATCTGAAATGTAAGCATTTCTGCCTGCTAGTTCTTCCAGAATCAGAACTGTGATTTGTACTTATGAAGCCTCTGATTCATGGACACTTATCTCTTCATCACCCTGACATGATGCATCGGTTTGTGAACCACACCCAAAAGCAATTTACGGAATTAAAGTCCCTGAGGATTCGTAATAAATCAGTGCCATTCTTATCAAAAGCATAAAATTTGATTTGTTAGATAACTGCATTGTTATTATTTGTGGAATCCTGATAGCCCCAAAGGATATTAAAGCCTGTTCCCCCAGGCTAATTTTCATCAACACCATTAGCTCAACTTATGCTAAGATCTCTAGCCAATGTGTCTCTGGTAGTCAATCATTTGTTTGACATTACGGAAAGCACCACTGTTTCTGAAGGATAATGTAATTCACCTACAGTCTCCTGAACTTCCGGGTGCTTGAAGCTCAAAATCTTGATGGATATGTTATAGTTATTACAAAATTCATCAGAGAAAGTGAGGCCTTGGGATGATTAAACCTGACTGAAGCTTTTCAAGCCACTACAAACTTAAGAATGTTGCTCTATAAATTGTGAAAAATGCACGATCAGTTTTGTTCCTTTTTTTCTTACATAGGTTAAACTGATAAAAAGAAAAAATATGCTGAGAAATTTAGCCATATAGACTAAACACAGAGCTGTTTAATTAAGTGATTAAATGGAGCCCTTTGATATAATACATGTGAGTCGTTTGAGAATTCACCTGACTTTCCTAAATAGCCAAGTCAGTGGGGATTAAAACAAATGAGATTTCCATCTTGCTTTCTGTAGATCAGCTTAATACTAAGTGGCTTTGAAAATGCAGGAAGAAAGAAGCCAACCTAAGCAATCTTTAGATCAGTTTGGTCATTTGTGTAAAAAGCCTATGCTGTTTCTGAGCTCACAGCTGAATAAACCAGAGCTGTGTTTGGTTCTGTTGTTCCTCAGCATTATCAATTTGTAGTATGCCTAGTGGAAAATTCTGGGGAGGAGGAGAAGGAGGCGACATGAGAGTTTAAATCATGTCATGTATTAAGTTTTCAGTGTTCACTGGTTTTCTGAGTTCATTTGCTGCCCATTGTCTCTCTCTTAAAGCAATAATCTTCCTTTTAGGAACTCTGCTGTCTCCACAGAAATTACCTGTAATTTTTTATTGTATTTTTCAAAATTTTATTTCTTTATTTTTGGTTCCAAATATCAAACTTATTAGAGCACAGTGATTTTGTGCTTGCCACTACCTGTATTTCTTAAAGGCCTAGCCACAAGACTTTGGGGTAAGGAATAAACTCCCAAGCAACTATAATTTGTTGTATGTACATGACAGAATGAAACTAAACCAAATAACATACTTTGTGGCTAAGCTATGCATGCACATGCCCACAAGCCACACTGCAGAGCAAGAATCAAATTGGCAAGCATTGTTAAGCACTTACTGTGTACCCATACCTGAACTGCGGCAGGTCATCGAACCATCTACCCTCATAGACTCATCTAGCTTGGCCTAGTAAACCACGGCCCTTTAGCCATATTTGGCATGCTGCCTGTTATGCTTCACAAGCTACAAATGGATTTTAGAGTTTAAATGGCTTTAAAGAATCAAAAGAATATATCATAATACATAAAAGTTGTTTGAGGTTAAGATTTCAATGTCTATAAATGTAGTTTTATTAGAACATAACCATAATCATTTCTGTGTGTGCTATCCTGCACTGTCCCTATGTTCCCACGTACAATGACAAAATGTTGAATAGTTGTGAGAAATGCGATATGGCCCATAAAGCCTAAAATATTTACTATCTTGCCTTTTAAAGTTTTCTGGCCCCTGACCTAGGTTTACTTTCCTAATTCCTTTATTGCTCAAATACTTCTTCCATCCCAATTCACTTTAATGGTATTGAAGATAAATGCATCCGCATTTTACACACAAGGAAACCAAGAGGCACAGAGATTCAAAAGATCAAGGCACTGCTGACACTTTATATTAGTAGTAATGCAAGTTGCCATGTAGTTTACTATAGGATTTTTTAAAAATGAAAATGCAACGAGGCATGGACCGTATTAAATGTTTGTATGTTCACTTAGCATCAAAGAGTGTCCTGAGCCTATAGAACATGCTCTACTTATTGCTTGATTGAGTTAGCTTATAGTAATAATTTCCTTATATCTGTGGGTGATAGGCTCCAACGACCCTACTGGAAACCTGAGAAGACAAATACTACTAGATCCAACACATATTATATATTTTGATGAATTTTTATCAGATAAATCTTGCTTTATAACTTAGAAGAGTAAGAGATAAATAGCTGTTAATAAACTATGGCAACTATGTTTATACACTGTAACAAAAGCCATGTGGATGTGGTCTCTCTCTTTCTCAAATAACTTCTGTACTATACTCATAGGGTGGGTAGCCCCTTGGTGACCTGGTTCATGAACTGAATTCCACAATTATGGAAAGAATTAAATTTGTGGACCAAAGTACCACTGTGTGTGCAGTGTACATATGTGGCACAAAGGGATGATCACATCCTTGTCAGGAGAGAACATGAAACCACAAAATGTCATTGCACTACTCAGAATGATGTGCAATTTAAGGTATGAATTATTTCTGGAATTTTCCATTTAATATTTTTAGACCACAGTTGACCATATGTAGCTGAAATTACATAAAGCAAAGCAACAGATAAGAGGGAAATACTGTATATGAAAATATATTTTTATTTGTCAATAATGAATTGCAACGGATTTTATATCTTGCTTCAGTTTCCAAAAGGTTATTTAAGTTCTCATAAAGTTTCTCTCTCTCTTTTTTTTTTTTTTTTTGGCAGAACCGGGAGTTGAACTCAGGCCCGTGTGCTTGCCACAGAAGCACTTATTCTATTGAGCTATCTCCCCAGGCCTAGTTTCTCTGTTCTTATTTTTTTTCTTTTGTAGTAAAATCAGGTATGGGAATGTGCCTTGACATGAGCAGAACTGAATGATATTCTTGATTATATGTCAGCTCTTTTCCATCTAGATGTTAAATGTAAGGTATAATCTTTTGTGTTTTCTGATACTGTTAGTGACATTGGTCTAAATGGGTTTATTAACTAAATTACTCATTATATGAATCAATATTTATTGAGCATTGATTACTTGCTCTTGGCTTGGCATTTTATTCCATGTGGAAAAGACAATGGTGATTAACTGAAATGATTTAACTTGATTAGTGTCAAAAAGAAAATTTCAGCGATAGCAATATCTTGTACAACTGGGTTTATTTCTTTGGATAATGAACTACTCTTTTAAATACAGGTATTTCATGGGGTTAATGCATTAAATTGCCATTAGTCACTCACATTTTATTATAAATTAGTTTGAGGCTCCAGTGACAGTTAATGGATTAGCTGCCTTGAAATAATAATAGTTTTGATGGATGAAGAGGAAAGAGGGGGGTGACTGTGGAGTATAGTGTATTGCCAAAGAAAAGTCAATTTGGGTATGACAGGAGAGCAAGTGGTGTGAATACACAGGGCTGGCAAGGTGCTGGGAGGAAAAGATGCAGTAAAGAGGAAGGAGGAGGAAACAGAAAGATAGTGAATGCTAAAGTCTTCCTTCCTTCCTTCCTTCCTTCCTTCCTTCCTTCCTTCCTTCCTTCCTTCCTTCCTTCCTTCCTTTTTCTTCCTTCCTTCCTCCCTTCCATAATTTAGGGCTGGAATAGTTAGGTCTCTCTAGCTACATTGAAATCATATGCAACTTTACATTTTTTATAGTGCCAGGGATCAAACCTGAAGAGCCATATTGTCAGCCACAACACAACTTTATTTTTTTTTATCTCTTCTACAATTAGATTTCTTGGTGTTTCTTGTGTCTGTCTTCAAAGGTGTACATAGAATGGCCCTCAAAGTAGTCCTCCAAATGTTTGAGAGATGTGCATGGCCTTGATTCTTCTGTCTCATGCTTAGAGTTTAGCTCTGTGAGGAAAATCTTGCAGCAATCTCTTTGGTGCCGTGAATCAAGGCATAAATGTTACTTCACATGCAGTGGCATTTTAAATCTTGCAGACAATACAATAAAAATAGGTACTAACGCTTTTTCTCAAACTGTATCTGGTGAAAAGGAAGGTGAATAAGTACATTTGACCAGAGCTGATGGGAAACAACACATAATGCCTGCCTTAGTCATTTTCTTGTCAGTGGGAGACAATAGCCAACACCCACAACTTAAAGGAGAAGAGCTTTGCTTTGGCTCAGTTTTTAGAGGATTTAGTCCATAGTTGCCTGGCTCTAATGCAGAAATGGTATGGTTGAAGGCTTTGAGGGAAAGAAAAAATTACTCATGCTATGGCAGCAAAGAGGCAAGAGAGAGATAGAGATAAAGAGAGAGATACACAGACAGACAGAGACAGAGACAGAGACAGACACAGAGACAGACAGAGAGAAAACTGGAGGGAGATACACCCCTCTAGATCAGGCACATGTGCCCCATCTCTGGTAGTCAGATCCCACCTACTAATAGCATATTCAACTCTGATCTCTTCAGTGATTAACTCACTGAGGATCGTGCTCACGATCCAGTTATCTTCCTAAGGCTTTTGGGCAACACTCTAGATCTGAGCCATAGCAGTGCTTTATAGGAGGAGATTGTTTTTCTCATATCATGGAGAAAGGGAGACAGTCCAAGTCTGATATGCCAAGAACTTAGGTGCATTTTAGTAGAGATACTTCTCATGGTTAATGTATTATATTGTTATTAGTCACTCACATTTTATTATAGATTTGTTTGAGGTGGAAGTGACAGCTAATGGATTAGCTGTCAGATGCCATCAGCTTTTCATCCTGCCTTGTTTACCATGTAGATTTCTTCATCACGTTTGTTGCCTTAGCTGCTCTACGTCTGTCATTGTGACAGCCTTCCAGAGAGCAAGAGAAAAATGTAAAGTAATGGTTTTCAATCTGGGGTGATTTTATTCCTAGGGGACATTTTTGGTTGTCACAACCTATGTAGGGGAGGGGGCTTGCTACTGGAATCTATGAGTAGAAAGTAAAGATTTTTGCTAAATTTCCTACAACCCACAAGTCAGCTCCCCACAACAATTATCTCACCAAAAATGTCAAAACCCTAAGCTAAATGGAAAAAGCAAATACCCCTATTCTGTCCTCTTAAACTGCACCCTGGGAAGTACAAGGATTTTTAGCTATATGTTATTGGTCAAAGTTTGAATCCAGAGACAAACTCAGCTGTGAAGAAAGCTGGTAATGAGGCTATATCTTGATAGGTGCATTTTCAGTCTCAGAAGAATTGGGGTTCTAAGAGTAAGAGAAGAAAGGGAGAATAGATATTAGGTAGATACTAGGCAATGTTTCTTTCAGAACATTCCTAGAAGTTGCTGGCAAAGTGTTGTTTCTCCTTCCTGTGGATGCCCACGTGCCTGCCTGTGGCCATCAGCAGTGAGTAAGTTTGCCCAAGGCCATAGAGGTAGTAAAGATGAGCAGGTGTTTCAGCCACCTTCCACTGAGGAAGGATATCCTGGTGTGAGGCACAGCTTCTCTCCTGAAGTCTGTAGAAGTAAGGGATAGAAATATAGGCACTAATTATGATATTGCAAATAGGGCCTAGAATGTAGCTGAATGGCACAGGTGCCTGCTTGGCAAGTGCAAGGTCCTGAGTTCAATTCCTGGTACAAAATAGACCGACTGACAAACAAAAAACTGTGATCCTGCGAATAGTCTAGAATATTCATTGCAGGATATAGTCTGTTAAATATTCATACCACTCTTCTCAGTTTTGCAGTGGGACTTCCCTTTTGTTCTTGTCCATGTAACCAATAGAGAAGTTGTCTTCAGACCTGCTTCACTAATACTTAGTCCTTCAGCAAGCCATTAGGTATAGGAGCTTCAACTCTCTCATTCTTGAAAAAGTTGAAAAGTGATGTGATCACTATTTCCATTAGGGTTCTTATGGGAAAGCAGATGCCTTTTTAGGTTTATCGAGCAGGGAGATGATTAACACTGGGCTTTGGAGGGTTATGCAACTGGGGAGTGAAGGCAAAAGCTGCCCAGGTTGTCTGATGCCTACACACTGAAGGGGTCTTCCTAAGAGAATGCCTGGAAGTTGCTGGCAAAGTGCTGCTTCTCCTCCCTGTGGATGCCCATGTCTCTGCCTGTGGCTATCAGCAGTAAGTGATGATTCATTCTTACACCTTTGCAATGTCCTAGAACTGGTTTTCACTGCTGATCTTGAGCCCTGGTCCATGTCTTTTGAGAGGTATGTTCTGAAGCTTATCAAGGAAAATGTAGAATAGGACAGTTGGGGTGATGTGGAATTGACAGCAAACTCTGACAGAGGGACCATTCAGGTCTGAAGAGACATAAGTAAAGAACTGAGAGAAAGAGCACCCTATTCTGCTGTTGGCAATATTGTTATTGCTATTATTACCTTATCTTAACTATGTATTCTCATGAGGGAAATAAGAATTCTTTGCATATCTGGTCTGATTCTGTTTAACTCATAGTGATGCTAAATAAATAAGAAAAAAATCCAATAACCTGTATATAGGATGCAGAAGGTAATATATTCCTGAGATTCCATACGGCAGTAGAGGTCCCAGAGCTTGAGATTTGTAAAACTATATGTAATTCACCAGCAGGCTCTGGAAAGGTCAGTGTATTCAGGAAACAATTGCAGATGACTCAGCTTATTTTTTTTTTTTTTTATTTTGGGGGATGGAGTGGAAAGAACAATCTGGAGCTCTTTATTTGCTATAGTTATACATACAACTTGTGGTGAGCTACTGATATACAGTAAGAAATGAAATACAGTGAAGAAAATAATGGTTTGAGAACAAGGTAGCCTATAGCTGTGTGACATGTTGTTTTCTGTTAGGGGACTTTTAGCTTCTAGCTGTCTGCTATTTGGGTCACATCAGGCCTTTAGCATGTACAACTCACAGAGTTTTAAATGCATAATTTGATCTGTGCTATATTTAAGTCTCTAGAATAGCAAAACCCATTATGATTGTATCCTATGGCACCTGTAAAATCTTCTCTCAGTATTAAGTTGTGGGTTTCTGCTGCTATTTAATATTTGAATTATCTCAAGGAAGGTAAAGAAAATGTACTATCGTATTCTATTTATTTCTGGGTGAGGAAAATTGAAAAGGACTAAAGGAAAAAAGACATGTTATCAAGAACAGTGTATAAAGGTTGCTGATTTAGCATTGCTGTTTTGCTGAAATAAAGTAGGTTTGGGGTTGCCTGGGTCTTATTCTTGGTTATCTGAAGGCAAATGTGGAGAGCAGGATTCATGGGCAAATGATTTATTAGTGAAACACTCCCAAGAAAAATAAGCAAGGACTTGGAGAAGCAAGAAAGTGAGAGGTGAGTGGTAAGGGAGGGTGTGAATCCAGGGGACATCTCTGAACTAGTCTAATCCTACAGGGAAACCTACAAGTGTATATTATACAAGGTATGATTGAACAATATGGTGAATATCTAAAAGTTTAAAAAATTAGCATAAAAGATACACTGCCAATAGTCCCTCCCAAAATGCTTCTCCTTGCTTTGAACACACTTGTCCCATCCTTCTTTGCATGGTCTTGAAGCAACTCCAGAAGTCCTCTTTCATGAACGTCTTTAGTGTGCTGTCATGACTGCCTTAATGTCCTGAATCAATTAAAATATTTACTTTCTTGCTATCAATTTTGACTTAGGGGAAGGGCCAGAGATGCACAGGGCCAGGTACAGTGAATAAAGTGGAAGAAGATATACTGGTCATGTTTCTACAAGCCTACCTTTCTATCAGATGGCAGTCAGCAGCAGCATTCTCTGTTCTTGTTATCACACCTTTTAAGACATGCTTCCTAAAGGCCTAGAGCAAATACGTGAAGCCATGAAGCCGTGTGGGCCACCGGGTTTATGCTGTTGCTACTCAATCCTGTAACTGTAGCACAAAAGCAACTATAGATACTAGATACACCAGTGTGTCTAGGTTCCAGTAAAACTTGACCCACAAAAACAGGGAGGGAAAGAGGCTTGAGTTTGGCCTAGGGGCTTTGGTTTGCTCTTCTACACCAAAGCCTCCTTACATTTTTCCCAGGGTGATTCTTTTTTCATTTTCCATCCCCGATGTAGTACAAAATCCAGAGGATAATTAGTATCTTTGCCTACCAAAATGATGGTTACGATGTTATGATGTATCTTAAATGATCCCGAGCCCTTGCTGCCAATCTTTCTGGCATCCTGGCTGTTGTTCACAGGGCTGCACAGATAATCTTTCTGGAGCATGACTCATCTCTTTTTACTTTCCTGCTAAAAGTATTTAGTCCTATCTGAGCTATAAACTAAAATCGAGACTCATTAGCACGGCATTCAGGAATTCTTGGCACCCTTGTGGTACATGTGTTTCCTCTGTGCCTGTCTTTTTCCTATTTATTCATTTAAACTGTTAGATAATTTTTTCATGCATTTTTGGTACACACTAAAATGTTTTGATATGTCTGTATATTGTAGAATGACTAGATCAAGCTAAGTAGAATGTGCATTACCTCACCTATTATTTTTTGTGGTGAGAACATCTACAGTCTTGCTCAGCAACTTACAAGCATACAATCCATTGATATTAACTATAGTCACCATGGTATACATTAGATATCCTGAACTTATTCATCTTGTCTGACTGAGATTCTTTATCCTTTCACTGATATTGTCCCAAGTCTAGTTCTCATCCATTGGCAACTGTCATTCTACTTTCTGCTTCTATGAGTTGGACTTTTTTTTTTGTCTTTTTGAGACAGGGTCTCACTATGCAGTTCAGGCTGGCCTTGAGCTCACTTTGTAGCTCAGGCTGGTCTCGAACTCACAACAATCCTCCTGCCTCAACCTCCCGAGTGCTGGGATTACAGGCATGCGCCACCACGCCCGGCTAACAAATATCAGAGATTTTTTTTCCTTGCACCGAGACTCAAACTCAGGACCTTGCACTTGCCAAACAGGAGCTTATGCCTCTGAGCTATCTCCTCCGGCCCGAGTTGGACTTTTAAAATTCTCACATATTAGTGAGATCATGCAGTATGTTTTTCTGTACCTGGCTGTCACTTAACCTAATGCTCTGTACTTCTATCCATGTTTTCTCAAATAACACAATTTCTTTCTTTTCATGGCTGCATAGTATTTCACCATGTATGTCAGATTTTCTTTATACATTTATCGGTTGATGGACAGTTAATTCATGTCATGTGTTGACTATTAACAGTGCTGCAATGCACATAAAAGTGCAGATGGATGGCTGTTCTACATACTGGTTTCATTTCTTTTGAATATGTAACTAGAAATAGAACTGCTGAGGCTGTGTGGATTTCCATTCCCACCACCGGTGTGCGGGTGTTCTCTTTTCTCGCCATCCTCACTAATGCATGCATGCTCTTTTTCATAATCTCTATTCTTACTAGAGTGAAGGGACAGCTCATTGAGGTTTTCACTTGTGTTTCCCTGATGATTAATAATGTTCAAGCATTCCCCATATGCCTATTGAACATACATTACATATTATGAGAAATATCCTTTTAGGTCCACTGCTCATTTTCAATTCTAGCTACCTATTTTTTGACTATTGAATTATTGAAGTTTTGTATGTAGTTTGAAGATAAATTCAAATGTATGGTTCATAAATGTTTTTTCTTCTCTATAGTTTTCTTTTCTGGGATGTTGTTATTTTCAGCTCTGCTGCTTAAATCCTAGCTATTACCTAAGACTTGTCTTTTCCCCTTCAGGAAATGGCCTCTGTATGTTTCTTTTATTTTTGCAGCAGATACCTGCTACACTCACTATCTGTTTAATATATTGAGGACAGGGCCTAACTTTGCTATTGTTTCTGTTTGTGTCTTTCAAAGGTTGGGATTAAATACAGAAGAAATTCAATAAATGCAGTTTTCAGATGAAGATTGCATTCTTACCTTTTGTGATTATTAATGATTTAAGTGCCCAAACTCTGACATCATTTTTCTTTTTCCTTTTTATAGGCAAGGGCTGTTTTGGCAAAAGTTGGCTATCCTGATTTTATAATGAATGATACTCATGTTAATGAAGACCTCAAGGCAGTAAGTGCTAAATTTACTGTATTTTTTTTCTGGCAAGTTTTACTGGCCTTGTGCCTTTCAACTAACCCAAGTCCAAGCAATTAAACCTGGTGGTGCCATAAAGTACCAACTTTTGATTTATTTCTTGGCTAGATCTGAACTTTAGTGTGCCAGGCATATCACAAGATTTAAAGCAGATTCCAAATAAATGAAGTGGCAGAAAGAAAGCATAGTTGAGTGGGCTTTGTAAAGTTAAAGGACTTGCATTTGGCCTAATTTGATTATAAAGGAAAGAATTAAGCAAATTGAGAGTTTTACGATCACTGGGCATCTTCTAATGGTGATTGCATAATGTTTGTTGTTACATATTTTTATTTGCTTCATTGATATTAAGTGAATAGTAATACATCTGACTCTTGGGAGTTAACCTCATTAAACTTTATGGCTGTTTGGCAAATTAAGTGCATACCCATGACTCAACAATTTGATATGAGTTAGAATATACATTTTCAGTAAGTTATTGATGAGGGACAGTAATAGTTCCTTTTTATTCCAATATTTGTGGATGCACATTTTATAGTAGATACATTCATTGGAAGCCTTTGTACTCGTACTCACTGTTATTTCCTTTCCTATAAATAGTTCTGATATAGCAGTTTTCTACCTCACAAAAAATCTTGTTTTTATCATTTACTGAACTTTCTTGAAAAAATTAGTTCTTTGAGGTTCTTTTTTTAAAAATTAATTTTATTGAGAAAGAAGTAGCAATGAGACAGTTTCAAAACATGTTAGCAGGACAGTTACAATAATTAATACATTGCATATTGTTGTCTTCATAGTAGTTATTCAGAGGACAAGATGCAAACATGATATCATGTCCAAACACTATTAGTATAAAACTTTCTTCTGAGGTTCTTTAAATGACTTTGGTCCGGAAGTATAGCTATTTTTTGAAATTGTCATTCAACAAGTGTCCCATCTATAAGCAGTCCTAGCTTTGTGGAAGGACATCAGAATTATTGAAGACCATCTGAAAGTGAAAGAAAGTGCTCAATTAAATCTTGTTCTGTTGGGATCCAAGATACAACCTCACAAAGTAGATATAGTTGCTCTGGAAGAAGGTAATTATGCTTTCCAGTATCTGAAAGTTCAAAAAGCCTGTTATTTACTGTTTTGATGATGCTAACATGCAAATGATTGTTATAACTAAAACACTGAAACATTTGATATATTAAAATCCATTATTTTCTAATTTCTACAGCAATCTCAAGAAGTAGTTTTGCTTATGCCCATTTTTCAGAGAAGCATACAAACTCAGAGAAGTTTAGTGATCTCCTCAGTGCCATGAAGAGTATTAGAATCGGGACTAAAATCTCAGCTCTGGAAGTTTTGAGTAGATTTTACAAAGGTTTCTCAAGGGGCTTCATCAAGCAGCTGTGCTGGAGGAACAGAGGAATCCTTGTGGAGACTTGGGTGGGAGCTGCTTTTCTAGAGCTGTTAGGCAGGAGAACAGGAGAATGGTGGCCATACTGTCGAGTAGTTAAGGGCATAGGCTCTGAAGTCACAGGGTTCGATTTGAATTCTGCATCTTGTATTTTCTAGTTAGTTGCTTGATCCTGTGCATGCTACTTAACTTCTATCAGCGACCCTGTGGTTAACTGGATGCAGGAAATAATATCCAGTTCTTAGTTTTTTGGGGAAGGTGAGATGAGATTCTGACTGAAGAAGTACCTAGCACACTGTGTGGCACACAGTAGGATCCTTAATCTGACCCAAGAGTCAGATTACTGGAGGTGAAATACCCAGTCTGCCATTTACAAACTGAGGGATCTGGAATAGATTGCCTCACAGAAAAAGATGAGAGCTGCTGCTACTAAGAAGAACATAACAAGGGCTCAGATTACCTTAGAAGAAGAACTGGACAATTCCATGTACTTGGTATATATTCCAAGCCCAGATGGAGAAGAAAAAGTTCAGGAGAGTGTTCGGAGTAAGAGTAATGAACCTAAACCTGAGAGTCAGATTACTGAAGGTGAAATACCAAGTCTGCCATTTACAAACTGAGGGATCTACGATAGGTTGTATATCTTCTCTGTGCCTCAGTTTCTTCATTTGAAGATAAAAGTAATAATATAGATCAGATTGTTCTACCAATTCTTTTTTTATTTTATTTTTTTTGGTGGAACCGGGGATTGAACTTAGGCCCTTGTGCTTGCCGGGGAAGCACTTATTCCACTGATCCATCTCCCCAGCCCAATAAACAATCACAATATTTGTTTGGCAGAACTGGTGATTGAACTCAGGCTCCTGTGCTTGCCAGCAAGCGTTTATTCCACTGAACAATCTCCCTTGCCCCCAGATTGTTCTGAGGATTAGATAACATACCTAATGTGTTTAGAACCTACAGTGTCACACAAGCAAAAGTATAAGTGTGAACTATGATGTCCTCCATTTGCACTTATCATAGTCGATTAATTTGGTTTAGAAAAGTCATCCTGAATTAACACATAAAGTTTCCAGGCTCCTCTAATTGATTTAAAAGGCCACAGATGGAATAGTCCCAAGCTTTAATCAATTCAGGTAGCATTCAGGGATCATGCACATATCTAGTTGATCAACATTTTACTGGCAGTGTCTGGCTGTCTGAGTTGAGAGCCCCAGATTTAAGAACTCACGAATATAGTACCTTTTATGAAAGGAAACCGGGTGCCAAACAGGATGCACTGCTGGCTATGCTTCTGCGTTTCTCCAGGGTCTGAACTGATGCCATTAGACATGAACATTTTTAAGCACTTTTGCAAAGAAATGTCTTTCATCTGACTCAGTGCCAAAGCAGACACAGTCACATCCAAGAGTTTTTAACAGTTTATGAAACCAATGGTGAACACAATCCAAATATGTAAAGCAAAAAACCATTTGTATTCAGAAACTCATAAAGAAAATGAATAAGGCCTAACTGGAAAATAGGGAAAGAATGATGAACAGATCATAATAGTATCACCAAGGTTAATAAGCAAGAGGACCAAGGCATTCATTGGTGGGACAAAATGGGACCATATAGGAGCATGTAGATAAGGATTACTGCAGAACCTATGAAAAATTCTGGCAACACGAGTTCTGACCATGAGAGGCTATTGAAGGCAGCTCGTTCCATTTGACACAGGTGAGGGTAGGATTCATTGGGCGCAACTACAAAAGAGGCATGAGATTAGGGAATGAATCAGACTGAAGCCCAGGAGAATGGTTGCAAACTGAAGTTTGCAGATCAAGTGAAAAGGAATTGCAAGGCAAACATGAAACAGAATCAGAGTTTTCCTCTAAGGAAGACAAGGTAAACTGAGATATTTCACAAAGCATTCCTGAGCAATAATCCTTTCAGTCTCTAAAAAGGGCAAGAAGGCTGAGGAGTGCCACATACCTATAATCCTGGCAGTCATACAGAGGCAGTAGACTCAAAAATTTGAGCCCAGCCTGGGCAACTTAGTGACTTAGCAAGGCCCTCTCTCAAAAAAAGTGTTGCAGGAGTAGCTTAGTGTGAAGTACTCCACTCCCCACACCACACCCAGAAGAACAAGAAGAAAAGCAGTGCTTTCATTTGAATCCACGTCAGCATCCAGTAAAGGCTATTAGCCTAAAATGGTCAGTGACAGTCTGTTTTCAAATTATCCTTGTGAAGCATTATTCTATTTCATTGATCAGTAATGGAAACAGATGCAAGAGTGAGTGTATATCAGTTTTGGAAATGTTGCTGTATCATGCAGGAGAGCAGAAAGCACACTAGCTATTTCAAATGGAGGATTTGGTACAGGAAATAAGTTGGAAGGCAAAAAGAGGAAGGTGATGCAGACCCAGCAGTGAATAAGTTCAGGAAGCAGCTGATACCCTGAGTCTCAGAGCACAGGAAGGAGGACGTAATAGTATTGTCACTTAGGAGAGTAGAGGAGGAACTGTCACTTCAGAGCTGGGCTGTGGAGGAAGAACTGAAGATTCTTCCAGGACAAAGTGGTAGGAGTAGAGAGAGCAGCAACACAGCACATTTTTACTTCTTAATATTACCTAATTTCCCTCTGGGGCCTTCAGTGGGCAGGATACCAATTAAGAAAGGAACCCAGGCGGCAAGACTTTCCAGACTGCCTTACCCGAGCAGTACGAACAGAGTGAAACAGAGTGAAAGAAAAGGCAGGTAGCTGGTATCTGATTCACTGAAAGTAAATAACTGCATAATTAGCACCTCAGAAATTCTCATGAAAGCCAGTGAAGAACTGCAGTGGAGACTACAGTCAGAATCCTAGCCCACCCCCACTCACATAGGATTGGAAACAGTTTTTGTAGTGAGTGGTATATATATATATATATATATATATATATATATATATATATATATATATATATGCACATATATATACTGTAAATATATGCACATGTAAATGTTTATATGGTGAGCTCACATTTTTATCCTTTTTTTGTATTTAGGACAGGGTATACAGGATGTTCAGGGTCTCACTGCATAGATTGGACTTGGAGTGATCCTTCTGTTTACAGCCTCCCAAGTGCTGGGATTATAGGCATGCCACCACACACAATCTCAATTGCTGCCTCAGTGTGCCCTGGGGGGCAGGGCCAGCATGACAGGCCAGAGGACACATTTTTATTCTCTAGGGTAAATGTTGGTCAACCAGTGGAACGTGTGTCTGTGTGTGTGTGTGTGTATGATATGTATATAAATAATGAAAAATGTAACTATGTATGAGTGTGTTGATATCTGGATGGAATGTTTCAGAAAAGAAAGATGTTAAATAGTAAAATAATTTTGTAGTCCTTGAAGAAAAGTCTCTGAAATTATTTCCATTATTTCCCTCACCTTTCTTGAGATCCCTGATCACTACAACACTGGAGAACCAAGAGTAAGCGCTAGAAATGGGCTGTCCTGGTACCCACCAACCTTCCAGCTGGGCCTCCATCCAGAGTGCTGTGATGGTTAGAGTACAGAGGCCATGCCCTTATCCTCAGCATGGATGAGGGCATCATCAGATGGATGTTTCTCAGTCACTTTTCTGTAGACGTTTAGCAGAATTTCATCTTCCATGCTGTACCATGTGTATGAATTCACCCCTGTATGTTCAAAGTTTGCCAGAAAATGCATACACATGTCAAGAAAAGAAAAACTAGTGTGACTATTTCAACACTAAAATTATTGCGACATCATGAGATAAATACAAGTTGCCTTTGGCTTCTCCGATAACAAGAGTCATTCAAAGTGTGGCCATCAGCATGCAGACATTTATTAGTACAGCGAGCTGCTGCTTGGGTAACCTTGGTCATTGAGAGATTGCTGTATGTGCATTTTTAATTTCTTCTCTAAGGGCCGGCAGTGTAGTGGGTTTTCTGTGATATGTGATATCTTCTAGGGTCTCCCATATGAGGGTAACACCATTTGTTGATAAAACATTACACTGGGGCCAGAGAGATAGCTCAGGAGAATAAGTGCTTGCCTGGCAAGCACAAGGGCCTGAGTTCAATCCTTGGTTCTGCCAAAAAGAAAAAAAAAAGATAATAAAATAAAATAAAACATCACACTATATTCCTTTCCTGAAGTAAGTGTGCATTTTTGGTGGACACACACACACACACACTCACACACACACTCACACATCTATACATGCATTACTTAGGAACAAAGACATCTAAACACAAATATTGCATATTGGTCTGTCATTTAATGAAAAATATAAATCCATAATCTGGATTCCACTAAGCATTCAGACAATTATTTCATTGCATGACAGAAAATCATGTATAATTATTTTCATGTATCTCAGAATATCTTTAAGTGGATTTGAATTAAAAACAAATGAGTTTTGGCTAGCCAGATGGCTCAGGAGATTAAAGTGCCTGCTTAGGTAGATACACGTGCCAGGTATTCCATCCCTAGCCTGTCATGCTGGTCCCACTTCTGGGGCACCTGGAGAAGGAGATTGAGCCTGGGTGTAGTGGCATGCACCTGTAATCCCAGCGCTTAGGAGGCTGAAAACAGGAGAATCACTATGAGTCTGACCTATATGGTGAGATCCTTTAGACCCTGTACTAAATACATAAAAAAGTTTTAAGAAACCCAAATGAGTTAGAATCTATACTTCCTTTGACACAAGTAGTGCTTTGTAAACACATTTTTACCATTTCTATGCAGAAGGTATGTGAGTGTGTTTCCTTGTTCTGCCTTTATTATATGTATATTACCTTTTGGGGAAAATGATAACTTTATTCTTCCATTTATCCTGTGGCATTTGGTGCCATCAAAGACAGTATTTCGAAGAACATATATTTAGATTTCAGTGAATTTTATAATCTGGACAGCTGCTCCATGAAGGACATGATAGCTCCAATTACTTTGCCAAAGGTCACTCAACTGAAAGGTCGAGAGATGGAATTGATTCAAAGGCATTATCAGCAGGACCTTGACTTTTTCCAGTAAGTGAAAGGAAAAGAAGCTTTTGAGCTAATCATTGTCCCTTGAAGAATTTATTTATGTTTGCAATCACAATTGACTTTAAAATATTCACACACATTCACTTTTGTTACTATCTCCTCAATAAACAACTCCTAGTGGTTGTTGGTTGTTGGGCTTCCAGCTTTTTTTTTTTTTATCATATAAAGGCCTTTTGAAATCTTTGAATTATTTTTTTATGTTCTTGAGACAGAGTCCTGCTATGTAGTTTAGGCTGGCCTTGAGTTCACTTTGTAGCTCAGGCTGCTCTCAAATTCACAATGATCCTCCTGCCTCAGCCTCTTCAGGAGGCTGGGATTACTGACAAGTATCACCACATCTGGTGAAATCTTTAAAATTATTCAAGTATTATCATATAGCAGAAAATTTGGAAAATAGAGAAAATGAATGAAAAATCACCCCGAATATTAGTACCTGAACATAGTAATATATACTTCCCTAAAAGTGTTTTGTTTTTCTCTATATCTGTATAGCCATAATAGATGTTTGTACATAATTTCATAATCATTACAACTAGTACACTATTTTGTCTGTCTTCCATAGTCTTTGTTACCATTCTTTTAATGACTATATAGTACTTCATTAAGCCATATCATGACTTACGTATTCATTGCTTCTACTCCAATCCCCATTTCTTAACTTCTGCTCCACCTTCGTTGTATTCTTTCTGTTTGATCTGTTTCTTACTGGCCAATGTAAATTACACTGATAAAGGAGCCAACTCTTTGGCATTGTGAGGCTCTGCCTAGCTTCATAAGCTCCTTACCCTGGTTCTTGTCTATCAGTCCATCATTTCAGAATAGCCATAATTGGCCCTTCCTACCTCCAAACAGAAGAAAAAGTAAGGTATGTCCCTCATTACTTATGATTTCCTTCAAATACATGGAGTAAGTCAATGAAAGCAGTCAAAGAGATAACACATTTCTCACCCTAATAATTAATATAATGTAGGAGTTCTCTTTCAAAACACAAGAGCTATGGTGATTATAACCAGCCTTTGTTTTACCCTCTTATAATTATTTTTCTCAGGTAATAGACTTTCATTATTTGTGGTATTTTAGACTTGGAACTCTTAGGAAGTCTTGGGATAGGTTTTAGTGTCTGCAGACCAATATGACTGTGAAGTTATATTTTCTTCAGCTGAAACAGGAAAATATCACAATTAGGAAACCCTCCTAAAATTAAAAACTGATTCTATTGATGTTACATAAAAATAGTAAATATTTTTGAAGGAAATTCCATCGTGACAGTGTGCTGAATCCAACAACTTATGAATTTTCAGTCAGTTTCTGAAGGTCCTAGCAAAAGTGTCTGGGAAACAAAAGCTGAAAGAAGCTCAAGGTTGAACAAGAGATACATGTCTTATCCATAGGACACAGGAATGCCTTAGGATTGCTAGTGAAGTTTGCTTTCTTAAGCAAAATGCTTTCTCTATAATTTTCTGAGGCTAAGAGATACCCTTAATCTTAAAATATAGTCCATTTTAAAATTATAAAACATGTGTAACATTAGAAAAGTTTGTAAAATATTTTTACACCTGTTTTCTTTTCTTTCTTTTTTTTTATGGAACTGATGATTAAACTCAGGCCCTTGTGCTTGCAAGGGATATGCCTATTCCATTGAGCCATTTCCCCGGCCCTCTGTTTTCAAAAAATATTATTGAATTACTTTTTTACATGCATGCACATTTTTATTGTTGTTATTATTTTAGAGATAGAGTCTCTTTATGTTGCTCAGACTAGTGTCAAACTTCTGGGCTCCTCAAGTGATCTGTAAGTGTCAACTTCCCAATAACTGGGACTGTAGAAGAGGACTATCATACCCAGAATACACACGGATTTTAAATAAATGAGATATATTTTCAATTCAGTGTTTAATCCTCCTTGATCTAATCTCTTTTCACTATGTCTATCTCCTCCCATGGATATATATATATATATATATATATACTATGTTGAATTCAGATTTATAATTCCTATGCATTTCTTTGTACTTTTGCTCCATAACTATGTGTCCATAATTAATAGATAGTACTGTTTTGCATGTTCTAAAACTTTAAATCCTTTCATACATACAACTTGCCTTATTCACCTTGTTTTTAGATTATTTCATGTTCATGCATACAGAACTTTCATTTAAAGTCTATTGTTTTCCACTATGTGAATATGCTATGATTTATTTATCAATCCTCACTCCCTCAGCCAAGCACTTTGAGGAAAGGACAATTTAAAGTCATATCTTTATAATTCGTTGGCCAAGAAGAACACCAAAGATGCCAGAAATTGATATTTTAATTCCTGCCTTTTTCAATGTGCTTTCAGCTGTTTTTTACCTTCTTTTATATTTTGGCCTGGTCTTCTGCAAAGATGCTAAGATGATTCATTCATAAAAATATCTCCACAGACATGAGTATCCATTCTATCTTAGAGTAGAGATAAATGTAAGCCAGACATTGGCCAGCAAATAGATGACCTGTTAAGACTATAACTGTCAAATTATGTATATTAGTGTCTGTAATACAGTATCTGTAGGTGTTATAGAATATAAGTATTTGCTTTAGTGCAGTATTTACTTTTTAAAAATTATGGTGAAAAGTTATTAAAAATTATAGTTAATATGAATTAATTGGTTAGCTATTTACTTATTCATATGTGTATTTTTCTCATTTGTCAATTATACATTTAAATGCAAATAGAAATGTATAACAACAACTCAAAAGAATTTAGTCATATAGTTAGGGCAAACTGAACAGCATATGTTGCAGGAAGTTAATCAGCTTCTTTTCTGGATGGTTAACAAGCTAAGTTCACAGATCAAAAATTGGAGAAATAGAAGGGCCACAAGGTCAGCCAACATTTTGACCCTAGCCTTTCAAGGTCAGTGAAGACTCAGGACATAGGAGAACCTGTACTGTATCATCATAAAACTCAGTTGTGCCCCAAATTTTCTGATCAAGAAGATTATGGAGGAATGTGACTGACCATACAGAATGTACCTGGGGAGAGTCACATGGAGAGAAAACTTTCTATCAGGCTCTCACAGAGAGCAAATTGGTGAAGCAATTGCCATGATTTATCCACATGGCTGACACTGACAAAGGATCTACAGAGTGAGGTACAGGATTACAAAATAAACCCTGAGGGGACTTGACTGACCTTATCAGATACAAAAGCTACATTTTTTGTCATATAGGTCTTGCTTTATCTCAGTCTTAACCATCCAGCAGAAAAGTATAAAAATGAGGTATATAAAATAAGGCCATAATAATAAGTTGAGCTGTAGAAGGCTCTAATCAACAAGTTCTTCAGATAACTCACTATTATTGTGGACTGTTGGACTGTGTTTGATTGTGTCACCAAGTTCAGGCACCTATAATAGTTGAATGACAATAGAGTGCCCATCTTTGACAGGTCTAGACAAAAAAAAGGATACAAAGGAAAAATCATGATGTGTTTGTATAAACAGTACAGTTAGGATAAATATGCACTAGTTCTACATAATTTTATGAGAAGAAAGATTTGAACTAATAGTGGTTGGACAGGACATTATGTCAGCTTCTTGTACTAAGGACAAGAAGGAAGATAACAAGGTAGAAAGTATTAATTATTGAAACTGTATTATAATTAAGCTTTAAAAATATAAGTATATAGCTGCATTCTCTTAGTCCACTGATTAGAGATATCTGCTCTAATGGTATTTGTAAGTAGAATATCATGTATGTACCTTGTATGACAACAAACCACTATGAAAACAATATGCAATATATTAATTATTGAGTCTGTCCTGCTAATTTGATTTGAAACTGTCTCATTGCTATTTGTTCTTCAATAAATATAAAAAAAATAAAATTTTTATGACAGCAGTATATTTTGGAACAAAAGCATTAGAGTTCATTATGTACTGATGTTTTCACTATAGTACCTGTATTATTACAATATTCTGTTTAATTATTGCTACTTTTGTAGATGGAATGTGATAGAATTGAAATTGTTTGCCATTCTCAAAAAAAAAAAAAAAAAAAGAAAAGGAACTCAATAATCAATTATGTCTGTTTCTTTATCATAATAACAATATTGTTTTGAGCTATCAACTTCCTGTATTTTCATTCAAGCTATTATCTATGAATTGCTCTGTAATTTCATTAATTTTTAGCAGCTAGAGCCTTTTTGTAGTAATAAACTCTGTTAGTAATTAAATTCTTCTGGTGACTCCATTGTTCTTGAGGTGGAAAATAGGTTTCTGTGTTATTTTCTTTTTTTTTTCCTTTATGAGCAAATTCTGATTATAGTAAATTGGATTTTAACATTTGACTAAATCATAATCTATAAGCTAAATGAGGTTTCAGCTGATTAAACTGAATATTATTAGGAAACTCTTTTGTGACAAATAAAGTACACAGTTTAGAAAAGAACAAAAGCTCATGAGCCAAGACATTTGAAACCTAAAGTAATATATTCTATAAATGTTAAAGTAGCTTTTTCAATTATAAGGTAAATAGAACACATTGTAAATGATTATAGCTTCTCTCTTTCTCTCTCTTTTTTTCTGTGGTCCAGAAATGACCATATTGATTTTTGAGATTTTACATTAAAAGAAAAATCACTGAGATTAAATTTTGTGGCTTTGTGGGTCGTGGATTAACCAGTAATGGCTGAGAGATTCCCTGAAGGCTGCAGTTCATCTGCCGGTTGCTGCTTCGTGTGCTGACATCTGTTTTTAGAGCCATCTCTTCTTTTCACTTAGGACAATGATGCTGTGGTTTGTTTTATTCAGGTCAAATTTTCAGAATCAGACTACTTTGGCAATGTCCTGCAAACCCGCAAGTATTTAGCACAGTCTGATTTCTTCTGGCTAAGAAAAGCTGTTCCAAAAACAGAGTGAGTATTAAGACAACAAGAAAAGGAAGTAGACAAATATCTTGGTGGGAAGTGGAATCTCTTTCTTTTAAATGTTACAATTCTCCTCACGTTGGAGTAGATGGCTTGCCAGTTACTTTGAGCAAAATCTGTGTCATGTTTTGCCATCTCCTGTTTCTGATATAAGATTCAGATCTTCAGTCTAATTATAGGTTTCCTATTCATAGCATCAACACATACTGGAATAAAGCTTATTAGTATATAAACATTCAAGTTATTTCTAGATCTAATTGTATATGTTTATATATATATATATATACATACATACATACATATATGTAATATATATGTATACATATGTGTATATCTAGATTTTCACGGGGGTTGAAAGATTTGAAGATCTTAATGAAGGATACTTTACAAATAAATTTGATTAGAAACATAGAAGAAATTACATAGTTGCGAAGCAACTAGAAGGTAGTTGTTGAATACATGTCAAAGAACTAATAGCTATCTGCTTGTCTTTGAATAGCGATCATGATTTATTTATTTTGTTCCCATCTGACCATAAGAACTTTCCCTATTAATGGAAGAGTTTCCTTATAGACTTTTAAGTCCAAGGCCAGCCAGCCATGATTTCTTCCCCTAGCAAAATGGTGGTGAGGATAACAGCCATTCTGGTGGAGAGAGCAACTAACAATTATGTGTTTACAATATGCCGAGAAGTGCTTTACAATATTTAATACATTTTGTCCTCGTGGTAACTTGAGACATACAGGTACCATTATTCATATTTTATGAGTAACTAGGAAGATAATTGAAAAATTGCTCATCTCAGGTTTTGATTACTTTTTGCTCTGCATGCTGGTGCTTTGGGACTAGACTGTCCTCAGTGCTTGCTTTTCTTTTCTTTTTTTCTTTTCTTTTCTTGTTTTTCTTTTCTTCTGTGTTCTCCAGGTTGGATAGTTTCTATTGATCTATTTTAACTCGAGAGTTTCCATTTTTCTGTATAGATTCTGTTTTGTGCTGTGATTATCTATTGAGTCATTGTCGTTGTATTTATCAATAATGATTTGAATATAGTTTTACTCTTTGAACTGTCTTACAATGGCCACTTTCAAATCTTTGCAAAATCCATTATCTGGGCTCACTTAGGGTCAGTTTCTGTACATGGGTTCATTTCTACTTTTCCTTTGCATGCCATATTTTTATCATTGAAAATTACATTTCAGATAATGTAGCAACTTTAGGTTCTCATGCATATTTTTCTGAGGCATTTTAAAAAGAGTGACTTTCCTGGAATTGCATTGCAAAATGTGTCTCTCCAGCAGTAACTGGTTGTGGATGTCTGCACTCAATTCTTTAGTTGTTCATTTTATTGTCCAGCCTTATTTTTGGTGACTAGACCTGTGTCTAAGTAGTTCAATGTCTAGAAAGTGGCTAGGGCAGAGCTTGTGCTCGAACACTTTGAGCCTAGAGGGCATGTACCCTCTTCCACTTGCACTGTATGTTCTTGGGAGTGCCTTCATTGTTACAAGCAGTGCTCTATCTGCCTTAGTTTTTTTCCCCTGGGCCATGTCTGGTCATGCCTGCACTTATACCTAGTTTACTATTCAACCAGAGATGTGTGGAGACCATCTATGATTCTTTCACTTCCATGATTACCCTATTAAATTTTTTCTGGGTTTTTGTCTTTTGTGTTCTGTCAAGTTGGTCATTTTTAGCTGACAAAGCTCCAGACTCATCACTACCCCTGAAGGGAGTCCACCCTGTATGGCAGCAGAACTGCTAATTTTCCAGCTGGCCACATCCTAATAAAACTTAGTTTCAACTTACTTGAAGAGACAAAAGCAGTCCCGGGCAAAAAGGCCAAAGAATCTTGCTCTATTTACTCCCTAGATCTAGCAGTGGCTTAAGACTTAATGGTTTTTGATTATTGGTTAATTTTGTGCAGCTGTATGCTTGAGTTTTTGTGGAATGTATTTCTCCATCTTTTCATGCCATCATCCCAAGAAGTCTTTGGTGGTTAAACATTTTAACTTTGCATGATGGATCCCAGTTTCTAGATCTTTAGTTGGTTCTTTTTATGCTGTCCTGAACTGTTGCTACCTTTGCTTTCAATGTTCCACTTCATCCTGCTTTCTAGAAACTCTAGGAGCCTGTACACACCCTTGGCTTATGCTGTGTCTGTCACCTTTTTCTCTTATGCTCCCATGTAGCTGTCTCTGCCCTCTGCCTTTCAAACTTATTTACAACACACTCTTAGAAAATTACTTGTAAATTATGCACTTTAAGGAACAGCCCTAAAGATGAATCAGTCTTGTACCTATCTTTGCTACAATGAAAAGCACAAAGGAAATAGCAGACAGTGTTAAAACCACTTTGAACAAATAATGTTGGGCTGTCAGCTTCACTGACGTTGCTTCTTTCTTCTCATCACACTTTGGCTGTTTGCCTATTCTGTTCCATTGTTTTTCTTTTTAGCAGAACCAGGGATTGAACTCGGGCCCTTGTGCTTGCCAGGGAAATGCTTATTCTCCTAAACCATCTCCCCTGCCCTTTCTTTTTTATTCTTAATCTAAATTACTTAACAGATTTTTATATTTAGGGGTATAAAGTTTGATGATTCCAATCTAATGATTTCCTCAAATGATTTTCAATATCTCTGACAGTCTACATGTAGTAGGATTCTCATAGATCTGTGTAAATCATTCCACATATTCATAAACTACTCATATCACTTCAAATTTAAAAAAAATGTAGAAAATTCAAGACTTTCCACAGTATTTTTTTGTGAATTTATATAGTCTTCTCAGGAATACCTTCTTTTTTGGATATCGTGCCAGTTTAATTCTTTAGTTTCAAAATATTATTGTTCATTTGGGTGTGTAGAAGGGTCTGAGTTTCTAACTGGAAAAACTCTTCTGGCATCTTTAACATTATCCTAACATACAGATAGACTGTCAGATTGTAATGCTTTTGACTGTTGCTAATATTTTATTCATGCCTTGGAAAAATGCTAGGTGACTTTCTGGCTGTAGGAAAGGTATTTGATTTGTATAGAGTTTTCATTGATCAAAGGAAAACAAATATGGTCTGTATCAGTAAGTGTTTACTAGCAAAACAGATATAATACAAAGTCTACAAATATATAGGAATTTATAAGATTGGCTTAAAAGGCCACCCACAGAGTCAAATGTGGAAGTGTGTGTGGGGGTTTGTCTGTCTGCTTGGACAAAAGGACCCAGTTGAAGGTCTGGAGCTTCCTACTGGCCTGTGTGAGTCTATATCAGAAGACTGATGGGGCTGCAATAGAAGGCTGAAGGGTCTATGCTGAAAGTTGAAGAATCTGTAGTGGAATCAAGGAGATGATATATGAGGTGAAGGGAAGCCCACAGTTCCTCCAAAGAAACAGAAGCACGGCAATTTTTTTTCATTTTTCCTTTGTGTCATCTAGAAGAAAAGCTGCACTAGAGTGGGTCTTCCATACCCTAGGGTGTGGAATTGTTGAGCCAATTTAGTTGAGCTTCTCTTACTCAAGTTGACAAACTCAATCAACCATCACATAGCTATTTCTCAGTATTGGCAGGTGGTTGGTGCCAGGATAGCCTGAAGATACCCAAATTAAAGGGTGCTAAAATCTTTTACACAAACTAATGTAGCATTAGCATGTTACTTGTGCATATCTTCCCATATAACTTAAGTCATTTCTAGATTATTTAGATTTATAATACCAAATGCAGTGTAGATGCTATGTACATATTGTTGTAATGTACTTTTAGGGAATAATGACAAGAAAAAAGTCTGCCTGTTGAATACGGATGTAGTTTCTTTACCTGCTAACATGGAATGTGTAGATTTAGGCAGCTATATTTAATATCCTTTTCACAAGGGTATTAAACTGGTTCATGTTTGGAAAAAGTTCTCTGAGAATTAAAATTAGTGTTGTACTTAAAATTCTTATTACACAGCCTATATTAGAGGAAAATGAAAGCATTTAAGGTCCTGATTGTGTGGCAAAGTGATAGGCACTCAATTTCTTTCTTTTTTAAAGGAAATATATGGCTTAGCTTTTCAAGCATTGTATGAAATTTTAGCTTCCTGTTACACATTTGCTTTAATTGACATCTTTTGGGTGGAAAATGAATTAAGTGAGTGGGGGTGGTTCTGGAGTAGCTCCTCTATGCTACTTTACTTTGTTTTTCTTTTAATGCTAGTTTACTTCGAGCAGCACATCATTATATTTCCACAATCCTGAAATAAGATTTTGCTTCTTTGTGGGGATAGGAGATAAACACCCTTTATCTCTTATTCTCATGAAATCCATGTTAGCTTCACTAATGTGCATTAAAAAGTTTGTAAAGCAATGGGAAATGTCAGCAAGAATGAAATTAATTGGGTGGTCATCCCTGAAGGTACATATTTAGGAGTTGGTTCTCAGAATTGTCACTTCATCAGTTTGCTTAAAAATAGAGGATTTACTTTACTGGTTGGCTTGAATCAAAAGTAATTTCTTTCCTGCAGAATCCTCTTCTTTGACAGAAATGATTTTAAGTCAGCTTCCCTATTAACTCATTCTCATTCTACTGTGACTGAACTCTCCTTCCCTATGTGTTGAAAGATGTGTAAAAATATATTAAATGGCTATCCAAATTATGATCCTGTTAACAATTTTTGTTTGTAAAAATATTATCTATAGCATGGAATGTGAATTATATATAATCTTCAGGGTTGTACTAAGAAAGTAATAGATACTTAGCAGGTTTCCAATATCCCATAGATTATATTTTAAGAGCTGATAACTAAAATTCAAAACATTAGCCTGATGTGCATCTATTTTATATAGCTCCAAATCAAACACCAATATCTTCAGATTATTTTATTTGGCCATTATATTCTATTTATCATTCTTAATGTCCTGCATCATTTATATTCTCATTTCACGAGTTGGAATTGTTATGAAACTTTTTATTCTGTCCATTAATTCCTCTGAACTCAGATGCAGGAACAAGCCATAGATATAGTGTATCAGTCAGCTCCTGTGTTGGTGGAACTTAAAGGAGGTGAAATCTGATTTGAGTCATGTTTTCAGTCCATGTTGGACTAGGTTGAAGGCAAAGGTCATGGCAGAGCAAAGCTTCTCACTTGATGACAGCTTGGATGCAGAGCAGGGCATCAGTACTAGCAAGACATAGACCCTCCAAAGGCAGGACAGCAACAGCCCACTTCCGCAAACTGGTCCCTCCCTCCTAACACCACATTTAGCTATGCATATGGGGACTTAATCCATTAATGAGTACAGCAAGCACCCCTTTATCCAACCTCCTTCCCAGGAGTCTCTTAGTCTTAGAAAGTAAGCATGTAAGATTGATGGCCACATATAGTAGGAAGAATTTACATCACTAGAATTATATTTTTTATTTAGTCAAGTAGGCATATGCATAACAATAAGTTCATTTTGGTAGGGTTAGTGATCTTTTGCTCAGAACCTACCACTAGGATGATAGACTCAGCTCAGGTTGAATTTAAGATCATATTAGGAGGTAAGTTGTACAAACTCAGACACCTTCAGTGTCCAGTAAGCTAACTCATGGCTGACCTAGACAAGTGTAAACAGTAAGGTGTGGTGGCAGCCTTGGAGAACATGTGATTTCACACTCCCCTTAAACAAATTCCAACTCAGAGCTTCCCTGTACCATTATGTTAGGCAAAGGAAACAGTTTTCTGGGAAAATTCATCCTATTAGGTAGGACATTTTCTGTGGACAGCCAATATTTAGATGTTCCAATTATCTATTGTTGCACGACAGACCACCCCCTAAATTTAAAGGGTTAAAATAACAGTACTTATTTTTTCTCTCTCATGATTCTGGAAGTTATTAGTTTCAGTTGTGTTGTTCTTGCTCTTGATTTTCCATGTAGTTGTAATCAGATACTGGCTTGGGTTGGAGTCAAGGAAAGCTACCTCTTTCATGTGCTTAATGGTTGACTCTTGCTGGTAGCTGCAGGACCTACATATGACCTCTGTGTATATCTCAGGTTTCAATAAACTCTGAAGTGCAAGCTTCCAGGTAGAAAGAAGGGAGAATATGCTTGTATGCATCAGAGGATGTTGCACTGTCCTTAATTGCCTATAGTTGGAAGTCACAGATTGTAATTTCCACTACATTCTACACTTTAGAAGGGTGTTGCTAAGATTCACCCAAAATCAAGAGGGAGGGGGATGTAAACTCCATCTCTTAATGGGAAGAATGCAAACAAGTTTGTAAACACTTATTAAAACTAGCAGAGATAGGTTTACTTTAGAGAATAGAAAACTTGACTGCATAGTAAGCTTGGATGTTGTAAATGAGTTGTACAGACTGTTGAACAGCTGGGTTTGCATGGGTACTGAACAAGCAGAAAAGATAATAGTGTCAACTCCTGGTAGGATATGTGGCAAAGCTGTTTAATATGAGCTTAGGGGGTAATCAAGGCTCCAAATGTACCCTTGAGTCATTAGGAGTGTGGGGGATTTGGGAATGGTAGTATTGTGTATCTGAGGTGAACTGTTTGAGTTTTTCTTTGCTGAAGTTTCAAAAGTCCTATCAATTTCTCATTTCAGGGATTGAGTGATTTCTTTTTTGTATTTTCCACCTTTGTCTATCAGCAGTTAGTGTGCTGCGTGGTACTTATTTTAGTACTTTGAAAGTTTATTCTTTGCTTAAAAAGGGGGAATTAGGGAGGATGGGAAGAAAAGGGACAAGCCCTAGGAATACACATTGCCTCTTGTGTATATTTTGATTGAACCCAGTGCTATTTAGCAACCATGTGGAGAGGTACATGGATTTTCCTTTTACCTACAAACACTGGGTTCTTTGGGTAGAGTTTGGTTTCCTATTGGTCCTCACAAATTACCACACTTGTGGTAATTTAAAACAACATATGTTTATCTTGTAGCTCTGCATATCAGAAATATGGATTGCTTTGAGGTTCACACAGCTGAAATGAAGGAGTTGGCTTGTCTGGGTTCTGTCAGGTGCTTTTGCAAGGGCTCCCTTTTCAAGCTCATTGATACTGGTGGAATCCGGTTCCTTGTGGTTGTAAGTTTGAGGCCTTTACTTTGCTGGCTATTGTGTGAGAGCCATTCTTTTCCCCTTGTCTCAGTTACTGTTCTCTCATTGCTGGGACAAATACATGACACTCAAAATGAAGGAAGGAAAGGTTTATTTAGCTCACAGTTACTGGAGATTTCAGTCCATTCTCAGTTGGCTCCAAGACAGACTGGCATATGGCAGAGGGCAGCATTTCATGGTGGCAGAAAGCAGCAAAATAGCAAGAGCAAAAGGGAGGAGTAATAGCAATGGCAGCAGAGAGCAGCTCTGTCTCCCTTAAGTTATTCAGGCTCTCCACCCTAGGCTGGGTGTAGCACTCACACCCATAATCCCAGTAGCACACCCATAATCCCAGTGAATCATGAGTTAATCGCAAACTGTAGAAGTTGGCCCCATGACTGCATGAGGCTTTGGAGGGACAACTAGAAACAAACCATAACACCCTTAGAGATCTATCATTGTTGGCTTCTAAATTTTAGAGCCAGAAAAAACACATCAAATTCTTTTCACCTTTCGACTCTCCCTGGCTTTACATCTGCAGTATCTCTTTTGACGTTGTCCTCTGTTATATCTTCAGATTCCAAAAAAAAAGTTGTCTGCTTTAAGGGTTCCTGTGATCAGATCAAATCTATCTAGATATAATTGAAGATAAGTTCTATTTTAAGGTTTTTAACTTTAATTTTATCTTCAATGTTCTGTGTAATGTAACATATTGACAAGATCCTGGGGATTGGGGTGTGACTATAGTTTTACTTACTATAAGTAACAGCTTTAGGTCAATAAAGTTGCTTTCTTTTCTACCTGTTTTCTCAAGAAAGTAAGACAGCCAGCAAGTTCTTTGTAAACACTGGGGCATCCTTGAAATACTTGCCTTAACTATGAAGGGAAATGTATGCATTCTGTGGAAATAAGTCTAGGTTTCAGTTTTGACAGGGTGCTTTCTTTCTTAATGCCTGGGAATGTCTTTAATAAAATGCTCAAGATAAGTGCTTTGAAGAAAGATGGACCAGACCTTGTACAAGCACATAATGCTTCTAAGTCTTATTGTCCTCATCTGTGCAGTAAGGCGATAATTCCTATAGTTGATATGGGGAAAATAACTGCGAATAAAGTACTTAGCATAGAATAAGTGCTTAGTGGATGTCTTAGTTACTTTTTTCTTTGCTGAGACACCCAACCCCCAAAAGTTAAGGGAGGAAAGGTTTATTTAGCTCAAAGTATATGGAGGCTTCAGTCCATAATGGGCTGGCTCCAGGGCAGGGTGGCATGACAAGCAGGCACCACAGAGGCAAAACAGTTCATGGTGGGCAGAAGGCTACAGAGCAACAAAGGATGGCCACAGCTCTTTCTATCCCTTATATTTCATCCAGGCTCTTTAGCGCAGGTAGCACTCACACACTCAGTCCTAATACCCTTGATCCTAGCATTACACCATGAATCCGTACCAGCATCACATATTCTAGATCTAATCACCTATGACAAATTCCCACCGATGACTGTATAAGGCTTTGCGTGGACATCTAGACACAAGCCACATCAGTGGATGTTACTACTAATAATTAATAAAAGGGTGATGTATTCATAAATTTTCTCAGCAGCTGGAAGAAAGTATGAGTGGATGCACTAAAATTAATAGTAGGTTTTTCTGTCAGTTTCATATTAACTTGATGTGAATTAGTTTAGTAGTTGGACACAGTAATTATTTTGTCAGACAAAACTGGATAAAATTATTGTTTTGAAAATGGTATCTATATAATTTTTTTTTATTTCTTCCTATAATCCTAGGGATTTAAATCAGGGCCTCAGCCATGCTAAGCAGGCCTTGCAATGCTAAACTACATCCCAAGCTGTATACAAGTTTATTTTTGAGCAGTTTAGTTTAAGATGAATTGCTTGGTTTTAATCATAAAAAGCAGCAGCTAAAACTCACAGAGATCTAAACAGGGCTGGAAAGCTTCAACTTGTGAGCAGAGTTCTATCTGCATTTAATTTCCGTATAGCCCATGCAGCAGGGGTAATTTCTATAGACAAGTGAAATTGGTTGATTATGGGAAGTGAAAACTTTCAACTACAATTAAGAAAAATGTTGTCCTATCCCAAAGAATTCAATTTTTCTCATTAATGTTCTTGTATTGCAAAAAAAATCACTTGATTAGTATATTTTGTCAGTAAAATGTAATACAAATTCGTGGAAAATTTGTTCTTAAATATCTATTTTTTTTCCTTGCTTTTGCCTTTTTTGCCCACAAAACCCAAAATATTCACTGTATGACTTTTACACACACAAAAAAATGTCCAGTGCTCATCTAAGTAAACTGATACATATTTAAGATAAATATGTAGGCTGTTTATACTTGTAAGGGACTCCCAAGATTTCCTAGCCTAGTACTTTAACTTTGTGGATGAAACTGCACCCCAGGAAAGTGACTGATAGCTCCAATACAGTTCGACTAGCTAGTGATAGAGAGGACACTTAAAACACTGAACTTTTCAGTGGAGCAAGTAGACTGTCTGGGTAGTACAATGATACTTTATTCATCTCTCTTTAAATGGACAGTTGTGTTGTCACCAATTTCGGACTCTGTAGTGAATAGTGCTATGGTTTATTTCTTGATGCTCCCCCAAGCCACGTGCTCAGAAGAGAGGCTTGTGGAAGGCGATTGCATCACAGGGGTGGTGTAGCAGTTTTTTTTTTTTTTTTTTTTTTTTGCAGTTGGGAGGTGGGCCTGGGCAGAAGAGATGTTCCCTTGTCATTCTTCCTCCTGGCTGCCATGACAAGCGGGCTTTCTTCTTCTGTGCTGCTGCAATACGCTGCCTTGCTTTGGAGCCGGCAGATGATGGGCTGAAACTGTGGGCCAAAATAACCTTCTCCTCCTTTAAGTTGTAGGTGTCAGATATTGTGTCCCAGCATTGAGAAAAATGACAAAGTTAGACAGGTGAGAGGTGGGGTAGCATAGAAATGGAGCTGTCCCTTGGACCTGTGGAACAGGGCCTGGCAAACTTCAGCTTGTTGTTTCCATCTACAGGGACAACCCTTTGAATCCTAGAATTTCTCTTTAAAGCTTTCTCAGAAGCACAGCTGCTGAATTTTCCTGTTAAGTTACTAATTGCAAATTTCTAGAATAACTAGGCATGTTAATATATTCTTGCTAAACTATGGTCAGTTTAGGGTGAGACGTTTTATTGGGTAGAGCAGAGGCCATGATTGAGGCACTAATTTCCTCCTTGTGCCCGGATTTCCCATTGTTCTATGGTCATCTGCTAGTAGGTCTCGCCACATCATGTTTATCTTTGCCCCTATCCTGCCTAGATAATGACCATTGCTCTTGTGTTTGTTTCTCTTCCTACAGGTGGTTTACAAACCCAACAACTGTAAATGCCTTCTATAGTGCATCTACCAACCAGATCCGTGAGTAACTGGCTTTGTGCTTTGTTGTTAGTTTAATATGAAATACAAGAAACCTTCCAGTACCTGTAATGAAAGGACAGACATTCTTCATTTTCTCCCAAATGTGACTAGGCATGTTTGTGGAAAAATATTACTCTTGCTGGTTTCTCCTTATCTGCCCTACCTCTGCATAGTAATGTGCCTAATGCTGAGTTGCACAGCCTCTTCTCATTGCCTCTGTTGTCTATCTTTGGTGACTTTCTTGGTGCTAACATTGGATTTCATGGTTTCAATCACATTTCTCCACTGCCGAATGCAGGGTTTGGAACTTACTATCTTTGTTCAGGCTACCAGTCTCACCTGCCTGGACTATGGTGATAGCTTTCTCACTGCCCTCCATTCTTCTGTACTCGCCCCTGCAGGCATTTAAGATGCTTTATAATATCATGTCACTCCTTTGTCCAGAGCCTTTTGCCAACATCTCATGTTGCTCAGCCCAAGAAATAAATTGTTTCCCGAGGCCTAGAGCAGTGGTCATGAACCTATGGTTTTAGTTGTCACTAAAACCTCTAAAAGGTTTGCCATCATTGGCCCTGGTCCTAGAGGCTTGTTATCATTCTGCCTTTATCTCTTCCTATACTTGCGTCTCTCCCTCACTTATAGTCCTATTGGTCTCCTTCATGTTTCTATAGCACTGTTCCTTTAGGGCATTTATACTTGGGGTTCTCTTTTAAAAAACTCACCAAGTGATCTTGATGGTTCACATTCTCATTTTAAGTTTTTGCTCAAAAGATATCTTTTCAATGAAGCTTTTGGGCTGCCTTCTGGCCAGAGAGCCATCCTGTGTAAGTCTTCTGAGCTGCCCCTTGCCCTTACAGCACTTCCCAGCCAGAGGGCACAGCCTGAGATTTGTAGCTATTTGGAGACGAGAGTCATCCTCTTGTGGCCTCTGTTGCAAATGGAAGTCCTTGTAGGACCGTGGTCTGTGCAAATAATGAATAGAGAGAAAACAAGCAGATGGTGCTAATGTTTTATTTCTACATTAATTTAGATAGCCAAATAAGTTGTTAAATATTTTAAATGTCACTCCTTACTATATAAATATTCATTATCATGAAAATACTGTTGCTTTCTTAAGGTCCTAAGCTCCATTTTGGGAACTAAGCTGCATATGTTATATGGAAACTTAATGATATTTGAGCTATTAATTATAACTCTGGTTTATAATATTATTTAAATGTAGTAATTATACTAGTATTTAAAATATTCTTTTGGGCAATAGAAGTTGCTTATTTATTTTAGAAGAAAATTTTTTCTTATATAAAACTTAATATATACAAACCAATATGTGTACCATGCTGGCACATATTAAGTTATAGAGTATATAAGAAAGCATAGAATTACCATGTGCCTATGAAGCCATCATTTAATGGAGAATCAGAATATTACTTGTACCAGTGCAGCTATCCATCTCCCTCCCTTACCATATGTGGGATGATTATATGAATTTTTGCATTTATCTTCTATTTTCTTTTTGTATGTTTTAGTAAGGGTCTATATGGTCTCACTACATAGACTGGACTCAGTGATCCACCTGTGTTCAGCCTCCCAAGTGCTGGGACTACAGGCACATGCCATCATGCTCAGTCTCTAATCTCAAGTGGAAACACTGAAGAGACTATCCCATTGTCTTTTCTTCCAGAAGAGTTGATCTGTTACACTGATTAAGACTAACAATGCCAAGAACTTAAAAAGAAACGAACAACAGACTGCTTCTGCAGTTTGGTATGTGAATTTAAGGAACATTTGTTCTGCTCTGGTAAAGTAGCGCATTTGCGTACCCTACTAGCAAGTAATTGCACTTCTGGGTACATACCTGCATTTTTTTTTTTTCAGGAGACATATAAAATAATATTCAGAGCAGTGATGTTTTGTATTTAGTAGAACAAATTCATGTACTTAGCACAACAAATCATCCTTAAATTCACATACCAAACTGCAGAAGCAGTCTGTTGTTCCTTTTTTTTTTTTCAGTTCTTGGCATTGTTAGTCTTAATCAGTGTAATAGATCAACTCTTCTGGAAGAAAAGACAAGGGGATAGTCTCTTCAGTGTTTCCACACTTAGTTTTAAATGTCACTGAAGGCTCCCTGCTCCTTTGGGGACTTTATTGTATCTAATAATAGTTTGGTCTTCAGGGTTTCCACCTGCTCTGCCTTTTCCTGGTTTGGGAAGAGCTAATCCTCTCAGAGGTTTACTCCAAAAGAAGCCATTTTGGAGTATCCTAATGGACTCTTGAAAGCTCACAGGCAGAGGGGCTTTGAAATGAACAATTTGAAGCAGTAGTTTAATTAAGAGATTCAAGCTGTTTCTATTTTCCTAATGACCAGTGCTTGCTCTTGTTGTAAATTACATTTCCAGGCATGATGACAAGGAATCCTTTGGGTGACTTTCCCCCTCTTTCCTTCCTAATATTCTGGACTACAAATTAAGACAGGTGGAGTTTCTTCTTACACATTTACTTATTAGGTTTCCTGGGACTCCCCCCCCCCCGTAATTCCCCCTTACTGCCTTCCCTTTGCTTCACTGAAAAAGTGAAAAATTGAGGTGATTTTCTACAATGAACATCTTTATTGATTAGGGGCTGATTCTGACAGCATGTGGCCATCTGTTTAATTGGGTTCCACATCTACGATGTAACTATACTTAGTAGCATGATTTATGAGAACTTCATTCAGTTCCCATTATCATTTTCTGATTTATGCCACTTAAGACTGCTTCTACAAGGAATGGAAACTTGAATAGAAAATAAACAAATCTATAATGCCATTTTCCCCAATATCCATACCTGTGTGTGAAATCCTGTATTTTATGACCATCTTCCAATGTTCAATTTTTGCAAAGTGGTTGTAGCCCCTTAGTCTTCTACCCTTGTTAATCTGGGTAGCTATGTCTTCAGACATGGAGTACAATATGAAGTCATAATGATTTAAATGTGTCATGTGAGACTTTGTGCTCAAGCCCTATCATATAATTTAATAATATTTAAATTAATAAGATAAAGAGGAAAATAAGTAGCTGAGAGGATTGGTGCCTTAGCCTGTGTTTCCCTGACTTGGTGATGAGTACAAAACTGGACTTTGCTTTTTAAGAAGAAAAATAAGAACCTCAGTGGAAGACTTTGAGTGCCATGGATCTAGTTGCATTGTCATGGTTGAGATATTTATCCCTCCTGGCCCTTATTGTCTTATGTGCCACGTGTTGAGTGTGTAAAGCCCATAGAGTTTTGGGTAAGGATTTAATGGGATGAGTTTGTAGAGTTGCCAGCACACTGCCACAGTCAGGGCTTGTACTTGTAAAATGAGCAAGTCAGGCATCCATCCATCCATCCCTAGGGTATCCAGTGCATCATAGGAGAAACTGCAGAGTATAATTTGCGAGGGATGTTTTGAACTTTTGATCTCAAAATGTTATACAAATTAAAATGATACTTTTGTGTATTTAAAAAAATACTACAAAATTGGAAGTGTTTATTGTTATTTTCTGTTAACCAGAAATTTCATATCTGGTAAGTGATTCATTATGCCCACTAAAAGATATGTACAAGAATACTCATGTCAGGGCTGGACAAATAGCTCAGTGGATTAAAACACCTGCTTAGGCAGACACAAGGGTCAGGAGTTTGATTCCAGGGCCAACTGTGCTGGCCCTGCCCCCCAAACACACTGAGAAGGAATTGAGATTGGGTGTGGTGGTGCCCACCTATAATCCCAGCTCTTGGGAGGCTGTAAGCAGGGGGATCACCACAAGTCTGATCTACAAAGTGAAAGCTTGTAGACCCTCTTCTAAATACAAAAAAATAATATTCATATCAGATTTTTTCATAATATCACAAAGCTGGATGAGATCTAATGTTCACCAACAATAAAATAAGTGAATAGTGGCCTGGTCTTGCAATTGAGTACTATACAAAAATGAGGAAGAAATGACTGCATACTAAAATATATATGAATGTTACCAATTGACTTAATGCTGAATGAAAGAAACCAGGACAGAGAGTTCTGTTCTGTCCCATGCATATAAAATTCCAGAATAGACAAATGAATCTGTATGATAGAAATGAAAATAATAGTTACTTTTACTGAAAGTACTGACTGGAAGAGGAGAGAGCTGTCTGGATCAAGGAGTTGGTTGTGTAGGTGATACCTGCTTAGATTTCTGCCATGGGTTAGGAGGAGCAGCATTTGGTAGAGTACTTGCCTGGCATACATGACACACTGGGTTTAGTATACAAGCACAGGAAAACAAAAAGATTTATACCTTCACTGTATGTAACACTGCAACATAAGTAGCAACATTCCCTCTCCTTTTCCCCCATAAAAATGTTTACAACAGCAGATGGTAACTATACATCTTTTGCTTACACTGTAGTAGGTTGCCACAGGCCAAGTCTTTAAAACCATAGACCAAGAATTGGCAAATTATTCCTATAAATTGCCGTAGAGTAAATATTTCCAGCTTTGTTAGGCATACGGCCACTGTTACAACTTCTCAACTCTGCCATTCCAGTCACCAGCAATTCATAAGTGAATGAACATGGCCGTGCTCCAGTGAAACTTTAATTACAAAACAGGCAGCAGGTTGTCTCCTAGATCAAGATGGAACATTTTCTGTGGTCTATTATTTGCTGATTCCTGGAGTAGAGCTCTGTGAGAGGATAGGCTGCTGGGAGCCGCTGAGGTGTCTTCTACCCTGGTTTTAGATTTGGTAATTTTTGGATCTGGTATTGGTGGAAAGAGTGAACAGTTCCTACTTGATTTTCATGTCTACTAATATGGATTTGTTTTTAGAATAAACTTTATTTCACGTATTTAACATCATTGTATTTTCAAAATGACTCATTATGTAGTTTATATCTTCCTTTATCTCAAAACATATTAAATGATTATTTTAAGTTACCTTGACAACAAACATGGCCTAAGGACTAAAACCAATGATTTTATTATCTTTGCTGTTTTGTACAGAGGATGTGGTTGCCTCAGTATAATCACAGATATTGTGCTAAGGAAGATAAGCCTTTGTCCAGAGGCTGGGCTTCTGCTGGCATCAAACTATAGAATTAATCCTGAAATCACAGATTTGTTTTGCTGTTACTGAAATAACTGCTTTAGAGTGGGAGAACTTCTCATACTTCATTGGCTCTGCTTAAAAGTATAAAGGGTAAGCCACTTACCTGTGGCTTCTACTGGAACAGAATGAGATTAAGCCTTTGAATTCTTTTATTGTTTGGAGCCAGGGAGAAGGAAGGGCAAAATACAGAACTTGGGGACAGTCTTTCATAATTTTGGACCTAGATGGATTTTTTTTTTTTGTCTTTTTGAGATAGGGTTTCACTATGAAGTTCAGGCTGGCACTGAACTCACTTTGTAGCCCTGTCTGGCCTTGAACTCAGAGGAGTGCTAGGATTACAGGCATGTGCCACCAAACCTGGCCTAGATGGAAATGTAAGTGACCATTTAATCAAAATTTGTTATTATTTAGAGAATATCCCAGTGCTCAGAGTTCTTAGTAATTTTTTGTTCAGGTATTCAGATAATATTTAAAGGGATTCCAGTGATCTTCCATTTCTAGTATTCACATTCTTGGGTACCACACTTCTATACCAAATAAGGCTTACCTGAGTAACCGATAGAATACTGTGGAAATGAATGAGGCTAGGCTGTAAATAACATTGTGAATTTCATCTTGTTTTGCCTTCAAGCAGTCACTCTGAGAGAAGCTAAGAGCCATATCATGAGCATATTCAGGGTGCAGAATTGTCCACAGGTGAAGCAACTTAGGTTCCCTACCCATTTCCAGCATGATGCAAGCATGCTGTCCTGAAGCAGATCCTGTACTGCATTCAACATTTTCATTGCAACCTCCTGAGAGACCCTGAGATTGAACCACCTAAACAAGCTCCTTGAAAATTCATGACCCAGATAACCCATGAGATAGAAAATGTTTATCATTTTACTGCATTTAGGAATAACTTCTTCATTTCTTTTTCAAACCTGACACCCACAACTCTAAGGAAGAAAGGTTTATTTTGGCTCAATGATTATAGGGGTTTTCAGTACACAGTTGGTTGGCTCCAATGCAGGGCAGCAGAGCAGAAGGTTATGATAGAGGGGAAAGGCCTCGGGACGTAGTGGCCACACCTCCAGGGACCCCTTGCTTCCACCAGGATTCAGCTCCCAACATCACATTTAGCTATAAACTCATCAGTGAAGTATCATTACATACTTGTAATCTGGTCACCTCTCAAGATCCCTACCCATGAGGGCATGAGGCTTTGGGAGGCTATCTAGATACAAACCATAACAGATGATTTTTTACATAGCAAGAAATAACTAATACAGAGATTAATATGGCAGGTATTGAATTTAATGCCAGAGCACATAACATTATGGTATAGTGGTTAAAGGTGTTGGTTTTGAAACGTGGCAGTTTGATTTTGACTCTTGTTTTGTCCACTAATTATTTGAAGCTGTGGATAAGGCTGTTAGCATCCTTAATCCTCAGCTTAATTATCTCTAAAATGGAGATACTAGTAATGATTCACCTATAGGATTGTCATAAAGATTATACTAAATAATGTATACAGTGCTTGAACTAGAGTCTGGTTTATACTGGCACTCCATAAACCTTAGGTATTAATAGTGCTTGCTTTTTTAGTGGAACTGGGGATTGAACTCAGACCCTTGCACTTGCCAGGGAAGTGCATATTCTACTGAGCCATCTCTCCATCCTAGTGCTTGCTTTTGAGACAGGCTTGGTACCTAGACATTCTCAGGTTACCATACTAATTATGCCTCCAAAGAGTGTGCAGTGCTTTCTGGGAGACACTGCAGAGAAGTAATTAAATCTGGGAAGATTGGATTCAAAGTCAGTGATGTTTAAGTGGCTTTTCAAGGAAAAAGAAGTTCATGGGGCAGAGGAGGGAGGCTTAGACATTTAAGAAGAAGGAGCAACTGATTCAAAGATAACAGATAAGGCATGGAGAAAGAATGGACTGCATCATGGTACACACAGTCACAGTGACTGATACAGACTGCACAGTACTTTGAAGAGTGAAAAGAATGATGGCACATGATCTGTAGAAGTAGATGAAGGCTTTGTAGATCATGTTGAGGAAAGGCCATCGTATAGTGCTCTTTGGGAAGTAAGAAACTCTGGTTTTAATTCCTTAGTCTTACTCTTAAACATAATGGCTGAAAGAGGGCAGATTGAAGCTTCTTAGATGAGCTAGGAATTTTGCAATTGGCCAAAGAGAAGTGTGGGAGGGCTAATGTTAGACATTGACAGTGGTGAGGGGAATAATCGGTGAGTAAGTTACATTCCAGTGAATCATTCTTCAGTAATTGTACAATGATAATTTAGGATGCAAATTTCTATATTGCCACTCCTTCTTTGAAAGACTTCCATTACATTTATATTCTAATTGTTCTGTACAGCTACTCTTTGCTAGGAAACCATTAATTTGACAAGTAGTTTAGTGACTCTAATCTTCATAATAGTTTAATAATCTTGATATTATGGACTCATTTTACAGAAGAGAAAACAGAAGCTGGGAGAGGTGAAGTAACTTATCAAAGATTGCAAAACAATAAATTACAGAGCTGCAAGAATAACTTACCTTATTGATGGAATGCTATTAATCTTCATGCCATACTGGCACTGGGTAAAAGTACAAGAATTACTTGAAATAATGCATGTGAATGAGAAGAGTAAAAGCAGGACAAAATTATGTTACAGCAATAATTGCACTATACCCTCACCCATTTCACTGGTGAGGAGACCATTTCTGTTTTGATATAGAAACAAACTGAAGATGAAGATCAGATTATCCTATGGTTGTCAGGTTCTGTTGGTTCCATGTCCAATGGTGGTAGCAGCAAACAGTTCATTATTGAATTTTTTAAGAGTGCTGCTGTCTGCAAACCATTTGGCTAAATCTTTGGATCTTTAGGTTGTATGGGGAGGTGGAGGGTAGGTTATTTGAAAGATGCTATTAACTACCTTAAAGAAATGTTTAGACACACAATCTAAAACGGGTTACCTCATAAATTTTACGAGATTGAAAAAGTTTTATTAAGTGAGTTGAAGTTAAGTCAGGAACAAACTTCAAGTAATTTGAAAAATTCACAGACAATGTACTTATCAAGATTGCAGGACATCTCATCCAGCTGTATTAAAACGCTCTTTTCCTGTTGTATTTGATGAATCTGGCTGTCCTAATAGATCTCCCCAATCTCAAGGCCTGACTGAGGAAGCAGCTAGGAATAGCACCCAGGGCAGTATCATGGGAAAATGGAAGTACCTTTAACTGAGATGCCATGTAGTCTCATGAGATTCCCATTATTGTAGTGTGTCTCAAGACCAAAGTCTATAGGATCGTGGTTTGCTACTTGTAAGGCCTTTGTGAGTTCTGCTGCAGACACAGTGGACTAGACAGGTTTACTGCAGAGCTGGGAGTATAAAGCATGCAATGGTTATCAGGTCAATCTGATTAAAGTGACAAGATGTGTGAGGGGCACTCAGTGGGAACTACCTGGATGTGAGCCAGAGTGAGGTGAGCATTAGTAGCCTGGAAAATAGCCGTGACAATGGGAGACAGGAAGTCAGGGGGCAGTCTCACTGATTTATCTTGATGCTCTCAATCTCACTGTACTTCCTCAAAAAAAAAAAATCAATCGCTTTATTTAGCTTTACTATAAAACAAATGAATGTTTGTTTCAGAAAACTTAGAAAAATTTCAGGTAGACTAAAATTTGTAAAACACTGATGTCATTCAAAGGTATCCAAAATTAATGATTTTGAATACTGCTGAAACTTATGTTTCCTCTGCATATTTTAAATTTAAGTATATATGTACAAATTATATCATGAATTTTTTCACCTATTACACACCCTTCTAAGTCATCATATATAAATCTCATCAAATGATAGCACCTTAATATAATTTCTTCCCAATGGACTTTTAAGCTTTTTCATTGTTGTAAAAATATAAAACCATGAATATTAAATTTTGTGGCTAAATCTTTGTTTAAATCTCAGACTATCTCTTTAGGGCAAATTTCTAGAAATAGAAGGATTGCTGTATGAAATGATCTTCCCCATTTAAGGGCTTCAAAATGCACTGTATGAAAAGTAGTACCAATTTATACTGCAACTAACAATAGATGCATGTGCTAATGTATTGCATCTTAGAGATTCTGTTGAAGGAGATGAGTAAAGAAATTTAGTTCTACTTGATCTAATTGATGTGGGCAAAAATCTCTTATTTTGTTGTTGAGATAATTCCATTTTACCCATATGGGGCTCAGTAGACTTAGTAGCTGCATACCCAATGTGCTCTGAGGCCTGGTTTAATATTGCTACTAGTGTCATTTTTGAATACTTAGGAAAGCAATTGTATATGTGAAAGGACGTATTGAAGCTTTCCACTAGAGGAAATTATTGTTTCTTATAGTAGATGTTGAACTACAGCAGTGGATGTCAAAACGGGGTCCCGTGACCAGAAGCAACAGCACCACTTGTGATAAATTGACAATACTTGCCCCTTCTATGGAGTTAGGCATTGGGGTTGGGATCAATAATTTATGTTTTAACACAGTTTTAGCTACCAAATATCTCTGCAAGATGCCAAAGTTTGTAAACCACTGAGCTATTCTAATGCTGAAAAATGCTAAAAAAGCAAAATTAGTTGGATAAATGTGCGGTTGTTCATTTCTTCTGGATTTCTTGGGACTATTCCAGTTTTACACTGATAATCCTGAATTGCAGGAGTCTTTTTTAGTCCTGGGCAAATAGGGACAGTTGCTCATTCTGGTAAGAGGGTAGAATTCTCTTTGTTTTAACCTAAAGATAATTATGACAGAAAAAGAAGTGTCAGCAAAGGAAAGCTTCAAGATGGAGGGCAGATTTTAGAAGCTGCTTTTTTGCTTGTCAGCTCTAGGCTGATAGATGTGGTGGCAGGAGGTTACCTGCAGGAAGCCAGCAGATGGCTAAGGCATCTTACTGAATCCCTTGACAGGAGTCACAGCTGCTAGAACTTCATACTTTCTGGAAAGGGAATGGTTGGCATTCACCAAACTACTACAAGATGCCAAATTGGAAAAAAAGCCACTATTAATCTTAGCTGTGGTGACAAAGAAATCTTTTTACAACAAAATATATAACCAAAAGTGTTTTGTGATTGCAGTAATTTTCATGTGTTGACTGATGGCTCCCTAGATTCTAGAAGAATGTAATCTAGTTTATCTGATTACAAAATCTAATTCTGAGTAAGATGTAACATTCATTCTCTCTTAGAGTGAGCATTCATCCTGAATTCTTTCAAGGCAGTTGCAATTAAAACTATTTTTGTCCTTTTATAGAGTCATAATTTACAGGCTATATAAAGTTTAATTTTTGAAAGTATGATCCGAAAACAGTGGAACCAAACTAATGGAACGCTATATGCATGGTTTTGAAGAGAGGAGGAGAGCAGAATGAGGCATGAAGGCTGGTACATGGACTGGTTAATTTAAATGTAAGCAGGTATCTATCTATCTATCTATCTATCTATCTATCTATCTATCTATCTATCTATCTATCTATCTATCTATCTATCTATCTATCTATCTATCATCTATCCATCCAGATTACACTGGGAGATTTTAAGAAGCACTCATGTTCATGGCTCCATTTTAAGCATCCCTTTATAGGTTTGGAGCAAGGGCTGGAGTATGGATATACTTATAGGGAACAAATCTGGAATTCTAATATTCAGCTGGGATTGAGAATAGTTATCCTGATGTCAAATAATGGGTATCAACTTTAGCGTGCACCAGAATAACCTGGAGAGCTGTGTGAAAATCCTGCATTCTACTCCCAGCCTTGCTGATTCAGCAGATCTAGATGATGGTTATGTTGTTGGTCTATACTCTGAAAACCAGTGTCATAGATCATTCCTGCACATGGTCTAACTTGTGTTATAAAGTATGTATTCTAGCTCTTAGTATAGGGATCTCCAAAGTCCTCTGCAAGGTCTCCTCTCCAAAGTCCACTGCATATCTACTCTCATGTATACAGTATTTCTTTTCTCTATTGAGTTTAAAATATGTTTCATCAATCTCTCAGGCTTTCACAGACAGCAAATTGGTCAGGCAGTGGCCATGACTCATCCACACGGCTGACACTGACAGAGGATCTACAAACTGTGGCACAGGGTTTCAGGGTAAATCCTGAGGGGATTTGACTGACCTTGTCAGATACAAAAGTTACATTTCTTGTCTTGCTTTATCTTGGTCTTAACCATTCAGCAAAAAAGTATAAAAATGAAGTATAAAAAGTAAAGCCATATTAATATGCTGAGCTGTAAAATGCTCAAGTCAACAACTTCTGACATTGCCAGTCCTATGGAAAACCCATTGCTATTATGAACTACTGGACTGTATGGAATATTTTGCTGAATTCATGCAGCTACAATATTTAAATGACAACGGAATGCCCAACTCTGACATAACTAAACAAAAAAGTGGATACAAATGAAAGACCATTTTGTATCTTTATATTGAAAATAATTAGGATAGATATCCAGCTACTTTCTCTTAATTCACTGAATAGAAAGATTTGTTCCAATAGTGTTTGTGGATGGGATATCATGTCTGCATCTTGTACAATGAATAACCACTAAGACAACAATATGCAATGTATTAATTATTGAAACTGTCCTAATAATTGGTTTTAAAACTGCCTCATTGCTATTTGTTTCTCAATAAAATTATTAAAAATAAAATAAAATAAAATAAAAAACGTTCCAGTTAAAATGTCCTCTTTAAGCTGGCCAAGTAGCTCAATGGACTAATGTGACCACTTAGGCAGGCACAGGAAGTGGGGTTTGATCCCCTGTGTACTGTGCTGGGACTGTCCCTGGGGTGTGCTGATATGGCAATTGAGACTGAACGTGGTGGCACTTGCCTGTAATCCTGGTGCTTGGGAGGCTGAAAATAGGAGGATCACTATGAGCCCAATCTGCGTAGTGAGACCCTGTAGACCCTGAACTAAATATATAAAAAGTCCTCTTTGGAGACATAGCCTATTTTTTTTTTCTTTTTAAGCTATTGAAGAATATCATGCCTTGGTGATAATCTCTTACTCACGCTTGATTGTAGGTTCTCTGAAGACATTTTCAACTCACAACTTAAACTTGTGGCTTGGTACTTCATAAGAATTCAGTAAATGTTAGTGGTTAATAGTGATATATAAAAATGATGTCATCCTAATCAACTTCAACAATTCTCAAGGTTTTCATTATTGCATTTAAATATACCGACATCCCCAAATATCATAAAATAGTCCCTTTAGTGAACTAAAGAATTTGAAGTTACTGAACAGGACAAATAAAATAAGTAAATACATAAGCATAAGGTAGTTGAAAGTGAAACTTACCAATAATTAAAATAATGTTGCTAGGATGATATATCAGTAATAACTCTGGAATAGGAATTTATATATGGATTAGTCTAGTAATAAAAAGTAGCACCTAACATTTTTGAATAAAGGGTTATAACATGTACTCAAATAAAGCCATATTAATGTATTGGCCAACCCATGCAAAAGATCAAATAGCCTATTATTTGACAAAAATGATAGTGCAGCAGAATATATTAGCATAATCAGTTCCTTAACAAAAATGTCACATTCATCAATACTAAAACAGAACAGGTAAAAATACATACTCAGTACTGGGGAAACCAAAGTATATCCTTATAGAATATAGCTACAGGAAATATGGAATCAGATTTTATTCAATAAACAGTTGAGTGTGTTCATCAGTCAACATATTCTTTTTTTTTGTATTTTAAGGAAAGATTTACAGGATTACAGGTGCATGCCACCATGCACAGTCTCAATTGTCATTTTAGTGATCCTGGGGGCAGGGCCAGCACAGCAGGCCTGAGGATCAAACCCCTGGCCCTTCCTCCTTCTTGCAGGTGCTTTAATTCATTGAGCTATTTGGCCATCCCAGTCCACATATTCTGTATTCCATTGGATTCCACTTTGGAATTCTTCCTTTTTATATATTTTTGAGGCTGAACTTTGTCGTTCGCTGCTGGCTGTGCTACTTCTATTCCAGAGAATGCCTAAATGAAGAAATTCAATGATGCTAATTTTTAAAATGAGTCAAACATATTGCGTTTAAGAATGAAATGCTCCTAAATTTAGATGAGATTGAATTGCTTTGCATTGTGTTAGCAAATTTTGGTAAATTTACCAAAATTTGCTATAAAGAAAAGGTACAAGCAAGTGCTGTGGACTTTGAAGACTGACACTGAACGTAGGAGGCCTCCTATTTAGTGAAAACTGACCAAACACAGAAACAACAGGAAATGATGTATGAGTCTGACTCACAGATGGTTTAAAAACATCAGCATTTGTACTGATGAATACAAAATATAAAACATTACAAATAACATAAAATTTAGAAAGTAATGCTTCCAAAACAAAAATATGCTCCATAATCATAACCATATTGTTATGATTATGGAGCTTGATGCTGCAGTTAAAAGAAAGCAACAGAAACTGTAGGGATGATATATGATAGTAGTTAATACTTTCCAAGTCAAGGGCCTGTAATCATAGTCATTATGTGGCCTACTTTTCTCACTTCAACTCGTGCCAAAACCATAAAATGAGAGAGTTCTTTGGGTGGGGGAGTATGGGGGGCTAAATGAATAGTGATAGAACTTGCATAAAACTGGGCAGGGCTTTTCTTTTTGTTTATATCTGCATTCATCGGGGTACGTGCATGCTAAGGATCAAACCTAGGGCTTTGCAGTTCTCACTGCCTCATGTCTGCATTCTCATTGACAATTTATTAAGAGAAATGTACTGACATAAAACTACACATCTTGCCTGTAAGCAGGGGCCGAGGTGTATTGCTGGCCTGCAGTGCTGGCCCTGCCCCCAGGGCGTGCTGGCCTCACCCTCAGGGCGCACAGAGAAGGCAATTGAGACTGAAGGTGCTGGCACATGCCTGTAATTCCAGCTCTTGTAAGGCTGTAAACAGAGGGATCACTACAAGTCTAATCTACTAGTGAGACCCTGAACACCCTGTAGACCCTTTCCTTGAAATACAAAAAGCAAAACAAAACAAAACAACAACAAAAAGTACACATCTTATGCCAGGAGTGCAAGAGAGGAACCAACAGACTCCTTAATTTAGAAAAAGAAGGAAAAATAGAACTTAAATAATAGAGCATATTGCACATCTGGCACTGAACATAGAAAATTTAAGAAGTGATGGATGGATGCTACTAACGAATTGTGTAATTGTAGGTAATGCTTCAGTTTTGACCACTGCTTCATGAGTTGGTCCACTCATTCATGAAATATTTATTGAGGACTTACTATACATCAGATTCTAGCACTAAGGATATCTCAATGAAAAAATATAGTAAAAATAAATCAAAATACCTTTTATTGTGGAAACTGCAATTCTAGTTGGGAGAAAGGTTATTTACACAAAATAAGTAAAATGTGGAGTATCATAGATGGTGGTTTTATGGCGCGCTATAAAGCACAAAACTGGGAAGAATAGTATCTCACCCCTTCAAAGGAAAAGTGAAGCTTGAGAACAGTAAGTACCTGAAGCAGAGCTGGTGAGATAGTTCAGCAGACTAAGTGCCTTTTTAGGCAATCATAGGGACTAGGGTTCGATCCCTGGCACCACATGCTGCACCAGCCCCACCCTGGGGCACACTGAGCAGGCCACCAAAACTGGGCGTGGTGGCACACACCTCTAATTCCAGCACTGGGGAGATTGAAAACAGGAGGACCACTATGAGTCCAAGTGTGTACCAAAAACATTAAAAAGAAGAAAGAAAGAAAAAAAGAAAGGAATTAAAGACTTGAAGCAAGCCATGTAGAAGTGGTGGTAAGTTTTAGGTCAGGGAGAGAGGATTAGAGACAGGAAAATAATGACCTTTTTTTTTCATCTTTCTCTAAGCATGGTAAATTTGCTATTGTGACTTTATTTACTTGTTTTCTTGAGGTTTCATCTGTGGTACACCTTTTGTATTAAAAATCTAATTAATGCAATTTTACAATAATAGAATGTCCCTGAAACATGGAGGCATTTAATTTTTCTTGGAAAGCTACAGCTACAGTCAGGATATGATTTAATGACTATAAAAGTCAAGTAGTTGAACTTGGGCTAATCACCCACTAAATGTGATCAGTTCTTTGGCAATTATGAGAGGAACATGTGCACTGTTGTGTTCTGTGGTCAGCATTTTGCTAAGCTCCAATTAGGTTAGCCAGTATTTACTGATAGGATAGGTATAATGAGAACCTCCAGGAAAAATAAAAATTTCACCCATGTAGAAGAGAAAAGCAAGCCCCAGTAATTTTCTCAGGTGCAAATTTAAAATAGAATTATTACTAATAGTGAAGTTATTACACATGATGCTAATATTTGCTTCTGTTTGAATATATTCTAGAAGCTGTATATCTATGTACTGTTTGCTCATGTAAACAAATACAGAACAAAATAATATTATATAAACTTAGTTATCTTTTTTTTTTTTTTTTTTTTTTTTTGGCAGAACCAGGGATTGAATTCAGGCCCTTGCGCTTGCCAGGGAAGTGCTTATTCTACTGAGCCATCTCCTTAGCCCCAGTTATCTGTTTTTGGATAGCCTTGAGAATAATATTCTGTAATACATATACTTACTTCTAAAATGTGAATTTAATTATACAAATTGATAGCCATTGGGTAATCAAAGTTTAAAATATTATATTATATTGTTATATTGATGTCCAAACCTTTTTTCACCAACCATTATTTCAAATGCCACTTATCTCCAAAAAGTAAGTACTATAATCACTTTGATATGTATTTGGTTGGTAAATATATATATATATATATATATATATATATATATATATATATATATATATATTTCACACTGATAGGATACTTATTTTTAAATAATATTTATATATCTATACTTGTACTTTGCTTTATTCCAACAAATTCTCTTAAAGTTATTCTGTCTATGCTAGAATTTTAAGACCAATTTCTTTTATTTTACTGTAGACCAACTAGTCCAGAGCATGTTTACTCCAAGGTTATTTCCTTCCAATCAGATTTTTAATTTCTTGCCTATTTTCCCCAGTTCCAAGCAGTGCAGCAGCAAACTCCACAGTGCATTCATGCACATGTTGGGAAGTTGTTTTCCCAGTGTAGTACCTGGTCCAGTGACAATGCCACTTGGGAACTTGTGAGGGCTGCACACTACCAGCCATGCTCCAGATGTATTTACTGAGACCAAGGCTCAACTATCTGTAGTACTATAATGAGCCTTCTAGTGATTCTTATGTGTAACATTTGAGAACCACCGGCAAGTCTATGTACACATACATGCACTATGCATAGAGTCAATTCTTTTTTTTTTTTTTTATTACTGTGACTTATATGCTCTTAAACATCCTTGAACTATACAAAATTATATAATAGGGCCAACCAAATAGCTCAGCGGATTAAAGTAACTGTAAGCAGGAGCAGAGGCCAGGGTTTCATTCCCTGGGCCTGCTATGCTGGCCCTGCCCCTGGGGCACACTGAAGCAACAATTGAAACTGGGTATGGTGGTGTGCACCTGTAATCGCAGTTGTTGCAAGGCTGTAAAACAGGTGGATCATTATGAGTACAATCTAGTAGTGAGACCCTGAATACCCTGTCGACCCTTCCCTAAAAAATTAAAAAATATGTATAATAAAAGCTACAGGGGTTATAAGAAGTATGGGGTCAGACACAAGAGTTAAAGCTGGGACCCTAATAAAATTATAGCATAGTTTGATATATGTTATGTGGGTAAATAATACAGATGATATAGTAAATATGGCACTTTCCTTCAAAAAGACCTAAAGTTTGCCTTAAGAAGTTGGGAATGGAGGGGTTGCCTTTTATGAGTTATGGGATAGGCGATAGAAAGGAGATTGTCTGATGTTGAAAGGAAAATTTGAACACTAGATGAGGTGGGTGTGGCTTGTAGGTCATGGGGTGAACTGGAGTAGTTGGCTATGTTGGACTGTGTGCCTGAGGGCATTTTGTGTGTTCCTGTGTGGCACACCTCAGCTGTGTGCACTCTGCTGTTTCCACCTGTCCTTGCTTCTTGATGGGATTGCATGTAACGGAGTGTGAACTCGGGGTTATACTGCAAATTTTCCTCAGTCTATCTATCATGTCGGGACATACTTTTGTATAAAATAATACATTCTGTTAAGGCACAACTGACTATATACACATATATTTACCTTTATGTAAGTATTATACAAAAAGCACTCCATACAATATACTCCTGCAGCTTTTCCACTTAATGCTTTTCACTTAGTGTCTCTTAGAGCTTTTCCCATATATCAGATAGATACTATATTTTTATAAAAAATGACACTTCAATCAGAGATAACGACATGATCACAAAAATACTTGCATCATTTTATATTACTAGCATCATACTCCTTAAATCTGGGCCAATATTGCCTTTTACCAAATTTATTAATTTTTGCCAGCCTAGTTGTTAAACTTCAGATTTCTCTCCCCATCTGAACACATAATCATACTGAGAAGTATGCTGCTGGTAAATACGCTGATAGAAAAGAAGCTTTAAAATGTGAAACAGATGACAGGTACTGAAATGGGGAAAAAGTGAAGTGGGTGTGTGAAAAAAACATAAGAAAACCCTATTAAAAATGGAGCAGAAAGAAATTGACTCTGTTTTTTTTCTTACCTTTGCTAATACAGCTTATCCACTTTATGAGATAAGATAGTGGTTGACCCTGTTGGGATTCCATCTATCACTCTAGCTAGTTGACATCTCCAAAAAATGCAGCTTACACTTTTAATCCATTCACTTCAGCAAAAACATGCCTAAGGGTATCAGATGCTTCTGTTTATCAGTCCTGGGTTCCATGGGCCCAGCAGGCTGAGAAGACACAGCTGATGGGGCTAATGTGATGGCTTTAACACTGGAGTCTGGGGCCCTTGAATGCACAAGCTATGGAAATTGAAGCTCATGCAGGTGTCAGATGTTCTGTTAAGAGGTTGGCAGTGAATGGAACTGCTTCCAGCTGGGCACATTAGCACAAAGGGAAGCCATAATGCTTTAATAATTAAATCATATTGGTTTATGATTATTGTTCTTATTAGGAGATATCATTGCTTAGGGATGATTTATTGAATGAAACTGAACTTTCATATTACCACAGTGATTTATATTTGTTTGCAATACATTCTTGGATATCTACCTTTCCATCTATGTATACATCTTCAAATTAGAATGACTTACTAAAAGTTATTACCAAAAAATAGCGTGCAATATTGATGTAAAGATGCCAAAGATATTTAAGGAAATGTAGAAATTATAAGCATTAATATAAGATTATCTCTTCAGATTTAGTCATTTTAGATGCACTTTCCTTTATTTGAAAGCAGCAAGGAGAGAGAATTACTAGCTGAATCAGTATATTTGCAATCAGTTTTTGTACACCTTGGAATCTCAAGGTATATTATTGATCAATTATATAAAATTATGTTTATGTAGAAACATTTTTATTTTAAAGATAACATTTGAAATGAAACAGAATTTCAAAAGCAGCAAGATTCAACAGAATCTGTTATTTCAACAGAAATTGTTATGTTACATATTGTTGCCTAACCTTAAAGTATTGTTTAGATTAGCAGATACAAGCATGCAAAATTGGTCAAAAATTCAGCATTGTTTGTTTTAATAAATCAATAGAGATTAGTACCATGATTATCTTAGCATATATGTATTTTTCCCTTCCTTTTTTTTTTTCTTTTCCTCATTCCAGTTCATTTCACTACTAAGGAACTCACTTACTTTGGGCACTTTAACTCATACAAGAAATGTTCAGGTTCATGATATCTAGAGCAGCTCCTCTGAAGCAGGCAACTTCTCTCTGTCTTTGTCTCTGTGTCTCTCTCTGTGTCTCTGTCTCTGTCTCTGTCTCTGTCTCTGTCTCTCTCTCTCTCTCTCTCTCTCTCTCTCTCTCTCTCTCTCTCTCTCTCTCTCGACTTGTAAGTGCAACTACTAGGATCAACCCAGAGGGCAAAATTTAGCAGTGCTAGACAAAGGCAAAACCATGCCTTTCTCCCAGTAGTCTGTACCTGATCTGGCTACATGATTTGCAGGACCCAGTGCAAAATGAAAATGCAAGACCTTGGAGAAAATAGAGAAGATTGATACTTTAGCCACCAAAGATGCTTTGTCTTTTCTCTCATGATATCTCTCTTTTCACTTGTTATAGCATTTTAAATTTGTTCTTTACTACTCATAAGAAAACTGAAATTTTGTAACATTAGCATTCATTTTTCTATTCATTGTTATATTTTACAATGCAGGTTTTAGTGAAAATTGAGGAGCATTTAACATACAATAAAAAATTGTCAGAATGACACACTTTGCATTGTTTAGCCTATGCATAAGGTAGAATGCATAAGGTAGAATGGCTCTAGAGAAAGAGCTCAGCCATTTTCATTTTTGTTTTTCCCCGCGTATTTTAGGGAAGGATCTACAGGGTGTTCAAGGTCTCACTACTAGATCGGACTCATAGTGGTTCTTCTGTTTATAGCCTCCCAAGAGCTGGGATCACAGGCACATACCAACATGCCCAGTCTCAATCGCCATCTCATTGTGTTCTGGGGATGGGGCTGGCATAGCAGGCACAGGGATCGAACCCCCAGCCCCTGCATCTGCTTGCAGTCACTTTAATCTGCTGAGCTATCTGGCTGGCCCTAAAATTTGAGAAGGATGTTTTTTTACTACTTCAGCCTGCTTTAATGACAGGTCTGATGCAGCTTCTGGATCTGGGGATTGAACCGTGGTCCTATGAGCCTGATTGAATTTGCCCAAGCGGCACTTTAAACAACTGAGCTATCTGGCAAGGCACCCATTTTACTTCCTAATCCATGTACAGACAAACAATACTTCCAGTGTACTGATGAGTAAGGAAAGGCTGAAAGGAAAGGAGATTATGGACTTCCCTATCTTCTCATTTCCTTCTATGTTATCAGTTTCAGTATAAGAGGTTAGCAAATATAGGGAAGTAACAGGAGAGAGGGTATGACAGGGAACATTCAGCTTTTTCAAACATTATTTCCTTCTTGCACTGATACAAGTTTTGGTTTGCATGGAAATCATAGCCTCTTGGAACTATCTAAGTTGCAGCTCACTCAGTTTTGAGGAACATGCTTATTGTACACTCTGTTTCAACATGCTTCTATGCGTCTTGGGCCTGCCAGAATGCTCAGTTCCTAGAAGGAATCAGCAGTGGTATGTGCCAGCCAGGCACTTAAGGTCTGCACATATCATGTTTATTTTCTCTATTTTCACACATATTCCATTCTCCCCTCAGGCTGTTTTTACAAAATACAAATTCATAGATTAAATTCTTGAGAATTACAAGACAGTGATAATAGAATATCACGTCAAGTATAGAGGCCTTCTGCATGTGGGGCTTGGCTGGTTGCACACATCACACATGCATGAAGCCAGGCCTTTTCTGCATCAGGGAAAGTTGCTGACAGAAACTTGTGTACAGTGTACAGAGGGACTCAGCTTAAAGCAGGCTGGACACTGACAGTAGTGTATCTGTGCAAAATTGTGTCATTGAAATGATTCCAGTGAACTAATATTACCTTTGACAACTGAATCTCTTAGTTGGCCCCAAGTTCCAAGAGGAGAGGTCTTTCAGCCTGGTGAGTAGAAGCTCCCAGCTGTAGCAACAACCATGGACTTGTCGGTGACTCAGTGTCTCTCAGCAGTTTTTGTTTGTTTTCCTCCTAGGATTTCCAGCAGGAGAGCTCCAGAAGCCTTTCTTTTGGGGAACAGAATATCCTCGGTGAGTAAATAGATAAAGAAACCAAGTAGTGACAAAGTAGGAGGAAGAGCATGCTGCTTTGGCAAAGGACAGAATATAAAGTCAAAGAAGTGAAATTGGCAACAGTTCAGCAGATATAGGTGGGGCATGGAACCTAATGTGGGTTGGCTCTACTCTTAATATTTTAGGTCTTTTAATTTTCTATTTGTTCTCTGTTTCCTGTTCTTCATTGCTAGGGTATATAAGTACACTGGAAGGCCAACATATACTTAGGTTTTGTTTTGTCTTTTTTGAGACAGGATCTCTCCATGCAGCTCAGGTTGGCCTTAAGCTGACTTTGTAGCCCAGGCTGGTCTTGAACTTGTAACAGTCTTCTTGCCTCATGCTTGGACTACAAGTGTGTGCCACCATGTCTAGCTTAGATCTATTGAAATTATATGCTTTTATTCACTTTCAAAATTATTGTAGATTTTATAAAACATTTTCTGATGAATACAAAATGTGAGAAATATGTTTAGAGAAAGGCAAAGAGTCCAGTTGGGCTGTCCGAAGTGGTATATAATGGGAAATAGTGGAAAGTAGTCTGCCAAAGAAGATTGAACCTGATATTACATATGGAGAATAGATACTAAAAGCAGCAGAAAATCTTAAAGATTTTAAGCAAATAAGATAATCAAATTAGAAATATTACTTGCATAGTAATAGAGTAGGTTAAAATAGTGCTGAATATAGGACCAGCAATTCAGAGGCTGTTAATAACAGCAGATGGGGGCCAGGGAGATAGCTTAGTAGAATAAGCGCTTGCCTGGCAAGCGCAAGGGCCTGAGTTCAATCTCCAGTTCTGCACAAAAAATCCAGCAGATGGTAGATTTATATAATTCAGAATTTCCATATACAATAGGAATTCTTATAATATTCATTGCCAGTAACATTACCACATTTATTATGTGTCTATGTGTCTTAATGCATGAACAATTTTGCCTTGATTTTATCACTGAATGTCCTGTACTTTGCTTTGGATATTTGACAACTTTCCTATGAACATTGAAGTTAAAAAGGCATGGGATTATATAATTATATAAATAAGATAAATATAGTGGCAGTGTTTTGACTTGGGATCCTCTGGTAGCAGGTCCTGTGATGAGAATTCTAGTGCAAGTAGTTCTTTTAGGGGTGGTACCAGAAAACACCAGCAGAGGAGAGAGATGAGATGGAGAAGGGGGGAAGCCAGCACATTGTATGTCTTCCGTGGCTGCCAAAATGAACTGGTTTAAAGTTATAGGAATTTACTGGAGCACAGTTCCTGAAATCCAACCTGGCTCTCACTAGGTTAAAATCAAAGTGTCCACAGGGCTGCTTTCCTTTGTGGAAGTACCAGGGAATAACTCTATACCTTTATCTTTTCTAGCCTTTAGAGGTCACTTGTATTTCTTGCCCCATATTCTTCTTGCTCTGTCTGTGAAGCTCCATAGTCCTATCTTTTTTTGAATCTTGTCTTTTGTTCCTGCCTTCTACTTTTAAAAAACCTTGGGGTTACATTGGGCCTATGTAGATAATCCAGGATAATCTATGCTTTGAGGTCATCTGGTTAACAACTTTACTTCTTTGTCATATAATATAACATATTCACAGGTTCCAAGGACTAGCAAGCATGTGGACATCTTTTGGGGGCCATAATTCTACAATACTTACTGTATGTGTACTATGAGAAGCTAGTTATCACCATGGGAAATTGGAACTCAGACTTGCCAATGAGCTATACAGCAGGCTTTCCAGTGATCTCACCTTAGGAACTAGGAATGTGGATTATTTATCCTCCAACTCACCTTCTATTAGGGGTTGAGGCCTACTGTGAGGGGCCTTGACTCTGTGACAGTGACCAGATATGCTAAGAGATTTCTGTTTATTGGAGAAAATCCTTAGGCAACTACTCTCAGGAGCTTGGAGTTGAAAATGATTAAATTGGGGTCCTCAGAAATGTTGAGCACTGCCTGTACATAGGCAGGCATCAGTTAAGCCTACTCTGATATATAACCATAGTTACAATAAATGCAAATTCTAGGTTTGCATTTAATCAAATTCATTAATACCATCTTAGGTCTCAGCTGCAGTTTTTTTTCCTAGCATTTAGACATTTGCAATTAATTTTCCCTATATTTAAGTTTAATATTAGTTATATATACATATATTTCCATAACATTAAAGATTTAGGTTAATTATTTTATAAGGTTCCTTCAAGCTAAAAATGCCTTAGAATTCTTTTATTCTGCTTATCATTAACAATTTAACTGAGTTTATATTACTGTGGTTATATAGCTGGAGACTTGAAAAACAGTTTAGGTAGGTTTAGAAGTTATTGATTCAGTGATTTTTAAAAAATTGGGTGCATAACATGGCTTCCTAAAATAATTTTCAAAATCATAGAAACTTAAGAATTAATGTTAGCTATCTATTAGGTTGGCGCATAGTTAATACTTGTGTGGGAGAGAGATTTGTATTTTTTTCCAAGAGTTCTGTGTATTTATCAAAGCCATCAATTTAGTAAGATAGCCACTCAATGAATAGCTATTATATTTTGGGTACTTGGCATAAGGAATAGAGAGATGGTGACTTGGGAATCTCAGTGTAGTCAAATGGCTTCTCTACCCATTTGCCCATCTGTTGTGTTGTAATTCATAGATGGCCACTATGCACTAAAGGAGTGGGTATCATTTTTGCTGACATTGGTCAGCTTAGCTCTCAGTTGAGCACTAGGCCTAGTTATTAGGACATGAATAAACCAAAGTTATTCCAGAAGAATCAGGTTTGTAAATAGCATAAAGACAACATTTTTCAAAATGAGAGTTCTTGGAATAGTAATAGAGATAAGTCATCTTTGTCTTCCCTTTGACTTGGAGAGTCCCAACATGGATAAGAAGAAAAGCTCACAAGAACTTGTGTGACAAAGAAAACTATTTAAATGTATGTAACCTAGAGGTTCCTAAGCTCTTTTCCTTCCATTTTTAGAAATGCTAGTCTAGAGGTTATAATTCAAAAACAAGAACTGAAAGAATTTGGGGCATTTATGGGAGGAACCTTATGAATGTTTCCATATTTTCAAGGGAAAATTAAAGTGGCAGAATGTTTTATTATATTCAAGAGAGTCAGTAGGTATTTAACTAGAGATTTCACTGGGCCAACACATTGAAGACATTGGAAAGAAAATTTGGATGAGCAGTGGAAAGAGCTGTTTTAATTAAAACCACCTAAAGAGGGAAGGGGTATCTAAGAAGGGGATCAGGCCCTGGCCATTGCAAACTTCCAAGAAACCATTTGAATGAATGTTTTTAAGGGACTCATGACTCTAGTAGGGAGTTGAGCTAGATCTTATTTTTTATTTTATATATTTAGTACAGGTCTAGAGGGTCTACTAGGTCTCACTGTGTAGATCAAACTTGTAGTGATTCTCCTGTTTTTCAGTTTCCCAAGCCTTGGGATTATAGGCGAGCACCACCATGCCCAGTTTCAATGCCGATCTCAGCGCACCTCGGGGGTGGGGCCAGCACAATTGAACCCCAGCCACTGTGCTGTGTCTAAGCAGGCACTTTAGTCCACTGAACTATCAGCCCGGCCCTAGATGACGTTAAAAACCACCCCCAAACTGGAAATCTTTATGATTTTATGAAGAAGGAATAAAGGTTGCCTATACTTGACACCATTATGAAGTCATGGTAAATCCAGACAGCATAAAAACATGTTTAATGCATCAGATAGTGAGCACAAAAGAGAAACCGAGGGCTTGGGAAATATCTTGGCAGTATAAGCACCTGCCTGGAAAGCGCAAGGACTGGGGTTCTATCCCTGGTACCACAGACCATGCCAGCCCTGCGCCAAGCCAGCTACTGAAACCGGGCATGGTGGTGCACTTCTGTAAGCCCAGTGCTAGGGAGGCTGAGACAGGAGGATCACTATGAGTCTGAACTGTGTAGTGAAACCTTGTAACAAATAAATAAATTAAAGATTAAAAAAAAGGAAAAACTGAGTAGGTAGCAAACTTTTTATGTTCATTTTATTTTTGGAAGATTTCCAAAAATTGCAGGAAGTTTTCCAGTTTCTGGCCAGCCAGTTGCATTATAGGAGGCACAGGGGTATATTTTTATATGACCTGTGAATTTAAATGATGACCATTGATAAAATGGAGGATGTGAATTTCATATTATGAACATTATCATTTTAAAGCTTAGTCATATGGAATTACAGTACTTTTTCTTTGTGTCTTGTTCAAAAGAATGTAATTTTGTTACTCAGAATTGAAACTTAAAACAATTTAATCTTTTTTATTAGTGCATATTTGTAGTGCATAATGATCACATTCATTGTGGGAAATTTGTGCACAGACACAATAAATCTTAATTCTTTTTTGTCCCTTTTCTCTCCTCTCCCACAACTACACTTGCAAACATTCTATTTCTATTTTTTTCTTTCAACTCATTTTTCTTCTAAATCCCCTTTCCTTTTCTTCCTACTTCCCTCCCCATCTCTTGTTCCCCTTTCCATTTGAAAAAAATACTATTACTTTCTAATATCCTTTCTCTGTTTTTTTTTTTTTTTTCTTTTGAAGGGAGGGAAGGTTTAGTCAGCACACAGTTCATCAGTGTTTCAGTCCATATCAGCTGGCTGCAAGGCTGGGTGGCACATAGCAGAAGGGCACCAGTTCTCAGTCTTCTGTTTTATTCCTTATACTTTTTGATTCAGTCATCTTCTGAGCCCTCTATTACCATTTGCAAATCAGAAGTTTGTTGGAGCATTCCCTCCTCAGGGACATATATTGCAGAGCAGTTCCTATAAGCTTCCATTGTTCATTCTGTAAATTCATTCACTCAATAGCATTGAATGAGGGTTGTAGAGGACTGAATACTTTTTTCAGGCATTAGGCAACCTGGAAAAACTAAATGTTGCAGACTGCACAGTGATAGCTACTGCTGCAAAAATTAGTACTATGTAAAATTACAAGTTTGTCCCATACTGCTATGATAGCCCTATGATTGAAATGCATAATTTTACTCTTACTTCTTTAATGAAGGTTTGCAATGATGGAAAAACAGTGGGATGTATTTTTTCAAATGCAAATTACCTTGCAGGAAAGAAATAACAAAGGAAAGAATTGTCACCAAGGGGAAAAATTGAATCTTCCTTGGGTATAGTTGAGATAAACAATTAGCATGTTAAGGATCATTATGTCCTGTAATAACATGTTGCTTCAAAAATTTCTGTTCTTTCCAGTTATGGGTCCTATCATAGCTGGGTGACTTGATGTTGCACATCAGGAACCAACTGTGATATATTTTTAGCATAATTGCAAATATCATGAAGAATCTTTATAATAAAGATTTTCAATTGTTTGTAGCTCTCACCTACAAGTTGAATGACTTAAATATGCTATCTAGAGATCTGGCAGTTGCACGAGATGGTAAAGTCAATAATTGGTGAAATCCTTGCTAAATTTCTTACTGCGTACTAGGTACAAATAATTTAGCAGTGAAGAACTTGACAAGAGTTTGGCCTTCTTGGAAACTATAATTGAGAGAAAATTCTGGACACATAGGAATGACAATCCCTCTGTTGATTTTTTTTCATATATGTATATTTTGTTTCAGTTCTCTAATGCTGTGTAGCAAAGTACTATCAAGAAACCATTTATGGCCTCAGGATTCTACATGTTAGAAGAGCTTGTCCCCCCCCTGCTTGTGTTATTGATGGGGGTAACTCCATAGGGCTGGGAGATATAAGAGAATAATAGCAAATGTTTTAGAGACCAAGTGCCCAGACTGAAATCCAAAACCTATTTACTTATTACAAAGTGCCAACACTGCAATTAAGCCTGAATACTGTTTTAGCTTAGAAAAATGCAACTTATACATTAACATCTTCTGTCTTAAAAGAAAAACACAGTCACACTTGTACCATAGCTTTGCACCACTGATCTCAGATGATTTCACTCACACATTGAGGTGGCTTTAACGAGGAGGATCTGGCAGGCCTTCTCTTTTTTTTTTTTTCTTCAGTTTCTCAGCTTTTGGTATCTCTCCCTGGCTTCACCTGGCCTCTTTCCTTCCAAATGGGTAGTCAGATTTCATTTCACTGTAGCTAACTTCCAAAAGTGCAGAAAGTGCAAATTGCCGTGGCTCTTAAGGCCTAGGACCAGTAGTGACACCTGGCTCCTTCTGTGATGTTCTCTTAATCACGAGTCCCAAGGCCTTTCCAGATTCAAGAGTAAGGAAACAGATCACCCCTTGAGGGGAGGTGGAATTGTTGGCCACGATTGTACAATACCTGCCTGCTTCTTCATAGGTAATGTGTTTTCCAAATCTGAATAGGGCCTTGCAATCTTTGTTATTCAGTAGCAGCTTGTTTACCACAGTAACAGAAGAATATAGTTTTGAAAACAGTGATTGTTTACAATCTCTGCTCTAGGTGTTTCTATCACTATATTTGGAAAACATTTTAACTTCTAAGATTATAATGACTGTCCAAAATTTTCAGATAAGAAGTACACTTGCTGACAAAATCTTTTCAAGCTTTATTTCCCAAGCTCTTTAAGTGTTTATAAGTATAGAAATATTGCCAGAATGTATATAGAATCATAGAAAACTTAGGAATTGGAAAGAACTCTTTCAATACGTATTTCATAACCCTAATTTTAGGGAGTAGGACACTAGGGCACATAAAAGTTTTTGGTGACAATGGTAGAATTTATACTTTGTTCATTTCAATTAGAATGGGATATTTAGATAATTTGTTTTATAGTTTTATGGATATGGTACTTAGTTTGTTATTATGGTTAGTAGAAAATAGAGTATCTTGGCTTCTCATTTAAAAATTAAAGGATTATGCTCTCACATTCATGCTTATAATTTTCTCCAAACTGTATTTATCACAGATCTCTGAGTTATGGTGCTATAGGAGTAATTGTTGGCCATGAATTTACACATGGATTTGATAATAATGGTAAGTATTATTTTATTTTCTAGGCTGCTGATTTTACAGTGACACTGACTAGATTGGTGTTAATTGTTGCTAATATTTTTCATAGAAGCATTCTTACAGATTGAAGATTTTCAAAAGTAATATGATTGTTGATTGAAAACTTTTCTCCATCTCTGGCTGTAATAAGTACATAATTGATTGTAAAAAGTAAATAATTCCTGTTAGTGATGGAGTACCATTTAGAAAAAGACATTATATTTGCAATGAAATAAAGTTTGCATTTAGATCAGGATTGCTGCAGTTGCCACAGTAGTTACAGAGATTGCATCATTGCTTCTCTGTTTTGTCATTTTCTTTTGATTCACCATCTTGAGATGTTCTCCCTGGAGGTGTGAGTTCTGCCCGAACAATGACTGTACATGCTGCACTGACGAATGAGCTTGGCTGACTGGTTCTTTTATGCAATTTAAAGGATTATGCAATGCTTCACCTCTATTTTTCTTTATATTGACATATATTCAGAATTTGTTTTAAAATGGCTGTGCTTTCAGGGCTGGCCAGCTAGCTCAGCATACTGAAGCTCCTGCTTAGGCAAAGCACAGCGGTTGGGGTTCCATCTGCAGTGTGCAATGCCAGCCCTGCCCCCGGAGCATGCTGAGACTGGATGTAGTGGTTCATGGCTGTATTCCCAGCTTTTGGGAGGCTGAAAACAGGAGGGATTACTATGAGTCATATCTACATACTGAGACCCTGCAGACCCTGTACTATATACCACCCCACCAAAGAAGGCTATGCTTTCCTGATATTGCACACTATGTAGTATACTGTGTATCCTTATGATGTTTAAGCAAAAGAACATAATATAGCCTAAAGTAAAGAAGTGATTGCCTTTAAGAGTCGTCATTTTAAATCAGTACACCTTTAGAGTATTGTTGGAAAACTGAAGAAACTTATATGAAGCTTATGAATTAACAGTGAATTGTTATCACATCTACATCCACATAGTAATTTATAGGCTGTCTCAAGAACCCAGCTAGCCCAAGACAATGTTGTCTAAAGGGAGATATCTTTTACTCATATGCATAGTCTCTCACATGATCCTGACTCCTGGGATAGAGACCCTCTGGGCTCTTTTTTCTTCTGGTCATTTCTTTCTGCACCTCTACTCCATCAGCCCTTAATTACCTAGTGCTTTGCTCTCCTGTTAAAATGTTGCTGTCTCTTAGTCGTCTGACTCGCACGAGCTAGACTGTATGAGTGAGAAACAGTCTTGGCTAAGAAAAGTAAATGATGCTTGTCTTAGTTACTCTTTCATTACCAGGACACAGTGTCCAATAGCCATAACTAAAAGGTGGAGAAGTCTATTTGACTCACAGTTTCAAGCTCTATGGTCCTGCAGCTGGCCCCAAGATAGCAAGCGCATGGTAGGAAGGTCTGGGGGAGAAAAGCTGCTCACATAATGACGGCCAGGAAGCAGACAGAGAAGGGAGGAACTGAGCAGGGAGATGCACCTGTCTTCATTTTCCCATTGAACCACCCCCAGCCAGGCTTTATCACCTAACAGCAAATCAGCTATGAATGCATTAGTGGATTAATCCACAGTTTAGTATGACATTCCTGGGATGCACTCACATTGAAAGTACTTCACCTCTGTATACATGGGTCTTCGAGGGGATTTTCTAGATCTAAACCATAACAATGTTCAATTGTTTCTCAACCTTTCTTTCTAGAAAAGTTAAGTAAAATTCTCACCTGAGACCTTCTGTAGGCTCCCTGGCATCTCTCCCAAATAAGCAAAATCTAATGATAGGAAGCAATAACTGCATGCTACAGTATTACAAGAAGGGGTGGCAGTAACATGCAGCCTTGGTGGAGAGCTATGGGTTGTTCCAATCAATGTCTTGCATAGAAGGCTGACTGGCTGGCTTTTTTTTTTCCTTCCTTCCTTCCTTCCTTCCTTCCTTCCTTCCTTCCTTCCTTCCTTCCTTCCTTCCTTCCTTCCTTCCTTCTTTCTTCTACAGCAGATCAAACTTGGGACCTTGAGGTTCACAGGCAGGCACTTATACCTGGCCTGAGGGCTTTCTTAAGCCCCTTTCTTATAAATTTTCCTTCTTAGAAAACTCTTGCTTAGGGGACATTCTTGTAGATTCTGTGCATAATTTTAAATTCAGTGCACTCCCTTGACTCCACTTGTAGCCTTGATTATAGAAGATAGTCTATGTACATCCAAACTGCTGTTGTGAAGGTTGTAGGGAAAATGAAAAGTGAGTGAACATGTAGCAAGAAGTCATGTATAACTAATCTTTTTTCCACATTATGTTTTGGAGATTTGCATTCTTGTTCCAAGTTCTCTTTTTAGAGCAGCCATCCTTGTCTAAGGAGGACAGATGGGTCTTCCATCCACACTGATGACTGTGGAATGATTCATAAAAGAGGTTTTATGTGTCTCTTGGCTTCTGGCAACTTGGAGGAAACAGATTCCTATATGGCTGAGTCAGGGAGTGTGGTCCTATGGTGTGGATGACTCACTGGGGTCTATTCCTATGGACTGTTAGGAATTTCACTGGTCATCACACTCTAGCTTTCTCCATGGGCTTATTGAATAAAGCTGTTTTATTTTATCATCCAGAGAACATTTCAGGTCAGATTAGGTGAAAACACAGAATCCAAAATTGGAGAAGACTGGTGTATGTATTAAACTCATGAATCTCATTGGCCCTCGGAAGGAAAGAACTTCCTTAATCCTTTCCTTCCTTTGCCCTTTTTCTACAATTAATCCATGACATTAGACAGAATGCAGGAGCTATACTCAGGAAGAGTGTTCCCTGCAGTTGTGACTGCACTTTGAAAGTGTGTTCAGATGAGGACAGGGAAAGGTAAAGTATTCCATTTCCATAAATAACACAAATATTTTTTAACTTTCCTTTTTGCTAGGTAGAAAATATGATAAAAATGGAAACCTAGATCCTTGGTGGTCTATGGACTCAGAAGAAAAATTTAAAGATAAAACTAAGTGCATGATTAACCAGTATAGCAACTATTATTGGAAGAAAGCTGGCTTAAATGTGAGTATAATTATATTAGTAGGGCATTTTGTGGGGCATTTTTTCTTTATTTGGATGTTTGCTTGCTTTAGATCATTGGTGTTCAGAATGTGCTGCTGAGATCAAGGACACTGGCCTTTCTGGGAACTTTTTAAAAAAATGTATTTGGTACAAGGTCTCGCTACACAGCTCAGACTTTTAGTGACCCTCCTATTTTCAGCCTCCACAGCACTGGGTTACATGGGTGTGGCACCATGCCTGGACTTGGTGGCCGCTCAGCGAACCCCGGGGTGGGGGTGGGGCCAGTGGGGCATGTGGAGTGGGGGATTGAACACGGCTCCCTATGCTTGCCTAAGTAGGTGCTTAGTCCACTGAGCTATCCAGCTGGCCTTCGGAACTTTTCATAGATGCAAGTTCTTGAGTCCTATCCTAGACCTACTGAATCCAATTTTTCTCACGTGGCACCTGATAATCTGGAAGTCCTCACAAGTCCTCAGATGAGTCTGAGATAAGCTGAAGTTTGAGAAGCATTGAGCTGCATATCAGTTTGTTTTCCCAGATTCAGACTGATGCAAAAAATTCTGTAGCATAGGTAAACAGTCCCAGTCACATACATATTTTATTCTCTATATCATTTAAAAAAATTTCCTTCCGAACTCTCCTCAGATTTACTTCATTGACATTAAATCTCATTAATTTGAACTAACAGATGTGAGAATTGTTTAGGAATTCTTAGTTATACAACTTTGTACAAAAGAAATATATGTTTTAAAGTGTGTATTTTCCATTATATCACGATATAGTTGCTTGTAAAGGCACATTGCAATTTTATATACACTTTTGCTGTGTGAAATTTTGTTCCTTTCCTTCATCTTCATTTTACTTCCCTTGCCTGTAATCAGTGTTAATAACCCTAATACATTTCTCCATGTTCCTATGGACACATAGAAAACTTTAGTTGATCATTTCAATTTTTTTGTGCAGGGTCTCATTACACAGCTTGGACTCATAGTGATCCTCTTGTTTTTTGCCTCCCCAGCTCTGGGATTACAGGCAGGCACCACCATGTCAAATCTCATTTACTGTCTCGGCACACTCTGAGGGTGAGGCCCACACGGCAGGCCAGGGATCAAACTCATGGGCCCTGTGTCTGCCTAAGCAGGCACTTTAATTTGCTGAGCTATTTGGTTGGCCTAAAATAGTGTAGATGTTAAAATTTTTCCGATCATTTCTATGTATTTTTCCTCAAATATGGATTTTGTGTGTGGTACTTTTTGATTTACAAAATTTGAGCAATTTTAGAAAATCCAAAACACATTTGTATCTTAATGGATTCTGTTGTAATTTTTGGCTGCAAAGATGTCCCTAAAAACACATATACACTGTATATGTAGACCTCTATCTTTTCTCAGAAGGATTTTATTGTTTTGTTATTTTGCATTTAAATTTGGATGCAAGTGAAATTCTATGAAGTTTAATATGAGAGGTCTCATATGGTTTTTCGAAAGGATAATGAGCTGATCAAGAATCACTTATTAAAAGAAAGCCTTTTTCTCTTTGAGTAAAATATTTGTCAGAAATTAGTATTTCATAAAAATATAGGCTGGAATAGTGGCCATTACAGGCCTGGGAAAATGGGGGGAATATTGATTAATGGGTACAGTATTGTAGTTAGATAAGAGAAAGTTCCTATGTTCTTCTGCACAGTGGGGCACTATAGTTAACAATAATGCATTGTATCTCTGAAAATAGCCAAAGGACAGAATTTTGAATATATTCATCATAAAGAAATGATAAAGTTTAAGGTGACAGATACATTCAATAATGTGATTTCATCATAATACATTGTATCTAAACATCACATATTATCCCATAAATATAAAGAAATACTGTATGTCAAGCAAAAAACTAAATTATCTGGGCTTATGAACATGGGTGAGTGACACATACATGAAATGGGTAACTATTTATGAACTCTACTTTGTTGTAGGAATGAAATGAGGGATGGTAACAAGCAAAATGCCTTCCATACAGGAAGTACACAGCAAAATTTTTTAAATTTAGTTTTTATTTTATTGAAGTACAAATATCAATGAAACAGTTTTAAGACACCTTAACAGGACAGATTCGATAAATTAATACATTGCAAACTGTTTTCACAGTGTTTTGGTATCGTACAAGGTGCATACATGATATTATACTTACAGACATTATTATAGCAGATGTCTCTACTCAGTGAATGAAGAGAGTTTAGTTGTTTACATATCTTATTTTTTATACCTGAATTATATCAAAGATTCAATAATTAATACTTTATACATTGTTATTTTCCTAGTGGTTACCCATAGTACTAGAAGCCGACATAATATCCTGTTCAACCACCATTAGTGCAAATCTTGCCTCTCATAGAATTATGTAGAAGCACGGTGTTATCTATCCCAACCGTACTGTCCATACACACACATCGTGATTCTTCCTTTCTTTACCCCTTCCTTTGTTTAAACCTGTCAAAGATGGGCACTCCATTGTCATTCAACCAATTTAGGGGCCTGAACTCGATGACACAATCCAACACAGTCCAGCATTCCACAGCAATAGTGAGTTATCTGAAGAAGTTGTCGACCATAGCCATTTACAGCACAACTTATTATTATGGCCCTGCGGTGTATACCTCATTTTTATACTTTTCTGCTGGATGGTTAAGGCCTAGATAGAGCAAGACCTATGTACCAAAACATGTAATTTTTGTTTCTTATGAGGTCAGTGAAGTCCCCTCAGGGTTTATCTTATAATCCTGTACCTTATTCTGTAGATCCTATGTCTGTGTCATCCATGTGGATGTGTCACGGCCAATGCTTGTTATTCCTGATTTCTTGTGGTACACTCAGGTGCCACACTCTATGAAAATATGAATCAAAAAATTTGGGGTCAAATAAACAATAGAAGAACAGTTTTCTTAGAAGAAGAAAATCCATATTTTCTTGTGATTATTATCTGTAGACATGGGAATTAGACTTTTCACTTCACTGAAATAAATGCAACCCTTATATTGGTCCTTCCAGAAAATATATGTATCACCAGACAGACATATTTTACATATGAGGAAATTGAGGCTCAGAAATTGGTGGCCAAGAGAGAATCTAGTTTAGAGTTTAGATATGTGTGCCTCCAGAGTATGTATTCTCCTCTCCCCTATATTATGCTGTGATTCTCTTATTCTGAGCTCATTTAATACCCAGGTGATGTATAAGTAGACTTTTCCTTAGAATCTCTTTTCCCTCAAGAGTCATATATTGAAATTAATTCTTACAAATATATTCTTTTGTTACAAGGACTACAGAAAGGGCATGCCTGTCTCAGCAAAAATCCACTCAACCATCAGAGAAAAGCTCCAGTCTCATGGGGTGTGGGTGGCTTCCTAAGGGCCATAGAGGGTCATGCTTTAGTTTTGTGGTTTTGTAAGAGTCAGCTTTATGTGCCTGAACTATTTGCTATGGCAAATTAGGAGTTTGGATTGAGTACTGCAAATGCCAGGTGTCAGCAGCTGTTGAATCTCATGAAGCCCAGCCTAGGGCTCTGTGTTTCACTGAGATGATCCAGAGTATGAGGAATCAGACAAACGGGGCTACTCTCAAGTCCTCGAATTTAGGTTTAAAACTTAGAGTAAAAAGGAAGGAGGTAGGCTCAAGTACAATTGGATATAAACATCAGAAACCAGTGAGAATGAGTACTTGAGAAGGTACGTAATATCAAACAAATACCCTGGAGACAGGTGACCTTGGGTTTGAATATACTAGAAGTGTAGCCCAAGAATGGGTACCTTAGATCAGTGGATTAGTGAGGAAGTACTTTAATGAGAAACCTAAAAGAGCTTCAGGAAAACATGTTGACTTCAGAAAAAGGTAAGCTTAACCTTACCTCATAGATGGTTCTGGAACATGAAGCATAGCACAAAAACTGCTCAGTCCTGGGTTAAGGGCCTGGGATGTCCCACAATTCCCATGGTGACTTCTGGAAACTGAAATTAATCTTCCTAAGGTGTTAGCAGTTGTAGCACTGGGTGCATAGACCTGATATTAAGGAGGAGCAATTGGGTACCTACAATATCTGCTGTACATTGAGTTTTAAAGCCTTAATTATTAAACAAAAATGGTGATGATAATACTTCCCTCATAAGACTGTAGTAAAAAAGTGTAAACCAGGAATGGTGATTTTGGGAAACTAAAGCTATGGAAGCTCCTCAGTGATTACAATAAATAATGTGGTTTTTTTTTTTTTTTAGATTTAAATAATTATGTTCACACAACAAAGGTCACATGAAAATAAGACAAAACACAAAAAGAGAAATAGTGAAATGAAAACAAAGAAAAGATTGTTCTGAGCATAATGTTTTCCAATGATTCATTTTTAGGTGTGGATAGTTCTTGATCCCTGTGCAATTAAGCTAGCAAGCGTGAAAGTAAACAGTTGCTAGGCTCCATGGCTTGAAAGGTTAGAGCAGGGGATGTTGCTCTCTTATTGCAGCTATAACAAATTACTATAAACTCAGTAGTTGTCAAAGCAACATAAATTTATTATCATATATTTCTGTATGTAAGATGTCTGGTACAAATCTCAGTGGCCTAAAATTAATGTTCACAGGGCTCTGTTCCTTTCTAGAGGTACTAGTGGAAAATATCTCCCCTTACCTTTTTTAAGGAAGTTAGAAAAGTCAGTAGCTGCCCACATGCTTTGGCTCATGGTTCCTGCCTTCTTACTAGCTAGCAGTGGCTGATGGAGTCCTTTCATATTGCATTATGCTGCATTCACTTACTTGCCTCACCCTTTTCTCCCTACAAGTTACCTTGTAATCACATTGATCCTGCTTGTATAACCCAAGAAAATCTCTCTCTTTCTCAAGATCTGTGATTTAATGATGTTTTAAAAGTCTCCTTTGCCATTGTAAGGTAAAATGTTTCCAGGCTTCTAGGGTCTGGATGTATACAACTTTGGGAAGCCATTTTTCTTCCTAATATATGGAGGTTTGCAAATTTTCCTATACGTAATTTATGCTTTCTAGGTTATACTGTGTAAATTGCAACTGCTAAACTCTGCCACAGTAACAAAAGAGCAGCCAATGATAGTATGTATATGAATGGGCATGGCTTTGTTCTACCAAAAATCTCTTGACTCATATCTACTAAAATTTGAATTTAATAATTTTTCTGAGATACAAAATATTACTGTTCCTTTGATTTTTCCCCTAATCACTGAAAAATGTGAAGTCCACTCAGACCTTGCCATCTATACAAAATTTGGCTTTGTGTTGTGAGCTGTATTGATTTAGAATATTTTTGTCTTAGCTCATTTAAGGATTTAAGAATTAGTTTTCAAACGTTGGGAAGAATTTCTTCACCACGCTTGGCTGGATGTCATACATATTTGAAAACTTGACCTTGCAGTCTATACTATTTCTGTTTGATTTTTCCCCCCAAGAGGGCTACAGTCCTTTTCATTTTTCATAGAATGTGCTTAAGGTAAAATGATAATGGCTGGTCTTGAAATCTGGTTCCTGCGCAGATGGCAAATTTTGGGGAATACAAGCGTGATGAGTTGAATACTCAAATTATGTGAGTTAATCAGAGAAAGTAATATGTGTATTGACATTTCTGGTTGTCCTCCATTAAACCACACTCACTCAGAATATCAAATATTTTATTAGAGCAGAATACATTGGTGAGAATAAAGAGAAGGCTGAAAAAGTAATGTGTAGCATAATAAAATGGAAATTATTATATTCAGGAGAACATTACTGGGGTTAATTTTCTGTCTCATGATATATTATGCATACCTCTGATTTATTGACTATAACTTTGTCTTTTTTAAAAAATGTATTTTAGTACGGGGTCTACAGGGTCTACAGATCGGTCTTGAAGTGATTCTCCTGTTTTCGGCTTCCAAGCGCTAGGATTACAGGCACATGCCACCACACCCAGTCTCAATTGCCATTTCAGTGTATTCCGCGGGCAGGGCTGGCAAGGCATGGCAGGAATTGAACCCCAGCCATTGCGATCTACCTAAGCAGGCACTTCAGTTTGCTGAGCTATCTGGCCGGCCCTCTAACTTTGTCTTTAAAATACGACACTTTTCAGAGACAGTCAATGTTTAAATTTTTCTATCCTTTTTTCCTGCCATTTTAAATTTCTTTTTTATTTTATTTTATTGAGAGATAAATATCAATGAGACAGTTTCAAAGCTGATTAATAGGACATTTTCAATAGTTAATACATTTTACATTGTTATCTTCTTAGTGGTTATCCATAGTACAAGAAGCAGACAGGATATCCTGTGCAAAAACTGTTACTACAAATCTCTCTTCTCATAGAATCAAGCAAAAGTAGCTGTCTATCTATCCTAACTATTCTGTATATACAAATACAAAGTAGTTTTTCCTTTGTGTCCCTTTTTTTGTTTAGTCCTGTGAGAGATGGATATTCTATTGGCATTTAAATATTATAGGTGCTTGAATTCATCAAAACACTCACAACAAAGTCTAGTAGTCCACAATAATAGTGGGTTATCCAGAGAGTTTGTTGACTAGAGCCTTTTATAGCTCAGCATATCAATATGGCTTTACTTTATAGATCTAATTTTTATACTTTACTGCCGGATGGTTAATTTTAAATTTCTTACATTTTTTTCCCCAAATTTTCATATTTGGGAAATATTGTTATATTATAATAATATTTATATTATTATATCTTATAATCTGAACAACTAATTTGAACACATTATCATGCAATGCAGCAACCATTATTGAATTCTTACTGATTTGTTTGTTGAAGTTCTGTACCATTTTCCTACTTTTTTATTCTTTTTAGATAATAATATAAAATAAAATAAAATATGACGCTTTTGCTTGATATAATATTTATGTCATTTGCTGAATGATAGTTGACCATGAAACACTCTTTTACTCTTTTTTCCTTTCTGTTAGGTGAAGGGGAAGAGGACTCTGGGAGAAAACATTGCGGATAATGGAGGTCTGAGGGAAGCTTTTAGGGTATGCAATGTTACATTTGGTATAGTTAAAAAAATTAAATTATAAAATTATATAGGGATGCTTCTCAACACTATAGAGATGCTCTAGAGAGTTGAATATTGTAGAGTATATGGAAGTGGACTTGTATTACCCCATTGATTCTATTACACCTTATTCTATAAACAGGGGTACATTTCTCTTTTTTTCCTTTTTGGGATACAAAGTCACCCTAAATAATAATATTTGTTGTTAAGGATCGTGCATTTAAAAGACAGTTTTCAGAAAGTACTCTCACAATCATTTCAAAGTATGCTACAGAAATCTCCTTGTGGCTAGGTACAAATGAATTTTCCATGAATACGATTCTCTTTATATCCTGCATTATCATGGTCTCTTAAAATACCAAGTTTCGAGATTATGGCCAAAGGCTAGTGATTCCCATATACCGGTCATGGTAAGAGTTCATTATAGTGCTTTGATCATCCCTTGCTCTGTAGTTAAGCATGAAACACAAGTATATTTTGTAAAACTAAGTGCATTTCCTTTAAAGTCTAAATTATTTTTCTATGTAGCCTTTCTACATTCTAGTTCAGATACGTTTTGTTTTATAAAGTCATGGTGATAGAAGACGGTAGTTTTCATGTGAGTTGGCAAAAAAAAAAAAAATAGATGCTATATGGATCCCAAACTTTATTGCTCTAAGGGCCTTATTATAGTGTTAGATTTGTTTGTCCCATAATGGAATCAACTAGCTTTTTTTTAGAAAGCTTTGCTGATACTTATTGAGTGCAAATCTCTTTTGCACATGCATCTGCCTCACTGTTAAATGAAAGAATATTGGCTTGCATTTCCAGATATTTGCTTTTTTTAAGGGAAAACCTGACAGTGCATTTAGTACATGACAGGAGTGTGTACCTCTGTGTTCTATAAGAAAATAGAGAAACTCTAATTATAGGGACTCAACTATTGCTTTTGCTATCAGGCTTACAGGAAATGGATTAATGACAGAAGGCAGGGAGTTGAAGAGCCTCTCTTACCAGGAATCACATTCACCAACAACCAGCTCTTCTTCCTCAGTTATGCTCATGTGAGTAAAATGATGAAGATGCATCTGAGATGAGATGTGGGACTTTGGCTTAAACCCTTGATTAAGGGTTTGGAACACGTGCTTAATGGCTTGACTTTGATTTTAACTAAAATTTTGTCCAGTAGATTATTTTCAGGATGGATTCCATCTTTTAAAGTTCTGTGGGACCTAAGTAATTCCCTAATGAAATGAAGGTTTATTGGTATTTTTTAATCCTGTAGATTACCAGCTCTGTTAACTTACTTGATATCTCTTCAATATATCTTGGGTTCTTAATGTATTCAATAATATTTGTAACCATTTCTAATAACTTATTCTTTGGCTTTCCTGGCCCTACCCTTTCCTATATTTCTTTTTTTTCCTTTACTGTATTGCTTTATCCCATCACTCAAGCCATGGCTAGGTTCTCAACTGTCAAATTAATATTTCCACTGGAGCAGGAAAGGGCACAACAGAGGAGAAGAGAGTTATGCTACTCTTTTATGAGTCTGATATGTTCTTAAGGCAGAAATTAAAATGAAGATGTGAATTAAATAAGTTATAATTCTGAATTCGAGTCTCTTGATAATGAAGCCATTATTACTTCCTTTTTATTGATTATTGCATTGGTTTATGTCACGTTGATCATTGATAATTGGCTTGTGTTATAGTTGCATCTAGTTGTCTCCCCAAAGCCTCACCCAGTCATGTGTGGACTTCTAGAGTTTGTGATTAACACATGACCCACTGGGATTATGGATGTGAGTGCTTCTGGGATTATGGGTATGAGTACCACACCCAGCATGGGGAGTGTAGCCTGATTGCAAAATGAGGGAGACAGACTTGCTCTCTGTTGCCATTGTTGCAGCTACTCCCATTTGCTCTTGTTCTCTGCTCTTTGCTGCCACCACAAAGGTTGCAACCTGATGCCAATAAATGGTAGCTATAAACAACATGACTTTCCTTTTCAGTTTTCCTATCAATCTATTCCACTCTTTGGTTCTTTATGATTAACCAGCCTAGATTTTTGAGTCTTAATTGATTAACTCATTTTTGTGACATGGATCCCCAAAGGTAGGTGTTTTCTACATAGTTTTTAGATGCAGTCTCTCCTTCTCCCGTTTTCAGCAGCCACTGATAGGCTACTAATACAGCACCATAGACTGGGCTGGTTTTCTAAAACAAATTTATTTCTCATAGTTCCAGAGGCTGCAAGTCTGAATTCAGGGTTTCTATAGAGTTGGGTTCAGGTGAAGGCTCTCTTCTGGACTACTGACTCCTGACTTCTCACTGTGCCTTTATGTGGTGCAAAGAGCTAAGTAGCTCTCTGGCATCTTGAGATAACTACAGGCACTAATCCCATTCATGAGGGCTCCACTCTCATGACCTAATATCTCCCAAAGCCTCCACTGAATGACTACTTCTATTTCATTACTGATTCTCCAACAGATTCCCAAATGTCTACCACTTTGAGGCCAAACACCTCCATCGGGTTTCCAGTGTCCTCTGTCTGACCATCTCTGTCTGATTCACTTTAATTCTGTACAGTTCTGTTTGATGAGAAAAACTCAGCCCAACCAGGCAGCTCTCCTTGCTCCTACCGCAAGATGTTATGCTCATTACTATCTTTGGGGCTTTGCTTCTGATGCGCCTTTTATAATATGTTCTTGTTCCTATTTGATCCCCTCATATTGTCAATTCTAGCTTCAACCCCATCAAGATTTGCCTCCTCCACATCTTCCACAAAGTTCCCGAAGGACTCTAGTCCTCATTATTTTCTTTTATCTCTGTCTTATTTTACACTTCCCTTCCCTACCATGCAGTTGAAGACTTAATTGCTTTCAAAATGTTTAAGATTTTCAGTTTTTTCTCCACAAATAATCTAAACCTTTACATTTCCTGTGTATCTCTGTAGCAGCCAGAAAAGGTATGGATGCATTGTACATACTTGGTGCTTTTCAATCAGTTGCTTAAAGAATACTAAGACTAACAAAATTTAAGGACAGGGACTTCCCTTTCAGTGAGTACCAGGCCAGATATTAAAATAAGTACACATACAAAAATAAAACTTTCTAGGGTTGGAATTGGCAAACTGAGGCCAAGTAAGGCCTGCTGTCTCTTTTGGAAATTGTGTTTTATTGATGAACAGCTACATTTTTTCATGCACCTATAGTCTGTCCTGAGGCGTAAGGTGGCAGAGTTGATTAGTTGCAACAGGAATCTTGTCATCTCCAAAGCCTAAAGTATTTACTATCTGTCTTCTTGCTATTTACATTCTAGTCCATTATACCTCTCCATAGATGAAATAAACTTATTGATAGTGATGTTACAGTTGTAAATTGAAAATGTTTCCATATATGATACCAAACAGTATCTGACCTGTATTTTACATCAGAAAAATGTAACAGCTATCACTTACCTGACCTATTTTAAACTAAAGATATTTAGGAAAATCGGGAAGTTTTTTTTTAATCACTAATAATAAATTCATCTTGGAGTTTCCCTCCTGACAGAATGAAATTTTCAGTCTTTTGCAAACTGGAATAAGTTTGCATATATGGAACAAACAATTTCCCTCCTGGGAAAGTACTAGGGAGACAGCAATAACTGCAATGTGTTTTCAAAAATCTCTTAATTGACACAGGAAACAAAGACAATGTTATATTATAATATAAGAATATAAGTAGAAATAACTTGAGAACAATGAAGTAAGATAGAATGCTGAAAACAAATTCACATTACTTAATTTCTGAGGAAATTAAGGAATCATATTACAAAAACACCTTCAAAATCAAATTTGGAAGCACAGCAACTGTTCTTTTCATCCAAGATAATAGCATCATATCATGTTAGCGGTTTCCTGTATCCTTGCAGTTGCTGTGGTCTGTCAGTTCCTTTTCGCAGGTATTCTTCTTATTCTTCTACTTTTCATTTCCATTTCTACTTATTTAGTGGTCATTTGCAGCCCATAAATAATCTTCAAATGAGTCTAATTTCCTCCTCCTACCATACACCCTGGCCAGATAAATCTTTGAAAACATGGATTTTATTTTCCTACCCAAAACTAAATATAGTTTAAACAGTTTGGCCTGTTGCTCAAGACTTCAAAAATCTGGTACCATCCTTTGTCTGACCTGGGCACTCACTGCTGCCCATTATACCCAGGTATGTGGAGTGTCTTGGCTTCTCACTCCTTGGTTATTTTCTCATTGTCCTTTCACTCAGAATATTCCCCCATATTAATATGTCCTAGTGTCTTAGTTACTTTTCTCTCATTGCTAAGACAAAATACATGATGCTCAGAATCAAGGAAGCAAAGATTTATTTTGCTCAGTGCGTGTAGGCTTCAGTGCATACTCAGTAGGCTCCAAGGCAGAATGGCACATGGCAAAGGACAACAGTTCATGGCAGCAGAAAATAGCAAAAGCAAAAAGATCAAAAAGGGAGGAGCATCAAGAGCGAGGCTCTTTCTTTCCCTTATATTGTAAGCAGGCTATGCGACCCAGGTGGGTAGAGCACTCACACCCCTAATCACAGCACTGGACCATGAAACCATCACAAGTGCTAGAAGCCTGCCCCATGACGTAATGGGGCTTGGAGGAGGGGACATGCAAACACAAACTATAACACCTATATTCACATTTCAGGGCCATGTCATGTTTCACACCATATTAAGTGAGGATTAGGTAGGTTGTGCTGCAGAAGAAGCCAACACAATGAAAATATATTTCTTGTTCATACCCCAAGCCCTACATAAATTAGCAGTGGGGCTCTGCACACAGTTTTTATTCAAAAGTTTATGTTGTGGAATTTTATATTAAAAGGTGCTTCTATAGACCCCACAAGAATAAGAAAGAAATATGAAGAAATATGCATTGACACTTAATGTAGGTTCTTAATTTGTTACTAAGGCCCTCAAAACTTTAGTCAGGTTCTTTTTCTTTTTTTTTGATGGAACTGGGGATTGAACTCAGGCCCTTGTGCTTGCTAGGGAAGCACTTATTCTACTGAGCCATCTCCCCGGCCCTTAGCTTTCTTGAGCTTCTGCCACCAAGTGACATATATCAGTTCTGCTCACACTCCTTTGTTTAGAACAAGTCAAATAAGCATATGTCATATCAAAAAAATTGCACAAGTGTATTCCTGTCTCAGCCCTGTAGTAGTGCAAGGCAACTGGGTTCTCAGGGAGCAAAACAGAAACTTCTTATAAACATACTCAGTTGTCAATGACTGATTTGTTTTGATTCAGACAAGTGTGGGCAAAAACCTGGTAAGAGCTATTTAAAACATTAAGTTCATTGAATGCATACATTGTTCAGTTCCTGAGCACATATCTGAGTCTCCCTATTTAAAGTACTTGTCCAAAAGCCTTGTTAATTTACTCAAATTGTGGAATTCCTCACATTGATAAAACCATTTTACATGGGGATTAGAGCAATAGATATTACTACTGATGAAGGTTTTCCTGGACCTACTAAAACTGTTTGTCATCCACTTATTGTAAAATTATCCTTCAGTATAATTAGGAATAGTTCAGAAAGTATAAAAGCGGTAATTGGGATGGAAGCACATTAATTGGGATTCTTTTATTTTTCAGGTGAGGTGTAATTCCTACAGACCAGAAGCTGCCAGAGAACAAGTCCAAATTGGTGCTCACAGCCCCCCTCAGTTTAGGTAAATGATCAGATGGGTGATACTAGTTTTTAACTGTGCAGCCTTACTCACTCCCTTCCCCTATCTCAGTGAACTACCAGATAGGTGGTATACGCAGAAAACTTTAGTGTGAACCACAGTATCTTGCTTTGGCAGACAACAAAATCTGGCTGTACAGAAACTAGTATTTTCTTTCATAGAAGTAAACTGGGGGTGGGGAGATAGCTCAGCAGTCTAATCACCTGCCTGGCAAGTGCAGGGACCCAGGTTTGATTCTCACATGCCTGTAATCCCAGCAATAGGGAAGCTGAAACAGGATGATCATTGCAAGTCCAGCCTGCTTTGTGAGACCCTATATCAAATATTAAAATTAAGAAAAAAGAAGTAAACTGGCTTACTTAGTATATTTCAAGCTAAATTTCTACCAAAAAGCAACAGCAACACTTCTAGTTTTGTTTCACATCAAGAGATATGGAAGACTCCAAAAGTAATTTGAAATCCAGATCATAGTGTTAGTATTAAATTACAATTATTTTCTTCTCTCTGTTCAAAGGCAGTAGTCTGCAGATGCTAGGTGCTGAAGAAACTGGAATATTTAATTTACCCATTTTTTTCTAGACCCACAAATAGATGTTATTGTCTTAGAAGAGGATGTGATCTGACATCCTCTCTTTATTTTATTTTGTTCTATTTTAGGTAATGTATTTGATACAGGGTCTCACTACACAGCTTGGACTCCTAGCGATCCTCTTGTTTTCAGTCTCCCCATCATTGGGATTACAGGCGTGTGCCACCATGCCCAGTTTTGGTGGCTGTCTCAGTGTGCCTGGGGGTGGGGCTGGTATGGCATGTGATGCCAGGGATGGAACACCAATCTCTGTGCTTGCCTAAGCAATTGCTTAGTCCACTGGCTATCTTGCCAGCCCTATGATGTCCTTTCTTTAAAACACTCAGAGCTCTGGTTCATTTCATGTAAAAAATATTTTATTTAACACACAACCAACAAACTTATATGAATGCCCATTTGTGAATAGCTCTAAACATAAAGGAGAACGCATGGTGATATTTAGCAGTTATAATTCATATCCTTGTGTCAAGGCGACTGCATTTGGCTTTTACTTTGTATCATGTTTTAAAATAATTGTTTGCATATGAAGGGAAAAAGATTATGAATTACTGTCTTAATGTCAGAATGTATGAAATATTAAGCAAAAACAAAGTTTAGGTTGATATTACTTTGCTCTAGAGTCCATAGCTTGAGAGAAATTTCCTATAGTAGAGGGTAGACAGTTATAATGAGAAATCTAAGAAATCCTAGTAATTTATTGTTATTCATTACTTGCTTAGAACATATTAATCTGGATATCTTTGTATATAATATTTAAATGAATCCATTAGCATAATGGAAGAAAGTCATCTAAAATTCTTTTATATTTTAAAAATCTTATTTCTAAAACCTTGCCTTAGAAATGCTTCAAAAATTATCTACATATTACCCAGTAGCATAAAAATCTAATCAGTGTAATTCTCCCCCACTGGGCTAAACTGTCATGTAGGCTGACAGTTTGTAATGGACTAAAATATGCTCTTACTGATAAATGGTGCACAAGAAACCTCACACTAGATTAATTACTCAACACTTAAGTTTTTAGAAACTAATTTCCTTTTACTAACTAGTTGCCTATAGTGTCAGGGTTTAGCTGAGAATTTACAGAGTACGCTTACTAATTATTGGCTACATTCTATCTTTAACACTTGCCTAGGGTGAATCACACTATGAAATATACATTGCTATTCATATATCCTAGTTAATACACAAAACGTTATGAGAATTTGGTGGATATAGGCCATTACATTGATTCAAATGCCCGTAGGTAACAAAGTCATTAGAGAAGAAATAGTCAGTGACTGAGAATGCAGAATTTCTATCCAGTCCTTTGAATGTACAGTTGAGTACAAAATAGATGAGGTATAATTTTTTTGCCTGAGTTGTTACTTTTATGTGCAGTAACTATAGATTTTGAGTGCAATGAAAAAAAATCACACAATGGAAATACCATTTCCAAAAGACAGTTACAATCAAAGTGCTGAGTAGGAATTCACAGTCTACTGCAGTGGAGCTTACAAGAGCAACTAGATTTTAGAAATAAACTCCAGTAAAGAATTACTCATCTGTAACAGTTGGACATTATTCATTAGCTGATTGTTGCATTAACCAAATTCTAGATAATTATGAACCTCTAACTCTAATGGGAATTTAGAAAGTGCTTTTTTATGGATAGACTGAATGGACTATTTAAATATAGTTTGAAATGCAGCAATATGAATGACTCTTAGAGATATTATATTGAGTGGAAGAAGTCAAAGACAGAAGCCTATGTACTAGGGACTATTCCATTTACATCAAGTTTTAAAGCAGGCACAGTTACGGTGTTATAGCTCACAATAGTAGTTATCTTCAGAATCACTATTGGTAGGGTGCATGTAGAAGGTTTAGGGTGCTGGAAATACCCTGTGTGTTCATTTGAGTGGTAGTAACATAGTTATACATGGAAAAATTAATGATTTCTACATTTGAGACTTGTGAAGTTTGTATCAGTTATACATTCCACAAAAAATGTTAAGCTTTAGAAAATATTTAAAGAATCTTGGAAAAGTAATAGAATGTGCTTGGCATTCAGGAGATACTGGTTCTAGTCTCAGTGCTTCTCATTTATTTGGAAATGAATGATTGAAGGTTTTGCTTATGTTTGAGAACAGATTAAACGCATGCCATGATCTTTTCTAGCATTATCCTGGGATAGTTTCATCCTTTGATGCACAGGAGTTAAATGACATATGTTTTGCCATATCTTTTTTTTTTTTTTTTTTTTTTTTTTTTTTTTTTTTTTTTTTTTTTTTTTTTTTTTTTTTTTTTTTTTTTTTAGGGTCAATGGTGCTGTTAGTAACTTTGAAGAATTTCAGAAAGCTTTTAATTGTCCACCTAATTCTACAATGAACAGAGGTGCAGACTCCTGCAGACTGTGGTAGCTGGACATTTGATTTCGGCCATCCTGGGACAGATGCCTGGTGCCAGCAGAGGCAGCACAGAGAACTCATTATCCATTACTTTAGGCCTATATTCCTCTTAGGACTTTTATGTTTAGCGTGTGTTCATTATTTAGGTAGATAACTTGCTTGGATCTAAACAGTATCTGTTCAGAGTCACAGGCTTAAAAATGGGAACATATAAAATGAACCAAGTATGTTCCTTTAGAAAACCAAACCAACAAAACATAAATCCCTAGGCTACTTTTGTTAAAAGGTGATTTACAAAAAAAAGTGATTTACTGAATTGTTCTTATTGTCCATTTTAGTGTGTTCATCACAGCTAGGTGGTACCTACCAATTCATTATGGCTTTGTTTTACATAAGATGTGACCATAAAATGTTCAGTCTATTAAATGCCTAATCCTCAATGATGACATGTGTACAGACACTTGGAAGGTGCTGCTGTCTGTGGGACACAGTGCTAGTTAGTCACTGCACACTATTTCTTAATGGTAAGATAGTTAAATAAGAAATATGTTGAATCTCTATTTTACAATTTTTAATGAGGTTCTTGCCTTCAGCTTTGGAGTCTGCTAGAGTGAAAATGTGCCTTACGTCTTTCAGCTGATACCATTGATTGCCCTGTGCAAGTCTTCATGAAGAAAGATGGCAGAACATCTCAAGTTAAGGGATTTGAGTTTATTAAACAGGAAAGAAGGGGACATGTCATTAAGTTTCAGAAGTGAAACCTCCTAGTCACACAGCAGGGAAGCTAGGAGATGAAATGCCCAAAAGGTTTGTCTAGTTATGTGAACCTCTGTGATGATCTGTCTGCCGGACACTGTTCTTTGGCCCAGTTCCAGTTTGTTTCATTACTTTTGTGTGTGTGAATTCTGCTCTTTATGCAATGAGCAGACACTGAAGAAAGAATTTTCTGATTTCCTATTATGAGCATGTGGCTTTCATTTGCTTTTGGTGCAAAGGGATAAACAATGCATTGTGGGGGGAATAAATGCTCTTTTATTAATATTGTATCTCATCAGAAGAAAATTATTTTTAAAATTCTTGATTGGAGAAACCTTAGAATATACTGATTCAATGTAAAGTTCCCTGCATAAACTAAAGAATCACAGTTTTACTTTTTAAGTCTTTTAAAGATGCTGTATGAAAGAACAGTACAATGTGTTTGATCTTTAGAGCGCTATCTTTTAAAGTGAAAACCTCTATCTTTTACCATGGGGGTGTGTGTTAGATAAAATTCTAATGGCATTAAAGTGGTTACCTGGCATTTTCTGTTTCTTAATATAGGCATTCCACACCCCCGAGCCATTATTCATTGTGCATAAGATGTTGGGTTAAGTGGGCGGATAGAAATCTCTCAAAAGCAAAATGACAAATTCAGACTAACCACAGGAGTTAGTGTTATGTCCCAGTGCCTTGTCATTTTTAAAAATGTAAGTATGTGCCTTGTCCTTTTGTAACCATGGGAACTTCTGGGAGGGGAAAAATTGAGGGGCACCATCACAAAGAAAACAATTACACTACATTAGTCAGAGGAGAGTGATTTTATCCTTGACTTCTTCCTCTCCAAATGGATAAACTTCTGAAGGGCAGCTACCTTTACCTCCTATTAGCCATGGCTTTCTGTGACCTTAGTTTGTATTTCTAAAAGCAAACAGTATTAGGTCAAGGATGCTTGAAATATATGTGCCTTTTATTTGGAGTAAGCATCTGACTTGATTTAGACACAAAACATATCCCCCCCACCCCCGCCATATGTAGGCCCTTAAAATTAGCAAGGTTTGTCATGCTTATAGGGATAGTTTTCCTTCCAGGTTTCTTTTTGAAACTCCAAATAAACACATTTCTGCAGGCCAGAGAAAGTGTTTGATGAAAGCATAGAATTATGACATTGGAAATAAAACTCATTAACTCACTTTGTCCAGGAAAACTGATTCTGCATGGCAGGGTTACCTTGTCCTAATTAACTTGACTTGATGTAACTTTGTCATGGAAAGTCACATATAAGACGGTGATTATTAAAACAAACCAAAAGCAGCAAAGCTGAATCATTATTACTAGCTCGAACAATTTTCTAGAAGCATTGGATTTCCAAATGCTTATGCTTAACTCTTCAAATTACATTCTGTTTGCCCTTCTCTTCAACACAGATTGCTGTAAGAAATAGAAACTGATTAAATGGTGAAGGGAAGAAGATAAATGCAACTGGAAGGGAGGGAGAAGCTGGCCCAAGGATGTGGCATTGAAGAGAAGACAGGAATTTGGCAATATTTGCTAAGCATATCAAAGTGGAGGAAAGCCATGAAATTTTACAAAAATAATTATGGTAAATTAAAAGGAAATTAGATATTAGATCTCTGACTAGAGATGCAATAACATACTTCCCTGATTCATATACCAGATGTTCTGCCAATGAGCTATTATCTGGGCAATGGAAAGACTTAGTTTGTTATGAAATGTTCCTGGATTAGTCAGGGATTCTCTCTGTATAAGGTGGCACATCACCATTACCCAAAGTTTTCTGAGCTTTTTGCCAAGTGCTCAGTACTGGATTCTAGTTCCATTTATTTCCTTTTATGAGATGGACTGGGACATGACTAATGCAAGTTCAGGATTTATAAATTATCCTGAAGTTTATTTAGTGTCTTGCCTCAATGGAGCTTAAAACATAGCACATAAATCTTATCTTATTTAGCCCTAGAACATTAGTAAGAGGCAACTAGGAACCATGCCTTGCCAGACAGGTGGTGCTTATACCAGAGAAATAAAGACCTGCCTGTTTGTCAAGAATCTCAGAATCAAAATACAGTGTCTTTATGCCTTGGGCTACTGACCTTTAGATTAACCTCCATTTACATTATATTATTCCTCAACACATTTATTCAACTTATCTTTTGTAATCATGTAGCATTTGATAGACTATTCTCTTGATATTTTTAACATAATGCCTTCATTATTTTTTAAAATTATGAATAATATATGATTGTTTCACACAACATTATTCTTACCCGTGGCAATACCCCACAGGTCTGAAGACAGATTTTCCTGGATTATGTGTCTTTCATCTAAATGGTCATTGTGATACTAGTGTGGTTCTGTTTTCTTCCCTTATTTGTAAAACAACGAGAACAAATATTTTAAGGGCAATAAAAGTTGGATGAAGACAGTGTTTCTTTTCTTTTTTAAAAAAAAATATTAAAGTATGCTAAATCTATGGCCACTCAAGTTCTGCTTTACACATTTGTTGAAAGGGTATAGAAAGTACTGAAGTATGTTAGCTTTCTCAGTTTAGGAAAGTGGGATTTAAACACAATACCTTTCCCCAAGACAATGAGATTTGTGAGGTGGTCATTATATTTTCTTCTAAAATGTAAGTCAGCAGATGTGGTTTACTGCTTTCACAGTAGTATTCTTACTGAGGAAAAGAGATGCCTCTAAGGAAATTGTGACTATGGTTGGGGATTCTCACAAAAGTGACAATGAGCATTATAGATTCCTATCAGATCAAAGCAACTCTATGTGCTATCATAGTCCCTCAAAAATCCAGTCAATTTATATTCTTTCACTCCTCACACCACCTGAGCAGCCATTACATTTAAATCACCAAATTTAGCTATATTTAGGTGGATAGTATACAATTTGGCTTCAGAGAACGATCTGGTTTAACATGGAAGATGTATATGTAAGTGGTTATAATTATCCTACTGAGTGGTATATGATGATATATAAGTACTTTAAGGTGTGATTTGGGATGCAGAGAATGAATAATTCTACTCTTTCCTGGTAAAGCTTGTTGATATGCCCTCTACCCAGATCTCAGCAGAGCCCTTGCGCTAGGGGTTCAGACTCATATTCTCTGTGATTTTTTTTCTTTTTTTAAAATTTATTTATTTGTATTTTAACTTGAAGAGTGAAAAATAGAAGTAAAAACAAAGAGAAAAAGTGACATAAACAGTGTAACATACAATGATACATATGTTGCAGATTTTCAAAACATGGATAGCTAATTATATATTAATAAAACAATCCGACACATATCAGCAGTCCACAATAGAAGCGGGTCATCCACAGAAGTTGGTGACTTGAGCCATTCACAGCTCACTGCATTAATATGACTTTACTTAATATACCTCCATTTTTATACTTTTCTGCTGGATTATTAAGACCGAATTAAAGCAAGACCTATATAACAAGAAATGTAACTTTTGTATCAGATAAGGTCAGTCAAGTACCCTCAGGGTTTATCCTGTAACCCTGTAGATCCCTTGTCAGTGTCAGCCTGGTGGATGAGTCACAGCCATTGCTTGACCAATTTGCTCTCTGTGGAAGCCTGAGAGAAAGTTTTCTCTCCATGTGACTCTCCTTAGGCACACTCTGCATCATTGATCACATTCCTCTGTGGCCCCATAATCTCCTTGATCAGAAAATTTGGGGCACAACTGAGTTCCATGATGTTACAGTACAGGTTCTCCTATGTCCTGAGTCTTCACTGACCTTGAAAGTCTAGAACCAAAATGTTGGCTGGCCTTGTGGCCCTTCCATTTCTCCAATTTTTGATCTGAAAACTTAGGTTGTTAACCCTCCAGAAGAGAAGGTTATTATTACCCTGAAATATATGTGATTTTGTTTCTAATTGGCTTGATTATAAATTTGTTGTTCTAATACTACTAAAGGGTTACTTGTTCAATGGATTTCAGCAAACTAGAAGTGCCTGGTGATTCTCAGACAATGACTAAGTGGATACAAGACTCTCCAAAACCTCAGTATCTTGTTTGAGTCCAGAGAAATTCATAGAATATTCTTTTTTTTGGGTGTCTTGGAGATGGAATCCAGAACTTTGTATGTGCCAGGCAAGCATTCTCTCAAATGAGCGACACCCTCAGCCCGCAAGTCAAGACTTTTGTTGATTATTTCATTCATTCATTCATTCATTCATTCATTCATTCATTCATTCATTCATTTAATTTTAGTACAGGGTCTACAGGGTCTTACTACATAGATCAGACTCAGTGATCTACCTGTGTTCAGCCTCCCAAGAGTTGCTGATCATTTTAAATAAGCTTTATGGCACTGATAGTTTGGAAGGCTTGGAAAAGTACTGGCTTCTAGGCTATGTCGTCTGTGGGAAATAGACATCAAATAATATAACATTAGTGAGTAGCGGGTATTAGCTATAGCTGGTGATGTCCCTCTTGGAAAATTGGTTCTAGTTGTTAGCTTTCTTGTTTCTGGGTTGTTAAACTAAGAAATTTTGTGTATAGATTAGTGATAGGGGGAAGATGCATATAAGTAACAGTTTATAAATAATCTTTGGGATGTTGGCAGGAAGGAGGGGCTTTAGAGACTGGAGACACTCTCTTGTTATGGTCTATGTAACATAGATTTTATGAGCATCAAAGGATAATCAAGTTGCTTGGAATTTCAGCCATATATGTATTGGGCTTGATAGCCACTTGAAGGAGCCTAATACTTCCAATTAGATTTAAATTATTTACATGCCCCTCAAGTTAACTTGCTTTATTTAATCATTGAGATCCTATTAGCAACAGAAACAGTATCAATGGCTTACCCCCCTAAAGTTTTCACTTTGTTCTCATTCCATATATAATCGGTATTTAGCATCAATTAGTTTCTCTCCTCCAACTGGTAACCTGGGGACTTAGCCTCCTTCTGTATTGTGATTCTGCCATTTTTTACACATGAATGAATATATGCCCATTGACAGGAAGCTGGTGGAGGGGAGAATTCCAGGGAAGGGGTAGCCTGGAAAATTTTGGCTCATCCTTTTAGTAGTCTATGGCCCGTTTGCTCTTACTTCATTGGTCAGAATTCAGTCACGAGGCAAAAGCTAACTGGGAGGAAGGCTGCAATATGCAGTCTAGGTATGTTTCCAGAAGGATGAAAGGGGAACTGAGGTCCCAGGTAGCATTGCAAGTTGTGCCTTCTAACATGGAATCCAGGGCAATAACTTTGAGCTCTTCTGAATTTGGAAAATTACTTTTGAGCGCAGCACAATGAAAATTGAAAATGCTATTGGTAGCCTGCCGTTTATTCTGTAGGAGTCTTTTTAATTAAGAGCTTAATTGGATAATTTAATCCCCTTTAGTATTGGAGATATGAAAATGAAAATGAGATACTCCCTGTGATCTGACAATGCCATGGTTTAATAAACACGCCAAAGTGAGCCCGGAAATAAGCACCACAAAGACAGTACAATAATTTGTGATCAGTGAAAGCAAACCTGATCTATAATTTTAATTATTCCTAAATGGTTTAGATGCATGTTTCATTTGAATGTGTATTTTGTTTTGTTAATTGGCTCAATTAAGTAGGTAACTGAATATAAGAATCTGTGACTGAGCCATGCAGTTACAATACATTCTAAGCTTTTAAAATATATCTCATTGAGAAAGTAAATAAAATATTCCATGACATAAGATATTATTGAGTGAAAGTACAGTAGTTTCCAGTATATTTAGAGAATTTATATGAAATTTTTTTCATTTCTCCATTGATTATGAGATAAAAATTTTATCCTGCTCTTGTTTTATGCTTTCCTTACTTAAGTGAGAAACTGAGGCTCTGAGCCCAACAAATGAAGATATATATCCATTTTCAACCACAAGAGCTCTACTCTTAATCATGTTGGCAGAAGATTCCACTTGACCAAAAAAGACCTGAATGATTAGGTTAAAATCCCAAATTCAAGCTACCTTAAATATTTTGTGTATTATGTTCATTTTCAGCTTGACAGAAATGCCTTCAAATGCTATAGACAAAAAGGGAAGTGCACTTTACCATCTACAAGCATGTTGTGTTAATTTCCAAGCTGATTTATAAGTCAGTGGCATCAATAGCTGTGTAATATTCAAAGAACTCTCATGCCCTAATAACATTGGATGAATGGATACAAATAGTCCAGAGTATATTCATTCTAAAATTTAACAGAGTTTCAATTGGCATTTGTGAATTTGTTTTTGCCTAAAATTATGATGAAAATAGATTTTGCTTACTGACGTATCTTCTAGGTATCCTACTAGGACCTTCCCCACATTATATCTAGACCTTGCAACAGTCATGCAAATCATTGTTTCTATTCTCACTGCACGGGTGAGGAAGCTTCTGAGAACTACCAAGACCACATTGTTAAGTGGAGTAATTAGAAATAAAGTTAGTTTTGTCTGACTTTAGAATCAATTCTCTAACATTGCTAGGCATTGGACAATGTTTACAAACTGGATTTTGCCTGTGTCTTCCTGCAGACCACAAGTTATGCTTCTATAGTAATTTTAGAAGATAATGTCCATGGCAGAAGAACTCAGTTTGCCTGAGAAGTTTTTCATCTTGAGTTTCAGAAAGGGCTCCAAAACCTGCTCCTCGGGGATAGTACTTGCTACTATTTATCATTCATGTACCATGTTACTGATAAGCTTTCTAATTGCCTTGCATATGTTATCTAATTGTTACAACAACTTGGATACCAATTACTATCCCAACTTTATAGGCAAGGGAAACGAGCCCTGGAGGGGTTCCTGACTTGCCCATGTTTGTCTAACTACCAAGGAGCAGTGCTGAGTCTGAATCCAGCATAGTCCAAGGGTTTCCTTAGGCAAATATATAACTTTGCTGACTATACAAGATTTCCTGGCAGACTTCCCAAAAGTTAGCCTGTAGACAGCACAGTTTGCCCCCAGTCTCCAGGTCACTTTCTCCAGAGAACTAAGTTTTTGTGATGCTGCCTATAATTGAGGGATTTTCACACCATTACTTTTTCCTTGTCACTTTTCTTCATGTATGATGCAGCTTTCAAAAAGTATTTTTTTAAGTTTTAGAAATTTCTTGAAAAATTGCCTAAGATGGGCTTCAGTGTGGGATCCTCCTGCCTCAGCCTCTCAGAGTGGTGGGATTACAAGCATATTGTACCATGCCCAGATAATCACCTTGTTTCTAACCCTATCACCCATTCTGACAGTCATTGTTTCCTACAGTGTTGAAATCCTAAGGTCTTCCTGTACTTTACAGGATATTTTCAGTTGCTTCTACAAGAGTCTATGATTTTGTCCATGTCAATTTATAATTTTCAAAAATATATATTTCACTATCACTTTTGTGACCAGGAGGGTAGATCTACATCTGAGTCCCCTACACTTAACTGAGGTTCACCTTTTACTTTTTAATGGGCAACACAGTTTATTTTGAAAGAAATGCTGCTCAGTTCTACATTGAATTATTGCCTTAGCCCAGCAATGTCTGCGAATAAATAATGTAAAGATTCCTTTTTAACTGGTGGAGATAAGGAGGTTATATTTCATGTAGAAGCCAATCCTATTTTTCTTCATTATTTTAATGAAGCACTGTGCATGAGCATTTGGTAATTTTCATTTCTCCTGAGGACATAACCTATCCCTTGGTGAATTCACTTGAGATGAAGAGAATGTATCTCTGTCTACATTCCAAAGTTGCATAGGGATGCATCTAGAAGAATACTACAGTGGATTTGTCATGAATGCTCCAGAGGAAACTTCAGCTTATCAACATGAGCCAAACTCAGTCCTTGGAGATTCACATTTCAACTCTACTTTGCAGACACACATAGGTTCCAGTGCAGACTGAGTCTGCATTAGTGTTCATTGCTTGTTTGGAAGAAATCAATCAAAATCTGTTGCAAGCATAAACAGTTCTTTACGAACCAAAGTTCAGTGCCTCAATTTTATCATAAGCATAGAATAAAAACCATTTTAAAGTATCCAGCATATTAAAATTACTCTACAAATCACAATAACAATAAAGGTACTCTCTCAGGTCCACTGGTGATATTTACCGTATAATAAGGGCAAAAATCTGACACTTAATAAGTGCTTATCACACATGAAGCAGGATGCTAGCTTATCTATTGCATTTTGATTAATCCAGGACATTGGTGACTTTAACTCCAAAGATTAAAAAAAAATTATGGTAACATTTATTATGGCACAGTCATCCCTCTATGTGATATTTTCATCCCTTTAAGTGATATTTTCATTGCATTTACAATAAAATCCAAACAGCATATCATGATCTCAGGTCTCTCCCTGTCCCCTTCCCCCAACACTCCTCCATTGCCTTTTTCCTTGCCACATTGGTCTTTTGCTGTTGCTCATCTTTACTAGGCTTTTTTCTGTTTTCTGTCTCAGGGCTTTTGGTGCTTTGTTTGAAATGCTGTTTGGGTGCCTTATACACAAATCTATTGAAATCATGTCTTTATAAAGTCCATCACTTCTGGCTTACACCTTCCCGTAGAGTTGCTAGTACTATTTCAACTGTAAGAGCAGTTGCTAGTATTTTCTCTTCCTTCCTTCTCCCTTCCTTCTTTTGTCCTTTCCTCCCTCCCTCCCTTCACTCCTTCCTGGTCTCCATCCCATCTTTCCTATTATCTCCTTCTGCCAACTAAGATTCATGATGTGAGAACTTTGTCTTGCTCATTATTATGTTTTTTTCATTTATGTATTTGGTGCCAGGTATCACTATGCAACTCAGACTCACAGTGATCCTCCTGTTTTCAGTCTCCCCAGTGCTTGGATTACAGACATGTACAACTGTACCCTAACTCATTTGCCAGCTCAGCATATCCTGGGGGGCAGGGCTGGTTTGATCCCTGGTCCCTGTACTTGCCAAAAGCAGGCATTTAGTCCTCTGAGCTATCTTGCCGGCCCTTGTCTTGCTCATTATTATGTGTCTAGCACTGAGAACATGGAAAGTATATTATAGGTTCTAGGGTATGAATTAAGTACAGTTATTATTTATTGACAGTCCTACAGATAACTCACTACTATTATGAACTACTGGACTATATTGGATTATCTTGCTGAATTCATGCACCTACAATATTCAAATGACAATGGAATACCCCTCTCTGACAAAACTAAACAAAAAAGGGGATATAAATGAAGAACCAATGTCAGAAGTTGTTGACTTGAGTCTTTAATAGAAAAAAAAACCATAAAACTAATATTTAGAGGCAAATTTTCTATAGTAAATAACCCAACAAACCTGATTCTAAAAATATGTCATTGAACTATCTAGGTAAAATAGATGCATTTGATTGTAAATTGTATCTTAATAAAGTTGACTTTAAAAAAGAAGAAATAACAATTAGTTACTAATACTAACTGATTAGTACTAAGGTACTAGATGTTCACATTGATATTTTTACAGAGCCTACACACAGAACTTTCTATCCAACTACATGCTTCCCCTTGTAAAACTGTACTGAGTGTCAGATTTTGCTCGTAACCACAGGGCTTGTCAGTTTGAAAGATTTTTTTTTCATTTACAGCTAGAAGCAAACTAGGAGACATTATTCTAGCTTTCTACAATTAGCTAGTATTATGTTTTTGCATTATGTTCTTTCATATTCAATCGTGATCATTGCCTGATTATTGTTATTACTTGCAGAAATAATAGACATGTTTCACTGTCAAAAAGTTATTCTTTATTACAAAAAATAAATATTGACTATTTACTATTTGCTTCCTACTATTCAGGGGCTTCTTGAGGGTATTGCAGTAGACAAAATGGACAAAGGTTTCTGCACTCACAGAACATATGCTCTGGGAGATATGTAAGAAACTAAAAGAACCGTGATACATGAGGGTTCGCTCTCTGGCTCGCTGTGCCGGCCTTGCTTGTGGCTACTTCTGATGCAGCAATAGAGACTGGGTATGGGGGCATGGCACCTGTAATCTCTTTGTATCCCCTTGGAAGGCTGAAAACAGGAGAATCACTATGAGTCTGATCTACATTGTAAGATCCTGCAGACCCCATAGACCCTCTCCTAAATACAGAACAAAAAGAATCTTCCATAAGCTTGCAAAATTAAAATTTCTGAGAATTTAAATGCATTTATTTTTCTGCATGCCTCTTTCTGGGTCCATGCATAATTATATGGTATAATTTTACAAAGAATGTAGTATGATTTTGCATGGAAGTTTTCATTTTATAGCTTTTAATTTATATCCAAAGGTACTTCATAATTTTCCATTTGTAATGGCAGCATAATATTCTTTTTTTCCATAATTTTATTGAAGAACAAATAGCAATAAGACAGTTTCAAATCAAATTATTAGAACAGATTCAATAATTAATACATTGCATATTGTTTTCTTAGTGATCATTTGTTGTACAAAGTGCAGACATGATATTCTATTTACAAACACTATTAGAGCAGATGCCTCTACTCATTGAATTAAGAGAATGTAGCTGCACAGTTTCAATAATTAATACTTTTTACATTGTTATCTTCCTAGTGGTTATCCATAGTACAAGAAACAGACAGGATATCCTGTCCAAACACTATTTGTGCAAATCTTGCTTCTCGTAGAATTATATGAAAGTAGCTGCATATTTATCCTAACTGTACTGTTTATAAAAACAGAATGATTCTTCTTTGTATCCCCTTTTTTATTTAGTCCTGTCAAAGATAGATATTCTATAGTCATGCAGTTATTATATGTGCTTGAATTCAGTGAAACAATCCAACACAGTCCAGCAGTCCACAATACTAGTGGGTTATCCGAAGAAGTTGTTGACTAGAGCCATTTACAGCTCAGCTTATTATTATGGCCCCATGTTATATACCTCGTTTTTATACTTTTCTGCTGGATGGTTAAGACCAAGATAAAGTAAGATCTATATAACAAAAATGTATAATATTCTTTAGGGTTTCTATGATATCATTTAGTCATTTATTGTTAGAAATTCTTTTTCTAATGTATTTAGCACAGGGTCTCACTACACATATGGGACTTGACTCTAACCCTGATCACTGAGCCGGCCTAAGCTGGCACTGTAGTCTGCCGAGGTATCTGGGTGACCCTTGTTATAAATTCTTGATTTTATTTTTTCTCTATTGTAAACAGCGCATAAATAAATATCTTGATATGTAGTTTTTCTTTCCTCTTAATTGTTTCCTTAGAATTAGTACTTAAAAAGTGAAATTGTTTGATCAATTCAGCAAGTATATATTTTGTGTTCTGTGAAACATGTTGAAAAATAGTATTTTTAACAAGATTTTACTAAGCTATGAATGTATCTCTGGGTCAGTACAGCTGTCTAGAATGTACAAAGCCCTGTGTTCTTCCCTCAGCACTCCAGAAAAGGAGTTTGTATGTATGAGGGAGTGAAGGGGCCAGTTTTACAAAAACACTTAATCAGAAATCACTATTACTCTTAAAGTGAAAGTAGAATTGGGAAAGTAGATGTGTAAAACAACAACCATAATAGAAAGCACAATAAAGAACAATACAAGAAGGTACTACATTTATATAACCAAATCAGTTTTAGATGTTATTATTTTCATTTTTATTAATATTCATATCAAATATTTCAGAGTATGACCAGTTAATTTTACTAATTACCTTTTTAGTTTTTACTTGTCTTGCTATGAATTATACATCAGTGTTGTTTATCCATTAAGCTATTAAGATGTTGTTTTTTCTTCTCAATCACAAGATTTTTATTACACATTGCTTGTAGTCACTTCTTTCCATAGAAAAAATTCTGCTCCTCTCTGGTGCTATTAGTTGTGAACCAGTGGAAAGGAGCAGAACGATATGCCTTTCAAAAAATTTGTCCTCATGGAATAAATTTTATATAAAAAAGTATGAAAGAGTTAACAGAAATTTAGGAAAATATATTGTTAAATATTTTTCAGTTAACTGAAAATATATTTGTTGAATCACTAGATTTTATTTTAGGGTTGGAAGCATCATGAATAAGAATTCTTGTTTCCAATTATTTTGTGATTTAAAAATGTCTTGGTAACGCAGAAGAAAAGTAGATATATAAACAAAAATTGCAGAAGTGTCATATATAATTGAATAGAGGTAAATCCAGGTTCTTTAGGAACAGAACCACAGAAAATATAGTATTAAGCAGTGGAAGTATTACAGCATCCTCAGCTACGAAATCAAGATAGTAATAAAAGGTAAATAAGGCAGAGAACTGAATAGGAAGTTTATCAGATGACTCGAACTTGTTTGCAAAAGAAGATATCTAAAATGGTCTTGCTGTAATCCCCTCTTTATGGGAGGCTGAGGCGGGAGGATTACAAGGAGAATGGCTTAAGGACCAAGTGATCCATGTTTCAAAATACAAAATAAAATGGATCAGAGATGTAGCTCATTTTGAAGACCCTGAATCACACACACACACACACACACACACACACACACACACACACACACAGCAAATTATCAGCAAATTATCAGCAAATGTTTACCTTCACTAGTCATTAAAGGAACTTCAAGTTAAAACTATCATGTGAATATGCCTGCCTTGAGTTTGATTACTGATATCAAAACCTAAACCATACAACAACAAAAACCCTACCATATGATTCAGTTATATACCCATCCTCCTGCCCAAAATGGCCAAAATTTAAAAAAACACAGACAACACAACTCTTTTGCAGTGTTGTTGAGAATATCAAATGATGTGGACACTTTGGAAAAGTAATTGATAATATCTTCTAAATAAGAACATATTTTATTGTGTGACCCAGCAATTTCCTTCACAGATATTGAGTTGCTATCTTAGCAGGTAGAAATGGTTGAAAATTAGCAAGTTCACATTGTTCAACCTCATGCATGATCAAGAGAATGCTTATTAGAAGAGACATGGGAGAACATTCATAGAAGCACTACGGTAAGCACCCAAAATTGTGAAGGATCGAATTGCCCATCAACACTGAACAAATAATTGAACTTTAGTCTATACAAAACAAGAATGTAGGAGTTATAAGTATATACAGTAGTAAGCACTTCTCACAAACATGATATTGAACAAAAGAAGCCAAAAACAGGAGAGTATAATTTATGGTCTTACTTACATAAAACAAAAATACACAAAGCTAATCTAATGCTATTACAAGCCATGGGATTTCTAGTAATCTTTGGGACTTAGCAGCTGTAAGGGCCTAAAAAGAGGGATTTTGAGATATAATACTGATAATATTAAATTTCTTGATCTGGATGTACATTTTTCTTTATGTATATTTTACCATAAAGCTTTAAAACTTAATAGTAAAATAACTAAAATAAGTGCAAGAAAGTCCAAGTAAGTTGGTTTTTCTCCTGCAGCACTTCGCTACTTTTTGAGACATTGAATATTACATTCTTTCAAAAATACTTTCTCCCCTCATTCCTTGAGCCTTTGCTTTGTTGATATATGTAGGCAATCTTATATTTGTTCCTGGAATGTAAGAGAAACTGGACCCTAGTGTAGATAGTTTTTGATTGATTAGTTTTTATATAGTACTGAGATGCAAACAGAGAGCCTTATACATGCTGGGCAAGCACGCTACCCTGGGCTACATTCCCATTTGAACCTGAGGCTTACAACATGAATGGGATTAGCTAGAAAGAGAAGTACAGGGCAGACAAGTCCTGGCAAAAAGGTCAGGTTGCCAGAAATGGTGTGATGCTGGAGAAGGGACCAGAACAAGGCATTGGGTATAGCTTGCTGAAGCTAGAGCTTGAATAGTATCCAAAGACAAGTGAGTGATAAGAGTTTGGCAGAAGTCAGTTAGGGAGAGGTCTTGAATGGTCATGATGCTGAGTTTGGTTTCCATCCTATAGGCACTGTTCCTTGGTAATCAAGGAACAATTGAAACTGAACTGATGATATTATGAAGTTCCTGCTTAATGAAGAGTTAGCTGGCACTAGTGTATATAATACTTAGAGAGAGACCACACTAAAGCCTGAGGGACTGCTTAGGAGGCAGTAATCCATGGGAAATATGATAAACTGCTGGCACAGAAAGGAGAGGTGGAGACAGGCATGAGACCTCTCAAGACAGAATTGTGCTGACAATACTTGGTAACTGATGGTTTTGGAATTGATATGTAGGTAAGGCATTGTACTTTTTCTAGTTAAAAAAGTGGTAGAATCTTCATGTTGATATGGCTTTTTCCTTTCTTTTTTAATGCCTTTGTATAGTCATATACATCAAGGAATGGTGCTCTGACAGAAAAAAAAATTATCAATTTATTCCTATTGGTTCTTTTTTATATTTTAATAATTTTATTAAGGAAGAAGTAGTAATGAGATAGTTTCAAAACAGGTTAGTAGGACAGTTAAAATAATTAATACATTGTATATTATTGTCTTTGTAGTAGTTATTCCTAGTACAAAATGCAGACATGACAAACACTATTAGTTCAAAACCTTCTCATTGAACTAAGACAAAGTAGCTATATGTTTATGCTACTTTGTATATACAGATATGAGTGTGCCTAGAGAGCATCATATGGAGAGAAAACATTCTCTCAGGCTTTCAGAGAGCAAATTGGTCAAGCAATGGCCGTGACTCATCTACGTGGCTGACACTGGCAAAGGATCTACAAACTGCTGCACAGGGTTTCCTAGTAAGTCCTGAGGGGATTTGACTGACCTTGTCAGATACAAAAGCTATATTTCTTGTTATACAGGTTTTGCTTTATCTTGGCATTAACCATCCAGCAGAAAAGTACAAAAACAAGGTATAAAAAGCAAAGCCATATTAATATGCTGAGCTGTGAAAGGGTTAAGTCAACAACTTCTGACACTGCTATTCTTGTGGATAACCCACTACTATTATGGACTACTGGACTACATTAGATTACTCTGCTGAATTCATGTACCTACAATATATGAATGGCAATGGAATACACATCCCTGACAAAAGTAAACAAAAAGGGGATATAAATGAACCACTTTGTAAAGGCAATTTCATTAGTTCTTGAAATGAAAGCCAGTAACACGTCAATGGAGGTGAGTGTAGGTCATCCTATATTCCCACATGCAAACTTCTTGAATTTGCCAAATCAGGTAGTTGGGTGGACAAAGGCCCTCTGATGAGCCTTATGTTAATGACATACAAATAGAAGGAAATTCTACCTATATATACTGTCATATACAATCTGTACATGGGTTAATATGACATTGATAAAAATGTGTAAACATTAAAAATATGTATCTATACACATACTAGAAGCTTATAAACTGTGAGATACCCTTGAAGCTTTCTATATAGTGATGTCCAGGATATATAATGGATAACACAATTATTAATTTTCCCTGTCTTTTTAGGGATTATATTTGGGAGTGAGAGGTTCCAGAGGATAATTTCTTCACTTAAATTACCTCATTGCATTTCCTTCCTTTCAATTTTGGCTTTTATAAATGGGAACACTGTATTAATCCATTCTAATTAAAAACCAGCCATGCAACCCTTCAGTTAAAGAAACAATTTTGAATCTGCCTAGGATATAATTTTGTCAGAAATTGCTTTTATGGCTTTTGGAATTACTACTACTACAGTGCTCTGGTGGCAACTGGGACAATGACTTTACTAGCTGATTTTATTTTAAAAATATCAGGAATTGGCCAAGAGCCCTTGCTCTGGAAATGGGTTCAGATCTCTTCTGCAGGGGCCTAAAACAGTATGGAAATTTCTATTGCTACAGTAAGAGAAAAGGTTGAGGGATATGGAAGGGGCAACAAGCTTCCTCCTGTTTGTGCACAAAACACCTCTTTTCCTTCCATTCTTCTAGAGCAGCTAGGTTATTCTTATCCATCTCCTGTGAAGGCAATTACACCAAACCCCTCTGAAATCCAGTTCTGCATTTGTTCAAGAAATTCTTTTATGTTACGTAAATCCCCCATGCTGTACCTAAGCCCTTGGTCTGCCCTTAGCCAGATGGGAGGACAGCCAGGCTTCCTCTTTCCTGCAGAGCCCTTTCTGTACCTGAAGACAATTAGCTCATCACTGTGGCCCTCACTTTCCATTCTCCAGGCTGAAAATTTTCCATCTTTAGCTTTTCTCTTCTTCTTGTCATCTTGACAACCCCTTTTAACTATTGCTAAATGCTTTTCAGAATTGGACCTAACACTATGCAAAAAGTCTATCTGATCTTGCTCTCCAGCCGAGAGGAACAAGACAGAGTTCAAAAGGCATGGAGATGCAGCAGGGAGATTTGGAGGCAGGTGCTTCTTAGTCAGAGCTCTGGTGTAAAGCTGAGGACCATGCAGTCATAGGTTAGGAGGTTAAGGTGCACACATAAACCAAGGCCTCCAGTCTAAGGTAGCAGCTTTAAACATAAAATCAAGTCCATATGTCTTGCCAGTTCCAAAGCCCAGGAGAACCCAGCAGTGAGGAGAGAACAGTCAGGATGTGGGCTGGGTAGTGAGTGAGCCAATGCCATCTTTAAAGCTAATCCAGATCTTCCTGTCCTATGATATGAAGGAGGCTTGATATCGCAAACAGCTGAAGAACCGATCAATTTAATTTCATTACGCTGTTCTAATTGCCTTACTAGACCAACTCACAATTTTTCATATCAGTACAATGAGGTTCTTTTCTTCAATGGAGCAGCACCAAATTTGTGAGTATGTAGAATAAACACATCTACCCCAGACCAAATTGTGCCTCTGTAATTGGCCATGTTCTAGTCTCTTGGACCTGAAATCTTGGAATGTTCTTGCTGCCTCTCCATTGCCTTCATCACCAACTGTGACCCTTGAATATCTTGTGCTCATTCCCTTTAGCTTCTATTTTCTCCACTCAGAGCCGAACAATCTGAGTCCTAAACTGCTTCCTAATAGCAATTTCCAATTCTGTCCCATTTTGCCAATGTATCCTACACTCTTATTCCTTTCTTTTCTTTACTTGGTGGTTTTGAATTGCCTGTAGGGTTAAGTTTACAGGCCTCATTAATTTGTCCAGCCCTCCAACATTTGACCATAAAATGCCTTTACCAATTGTACTCCCCTACCACTTCCTCTGAGCCCTCTGTTAAGTCAACCATATTGCCCTTTCCACATGTCTCTGGCCATATTGCTCCTTTGGCATGGATCACAGGTTGCTTTCTTCTCTGTTCATTAAATTATCTATATTCTTGAAGATGCAGATCTAGGCTATAGCATATAATTCATTGGTAGAACATTTAGCATGCATGATGTTATCCCCAGAACCCTTACAGCACTTTCTGTCATGTTCCCTCATTGATTCTTGCAGTGTTTCAGGCTGTTACTTAGCTTTTATCTGTGTATGTGTATGTCCTTTGCTAGAGTTTCAAAGCTGGCAAAGCTGGACTTTTAGAGTTAAGAACATTGGTCCAATCATCCAAGCACTCACTGTCTTGAAGGCACTGAGTTTGTGTACTGTGACTTGAGTGTAGCTATGATGCTGCAGTGCAATGGTTGTCAACATTTTCCAAGATGAGGATTCCCTTCCTCCCCTTTTACTATAAAAAATGATGTATCTCCCATGTGTTCATTGTAACTGAAATAATAAAAAAATAATCACCAGAAGTTTTTATGAACTTTCCAATTCTTTGTAACAGTATACCATCACTCACATGTATTTGAAAATTAATAGTGTTATACATGCAAGATGTTTTTATTTATTAGGCTTACAGATGACTCTTAGATAGCATGGGGTTTTGCCAGCCCCTGTAATAAGATTGGTTTCTGAAGTCTGGAGACTCCTCAAAGAGTAGGACTGGAAATCCCATTCAAGCTGACTATCCCCCTACAGGGAATTTTCCCAGAGGAACTGAAAATGTTATATCATAGTGATATATGTGTACCTATGTTTATAATAGCACAATTTGTGATAACAGAATGTTGGAAACAACCAAGATGTCCATCACACGAGGAATGGTTGAAAAAGATGTGGTATTTCTATATAATGGAGTATTACTCAGCTATTAAGAATGATAAACTTCAAGCATTTATATTGAAGTGGATGCCACTTGAACATATACTTGTAAGTGAAATAAACAAGACACACATGTGCAAATATCATACAGTCTTCCTGGTATAAGAAGGCAAAAGAAGAAATGCAAACAGAAGTGTACAACAACAACTAAAGACAATTGAGTCAGATAGTTAGGGCAAACTGAATGGCATATGCTTCCGGGTCCTAAGCAGCTTTTCTTCTGGATGGTTAACAACCTAAATTCACAGATCAAAATTGGAGAAATATTGGCAAGGCTAATATTTCAAGAAACGTTAATAGTGGTTAGACAGGATATTATGTTGTTCAAGAAACGTTGGCAAGGCCAGCCAACATTTTGGCCCTAGCCCTTCAAGGTCAGTGAAGACTCAGGGCATAGGAAAACCTGTACTGTAACATCATGGAACTCAGTTGTCCCTCAAATTTTCTGATCAAGGAGATTATGGAGTACAGAGGAAAGAGATTGATGATATATAGTGTATCTGGGGAGAGTCACATGGAGAGAAAACTTTCCCTCAGGCTCTCATAGAGAGCAAACTGGTCAGACATTGGCTGTGATTCATCCACATGGATGACACAGACAAAGGATCTACAGAGTAAGGTACAGGATTACAAGATAAACCCTAAGGGGACATCACTGACCTCATCAGAAACAAAAGCTGCATCTTTTGGTATATGGATCTTGATCTATCTCAGTCTTTACCATCCAGCAGAAAAGTATAAAAATGAGGTATATAATGTGGGGCCATAATAATAAGTTGAGCTGTAAATGGCTATAGTCAACAATTTCTTCAGATAACTCACTACTAATGTGGAATGCTGGACTGCATTGGATTGTGTCACTGAGTTCAGGCACCTAAATTGGTTTAATGACAATGGAGTATCCATCTTTGACAGGTGTAGACAAAAAAAGGGGGTATACAAAGGAAGAACCATGATGTGTGTGTATAAACAGTACAGTTAGGATAAATATGCTGTGCTTCTGCATAGTTCTATGAGAAGCAAGATTTGCACTAATAGTGGTTAGACAAGATATTATGTTGGCTTCTAGTAATATGGACAGACACTGAGGAGATAACAAGCTAGAGGGTGTTAATTGTAGAATCTGTGATATAAATCAGCTGTAGAGAAATAAGATAGGTATATAGCTGCACTTTCTTCATTCACTTATTAGAGACATCTGCTATAATAATGCCTGTAAGTATAATATCATATATGCACCTTATATGACACTGAAACATTATGAAAACATTTTGCAATGTATTGATTTGTCGAATCTGTCATGTTAATTTGTCTTGAAACTGTGTCATTGCTATTTGTTCTTCAATAAAAAAATAACAAAAAAGAAAGAACAAAAAGATTGGCTCCTGAGATGTCCTGCTGCCCCATTATTTGTTCATTTCATCATTAATACTTCATAGAGCTATTAGGCTATGAGAATTAAATGGAATATCATGTGTTACCTATACGGCATAGAGTTTGGCATTTTACTGACTTTGATCAGTCTTTTCCTTCTCCATGTCACCATCAGTTGATTTAGAAGATGAAGTTCTGGGACCTTCTCAGCCATTTAGGTTAGATGGGACAGTGTTTGGGACAGTGGTGTGAGAAGAGGTCACAGTGTCTGAAAGGGAAGGTGAAAGGACACTAACGCTCACTCAAACAGCAGTTCACAAAGTCTTACACTCAGGGATAGTCTATCCTATCTATTATTGAGCACACCAAATAGCTTTTGTTTATGTGAAGTGTATCAAGAAGTAAAAAAAAAATGATTTAAAAATAATAATAAATCATTGCATATTAACATACACAATACATTTTTATAAAATATATTTTCATAAGAAAGAAATAGTGAGAAGATTGATATTGTTTTAATGTTTCTTAAATCCTTTTGATGTCTGATTTGAGAGATGACAGCTGGATTCTCATATCTGCTTCTGAATTTAATCCCTAATAATATTTGGTTTTGGTGAAATATTGGGAGAAAAATCTCAGTTCATATAGATATATTGTTGGAAAAGAGAAGGGGTATTTGAATAGCCATTAGATAATTGTGGATATTGTTCTTTGAAACTAAACAAAATTTTAGTTAGTGGTAGGTTCTGAAAGATTAGTTGCAATATGGAATCTGAAACACAACAATAAAATGTTTAAACTTTGTTATAATAAATCCACCGCTATCTTGACTTTACATAGGTCATTTAATCATTAATGATTTTGTTACATCAACCACTAGGCATTCAGAAAACACTGATCGACTGACCTATGCTGATTTTCCAAATGTTGACACAATTCATTATACAGTTTTAAACACCACCCTCATTGCTAACCATCACTGATCTTATCAGATAAGCCTTTAGTGCTGGGAAGTTTTTACACTTATTATTGCAGATAGGAGATTATGAAGATTCCAATTTTCATTTGGAAGCTTCAATTTTAATGTTGGCAACAAATACTGTTGATTATTTCCTTTGAAGTAACTGGCTAACTTGGTTCATTTTTGTGAAAATATCTGCCAAGTACCCAATTTTGAATAGCCATAGTCTGTCAGTTGTTCTTTCAGATAAAAATAGTGCTCCACAATAAAAGCAGATAATGCACTTTCCAACTGAAATGATGGCAAAAAAGCTTTGCTTTTCTGTGATACAGCCATTGTAAGTCAGTAAGAAGCAGAACTGCTTATGTGCATTTTCTACTTGTTTGAGTGTGCTTTATGTGTAGCTTCTACTTTGCCACACAAATTGCAAAAGACATATATGAAAAGGTTTGGAGTCAATTAATGTTTAGAGCCTCAACAAGGACATTCTAGAGGAAAGTGGCATCTTCTTTTTACTGTGCGGTAGTGCAAAGTACTGCAACTACTAGTATAATTTGGCTTGACTTGTGCTAAGTTGCAGCTATTGCTTTTCTACCAACATTGTGAATGTCAAACTGTGAAAAAGGCAAATGGCATTTTAGTGTTATAATGGAAAGAGTTTTGACCTCTAGGATGCTCTGGAATGGCCTTGGGAATCCCCAGTGGTCTCTGCACTGTACATTGAGAACCATTACACTAAACTTTTTCAAAGGGCCAGCCTTCCCAGGATGTGAAATATAGTTACAAGTACATCTGGGAGGAGAGGTGAGGTCTCCTTCACACAGAGGGCAATTTGCCTTATTTTTTGGAGCCTGAGATGGACATTTTATTTCTTTGCAGAACTGAAGGCATCTGGCATGGGAATATGATTATTCTCCACTCACCTTTAAACTGCGTCAGCTATTACTAAGTCTCTGGCAGTGATATGTTGATTATGTGAATTTAAAGCCCACAGGCACCAGAGGAATGACAGATCAGATTCCCCTAAATGAGAAATAAAATCCCGGAGCCTGGCAGGGGCACATACAGCTCTCGATCCTGCGACCTTTGGTGTCACTCTGGTAGAATGACTGCTTCTAGGCCAGATGGCATGTGGCTTAAATGGAGATGTTTCAACCTGCTTCCTGGTATTAATTCTGAGTGTTGATACTCCTTCATTGTGCAGTCCATAATTCTTCATTGTCGATCTCATTTAAATCTCTTCAAGAGGCAGTCAAATTCTAACAGGCCTCTGTGAATCCAAGCAATTTTCAAAGGTCCATCTCTTTTAAATCTCAAACTCAAACCTTTTTATATCCAATCACTGTTACAGGCTGACAGACACTGAATCTCTTTTGTCAATTGAATGCAAGGCTAGCAACTTTTAAGAGCAGTGAGAATGAAGGACAGACTCTCTGTGCCCTAAAGGATATGACTGAATGGATACCCATTTAATTTTTTGTTTAAAGTCTCTACATAAAGATCAATCTGTATAGGCTGCTTTTCAAGTGTAGCAAGGTAGCTTCTTAAATTTGATGGGGATAAACAGAAAGTCAATACCTCTATCTTATTAACAATTTTACCAAATAATATTTATTAAGAGCTTTCAGGTTGTGCTTCCTAGATATAGACAAGCAAATACTTCAAGCAGATACACTGGATGTGCTGAATGAGAGCAGTTCCTGGGTATGGACAATTTGTGCTACAAATTACATCTTTTGTCTCTAGTAAAGCACACTTTCATCACTTAAAAACTGAAGTTATAATTTATTTATAAAATAATTTGAAGTGTGTTCCGTGAACAAGAAAAGCACATTTCTCCAATTAGGAAAGGAAGCTGACTTCTCATGGTCATGTGTAAAGACAACATTCTGATATATAAAAATGCTTCAGTTTTAACAGAGTAATTTTCATCCCTTTGAGGGATGAAGAAAAAATAAGTGTGGACACTATATTTGACAGATTTGTCCTCTTCAAATGATATTTGAATTATATCACTAAAAATAGACTCCTGAAACTCACTGTAATTGCAAAACAAGAATATTTGCATATGTTTTAATATTTTAAGTTAAGTTTTGCTCAGAATTCTGGTTCATTGTTTATAATGGGCAAAACATGGTACTTTTGTAATGCCAACTTTGACTTATAAACAATGGAGTATTATTCAGTCATAGAAAAGTCAAATCATATTATTGCAGTAATGTTGGTAGCTCTTTTGCTTAGTGTTAAGTGAAGTCAGCCAGGTACAGAAAGACAGTGCATGATTATAATATATGTAGAAGTTTTTAAAGAAGATTAGAATAGAGGTTATTAGTACTTTCAGTGGGTTCTGTGTTTTTGCTGGAGCACCAGTGACTTTAATGACTGATGCCTTTGGTAGTTATTAGTGCATTGTTATGCTTTTATCATGAGTATTTCCCAGAATCAATAACTCAGAAAGCCAGAGCCAGAGGAAAGGAAAGTGTTCACTTCTAGGTGGTAATTAAGAACGGAAACCAACGTAATTCTGTTACCATGTGAAACAGGGAGACTGGGAATAGTTTTTTGTTCCTATGTTAACCAGTTCTGAAGATAAGCAAATTAACAGCTTGTTTCACAAAATACCTTTTCATGAAAAATAAGATTATGGGCCAATTAAGGGTGTCCATTTAACAAGGACAACTTTCTGCATCAAAATTCATTTTTTTCCTTCCTGTGCCTACAAATCTATAGGTATCTTATCAGGAAATCTGTCCAACCCAAATTAGCTGCTGACCTTGCAATACATGCCTCATAATTAGTCTGTAATACCTTCCTGTACAATAGCATGCTCCTTCTGAGACACTACTGAGACTAGTAAAGTACTATTCTTTTATGCCTCAATAAGTCTAAAATGCTTCTCTGAATAATCAATGGCTTTTTTTTAGAGGGACTTGACATCCAATATAGCCAGGAGAGCAAGTGTTTGTACATTCAGCAGAAATGCTCCTCTCCCAAGGTAGAGAATGTCACAGTTTTGGGTGGGGATGGAACCATAAAAATAGCATATGCTACTATTTTGGGGATGTGGCTTACACTTAGAGGTGGGTAAGACCCAAGAGATTTTGGCCTAAACATCTACGAGCAATCTTTAAATTAAGAAAATCAAATATCAGGCCCAATGAAGATACCATAGTCACCGCTTTTTACATGATTCTTCCTTAATAAGAGAATTTTAACTTTCTTTTCATCCAGACAAAAGTGATTTTAAATTCATTATATTTTTTGGTCACAAAATCTTAAATGCATATGTTTTCATGTGTAAATGTAATAGGTACACACACACACACACACACACACAAACACACACACTTACAATCCATTATCCTATCTTTTTCCATGGGGTGATTTCAGGCAGTTTATAAAAATGCAACAGGTTAACAATAATACATTGGTTTTAGAAGATAGCATAGCATACTTTGTCATGCTTGCACGGAGATTATATTTTCTTCTCATTAATTCTGTTTTCATGATGAAAGACCACTTTCTCTATTAGTGTTGAAGAGAAGCCTTAGCCTAAGCTCTGAAATGTTCTTGTCTTCTGCTGAAATTCCCTCACCAGAATAGTAGAATAGGCAGGTGAAAGGAGATGGAAGCCTTTCAATTCGAAGTTGCATACAGGGAGGGATCTGATGCCACCTCAGTCTTCTGTGACCCTACTGGCTTCTGCACGCACCCTGCTGGCCCTTGAGCTGATGCTGATAATCGGTACCAGGCACTCATAACTCAGGTCTATTCAGTGGATTTGATGTGTACAGATGAAATCCTTTAAAGGTCATTTTGGGGGAAGGAAAAAAAATCAATGTCTGGAAGTCCAAGAACTATCAATTTGGGAAATCTGTTGGTAAAGAAAAACATATCCGTAAAAGTAACTGTAACAAGGGCAAAATGACTGTAAAAGACACAAACTAATGGGTAAAAAAGAAAACAGACTGAGGGAGGATTTTAGATAAACATTGTAGATATAAATGATGGTTTACCAGTTCATTTGTGTGACAAATATGATTTGCTTGTTAAAACAGTCTGCCAAAAATGTGTAGATCAGGAAAAGAAAAGCTTTCATAAGTATTTTAACACTAAATTTATTGAGACATCATGAAAATAACACAAGTCACCTTTGGCCTCTACAAGTACAAGGGGTGCTCAAAGTGGGGGCCATTTGCTCCTAGACATTTATTAGTACAGTGAGCTGCTGAAGTGTATTCACATTTTTGGCAGACTTTATATGTGAGTAAATAATTCTATATAAGTATGCATTTTTGCTGTGTGTATTCTAACTTATATGAAAAAGTTGAGATATGTCTAGGATATCATGTGCTGAGGAATGAAAAGCATGCAAGAGCTTCCATCTTCACATGTAGTACTGTTTGACGATGCAAGAGAACATATTTGTCCCAAAGAGACCAACAGGCTTTTATCACCCACTGTCACACAGTAGCTAAAAAACATGTTACCTGTGTAAAACTTCATATTTATATGCTTTTTCTACCAAATAAAATCTCTGAGGTCCCTGATATGCAGCTAGACAGGGACCATACAAGAGATATTTCACCAAAATGGCCCACCAAGATGTCACTGCCACTTGTATGCCACAGGCCATACATGCACTATAATTACCTTCATGAAGATATTGGTGCATTTTAGCAGAACTGCCTACAACTCTACCTCCCTTGATCAATTATACATCCAGTTGCATTTATCAGTGGAATTTAGCAATTTAATACTTGCCTTTATTCATGATGACTATAATTCTGGTGGCAAAACCCCACCTATTTGTGCACCAATACCTGCTCTCCATTATCCCAAAAAATCAAAATTAGCCAGTGGTATCACATACTCATTGTATTATACCTCTAGAGAAACATGCACTACTTCTATCTCTTCCACTAGTGAAACATCCAGTGCTGCATTCTTCTAAAAAGGTAGGAACTCATCACTAGATATACAGCCAAAGACTCGCTCTGCTCATAGTATGTAGTCTAATGACCAATAATCTCTTCCCCTGGATATAATATTGCCCACGTATAGTTTTGTACAAATTATCCTTTAATTCTTTCCTTGTCTCAAAATGGAGATTCATCTATAAGCATCATTATAACCCTAACTCTTTACCTCAAATCATCAATGAAGGTCAGAAAATTCAAAGGCTTCAGTTTATACCAGCAGATGGAGTAAGTCCAGATATAAGGCCTGTATTGTAAGGCCCTCCACCTTGTCCACCTTATCTAATCCTAATTTCTGGATCACATTATTCAGGTTGGGCAAGAGACAGACTGTATAACTAATCACAATAGTATCTAGAGCCAAAGAGCTGGTAAGGAGAAAACCTTCCATACAGTCAACATTTAAATTAAACTTCAATAGTTGGAGGAAAGAAAATCACCTCTCAGAAAGAACCCTATTAAAAATTACTAGGGTCTTGTCTGTGAAAATTGTGTTAAATCTTGGCTTCAGAATTTATTTCAAATTGTTTACTATACAGTGTAGATGAATGGTTAAGTTAAGCACAAGTATCTTTTTGACATTTTTCTCATAGTGTGTAAACTGACTCAGAGGTGGTCTTCCGTGATAAGATTTTAAAAAATAAATTTGCGGTTGCATCTTCAAAAATATTGTACTGCAGGGTTGGTAATATACTTTGTTAGCCTTTGTAAAAAGCACTCAATTTCAATATAGCTGCAAAAATTGCTGTTTTGTTTCAATTTAAGCATAGTCACATGCTATTTTTTCTTTTCTTTCTTTCTTTTTTTCAGAACCAGTGATTGAACTCAGGCCCTTGTGCTTGCCAGGGAAGCGCTTATTCCACTGAGCCATCTCCCAGGCCAACATGTTTTTTTTTTTTTTAAATCATGGTTTATCACTGATTTGCCAAAGTATTGTACAATAAAAATCCTACAAGTGAGAAACCTAGAATATACCAGAAGGCAGACAGCTAAACAGTACAGAATCATTTCACATTTTAGGAATAGAAATTTTGAGATATAATGCATTTCACTTGGATGCTTTTTCAAGTTTAGGCAGCCCCAGAAACAGTAAAATGCATCGGAATTCCAGTATTATGACATATTTATGTTTGTAATGTTGAAAAGTGCTACTAAGTCATGGAAGGGTATTCCCCAAATGATGAGCTCTGTAGGTTCCACACTGGTGGGAATGCTGTTATGTCTTACTGCTTTTTTACAGAATGGTTGGAATCATATAATGCAGCACTTTGATTAGTGTTCAGTAACATTATTTTATAGCACTGTCATGATGTCATTTAGATGAAGTGTGTCCTACTTGATTATTGTCCTAAACTTAATATTTAAGGGTGAATATATTTTATGGTATCTCTTCATTTCATGGTACGATTTGATCTCATTTCATGGTACATAGGTTCGTATGTGATATCTTACATGTTGTGTTTTAAAGTACAGTTTGAATGTCATGGAGGAATTTCAATAATGTATTAATGAAGTACATTGTTCACAAGCTCATACTTGTTTGTGTTTTATTATTGCACAGTAAATGTTTTTCCTCTACCATGAAGTTACAAACTATCAATTCTTTCCTATTTCTTTTACTGGTAAATCATTTTAAACTTGGACCACTTTAGCATGAAATTAACATTGATGACTTTATATTGGTGAAAATTAATGACAAAAATATGTGAATGCTACTGTTTAGAAGATCTTTTAGAATGGATTTTTGCATTGTAGGGACTTATTAAACTACAGATAAGAAGAGCACTTGCAGTTTCTACAGAATTCATATGTATAAATTGACATTCTTAGGGTATTATGAAATATCAGTTTTGTAAACACTTATGAAATTTTTTCTTCGTACTTAAATGGTGCATAATGCACATTGAAAAGTCAGTATGCAAAGAGCCCATAGTAGATAAATGTACAATATAAATTTAGAGGATATTCATTATTTTTTTGTAAAGGATAAACGAGATAAATAATTTATTATTTTGTTGTCAAGTATATGCAAACCAAATTCTTACATCAGTCAATCATATGCAAATACATCCCTAAGCTTAGAGCTCAAATATCATAAACGATTATGTTAAGCTTGTCCAGCCTAAAATAACTTATATACATTTTAATAATGTAAGCAGTTTTTTACAACTAGTAATTTGAAATTCTGATGTTAACACAGTATTTCTAGTTAGAAAGCTATATTAGTAGAAGCATGGAATATGGTAGTGGGAAATATTGGTTATAAATGTCTGTACAATATTATTGTAGGTATTTGGACTGGTGCATATTTGATTTCCTTTTTTTGCTCTATTTAGGAAATGTTAACATATTATTGATAAAATGCAGTGTTATTCATTGTTTCATGCAGGAATAGCTAGTTCCACTTTAAGTATTTACTATCAATCTGTGAAGAAGTCTCCCTTTTTAAAAGACATTTACTAGAGTTTAATGTGGTATGAAACTACTTACATGAAATAATGGACAAAACTTAAGTATCATGGGGGCTGACCAAATTGCTCAGTGGATTAAAGCACCTGCAAGCAGGTAAGGGGCAGGGGGTTCGATTATCGGGCCTGCCAAGCCATCCCCATCCATGGGGTGCACTGAGACAGCAATTGAGACTGGATGTGGTAGCACATGCCTGTAATCCCAGCTCTTGGGAAGCTGTAAACAGGGGGATCACTATGATTCTGATCTAGTGTTGAGACCCTGAACACCCTTTACACCCTTCCCTAAAATACAAAAAAATAAATATAACATAAACTTTCATATGTTTAAAATCAAGACTTAAAGTGATATATTCAGTTAGGTTTAGGAAATGTATGTTCCTATAATAAACAAGGTAGAGGAGAGGAATTATCTTTTCCTTCCTTCCTTCCTTCCTTCCTTCCTTCCT